>CM067376.1:251869532-252469532 GCA_034510155.1 Eucriotettix oculatus
TAATGGGGAAAGGCAGAGAGATAGAAAGAAGATGACTTACCTGAGGTTCATAGATGGTAGACACCTTGTGAGGTTTAGAGAACTTGAATTTTCGGAGGCACCGCCCCCTTCATCAGAAAGTTAGGAAAACATTTCCAGTGATCGGCTAGCCGACGACTGAGCAGCCAAAATTTGCTGCTCTGCTAACTTAGGTCGTAAACAATTGACCCCACCAGGTCACCAACTTTCTCTCTCAATAAGGGTCTGGGAAGAGGCAAGGACTTGATGGGGGTTGGGGAGATGCATACTAACACCCCCATCTTGACACACACTCATTCAAACACATCCACCCTTAGAGGTGTCAATATTTAAATATTGATACACACTCTCATACATACATACATACAAGCACCATTCAAACAAAAGGCAATGTATTCACACACACAGAATGGACTTGTACTTTGAAGGGGGGGGAGGTTGGAGATAAAGTTATAGGATATTGAGTCCAGGGCTTTGTCTAGACTGTAGGACATGCTGGAATGAAAGTTCCCACAGATGGAGTTCAGCTTCTGATGAGTCGGGAGGTAGGGCTTTGAGGGGGGTCAGTGTGAAGCACTGGTTGAAGATGTTGGTGTTGTGGCTATGGGCATGGGCGGCTATGGGGAATTGGGTTTTGAGGAGTTTTACTGTGCTGCGGTGGTTGGCAATCCGTTCGGGGAGGGGTCTCTTTGTCTGACCGATGTAAAAGGCTGGGCAGAGTGTGCAGTTTATTTTGTAGATAGTGTGGGAGGACAGACAGGTTATGTTTTCCTTAATTTTGTAGGTAGTGCTGTTGGTGGGGCTCTGGAAGGTTGTGGTAGGTGGGAGTATTGGGCAGACATGGCATCTGTTTCTGCCACACGGTCTGCAACCAATTGTGGGTGGGGGGTTTGTAGGGTCTGACCAGGATATTACGGAGGTTGGGTGGGCGCCTAAAGGCAAACCCTTGGACAGGTGGGTAGTATGGTCGGGAGGATGTTTTTCATGTCCGGGTTGGATTGTAGTCCAGTGTAGGCAAGGCGGAGGAAAGAGTTCAGTTTACGTAGTCCGGGGAAGTAGGTAGTGGTTAGAGGAAGACTACGTTCTGTATGATGGTTAGGGAGGTGGAGAGGACACGGGTAATTTGCTTTTGGAGGAGGTCTGTGGGGTAATTTCTGTTCCGGAAGGCATTGAATATTCGGTCGGTGTAGGACGCTAGGCTGTCCAAAGTAGAGCATATGCGGGCTCCCCTAAGGGCAAGACTGTAGGGGAGGGATCGTTTGGTATGTTCAGGGTGGCAACTGGAAAAGTGGAGGTACTGAAGGGTGTTAGTTGGTTTTATGTGGACAGAGGTGGTAATGAGGCCTGAATTTAGTTGGATGTCCACATCGAGGAAGGTGATGTTGGTCGGGGAATAGTTCCAAGTGAACTTGACAGGGAATTTAGTGTTGAGGTCGTTGAGGAAGTCTGAGAGGGCATCTTGTCCATGCGTCCATAGCATGAAGATGTCATCTATGAACTGGAACCAGGTTAAGGGTTTCAGTGGAGAGGAATTTAGATGTTGTTGTTCCAGTTGACCCATAAACAGGTTGGCATAGGAAGGGGCCATCCGGGTGCCCATGGCAGTGCCGCTGATTTGGTGGTAAATTTTGTCTTGGAAGGTGAAGAAGTTTCTGGCGAGGACAAACTGGGTCAGTGATATCAAAAAGTGGGTGTTTGGGAGGGAATTTGGAGGCCTGCGCGACAGGAAGTGTTTGAGTGCCGACAGGCCACTGGTGTGTGGGATATTGGTGTATAGGGAGACAACATCTACGGTAACCAGTAGTGTGTCCTGCAGGAGTGGTGTGGGTAATTCACGAGGGGAGATTTTCCATATATATATGAGTCAGGAAATGACATTGTCATGTTTAAAACAATTAATGGGGAAAGGACAGAGAGATAGAAAGAAGATGACTTACCTGAGGTTCATAGATGGTAGACACCTTGTGAGTTTTGGAGAACTTGAATTTTCGGAGGCACCGCCCCCTTCATCAGAAGGTTAGGAAGACATTTCCAGTGATCGGCTAGCCGACGACTGAGCAGCCAAAATTTGCTGCTCTGCTAACTTGGGTCGTAAACAATTGACCCCACCAGGTCATCAACTTTCTCTCTCAATAAGGGTCTGGGAAGAGGCAAGGACTGGATGGGGGTTGGGGAGATGCATACTGACACCCCCATCTTGACACACATTCATTCAGACACATCCACCCTTAGAGGTGTCAATATTTAAATATTGATACACACTCTCATACATACATACAAACATACATACATACAAACATACATACATACATACACCATTCAAACAAAAGGCAAGGTAAACACATACACACACACACACAGAAGGTTTTATTGTATGTACAATTCAATGAACTCGTGCTTTGGAGGGGGGGGGGGGGAAAGGTTGGAGATAAAGTTATAGGATATTGAGTCCAGGGCTTTGTCTAGACTGTAGGACATGCTGGAATGAAAGTTCCCACAGATGGAGTTCAGCTTCTGATGAGTCGGGAGGTAGGGTTTTGAGGGGGGTCAGTGTGAAGCACTGGTTGAAGATGTTGGTGTTGTGGCTATGGGCATGGGCGGCTATGGGGAATTGGGTTTTGAGGAGTTTTACTGTGCTGCGGTGGTTGGCAATCCGTTCGGGGAGGGGTCTCTTTGTCTGACCGATGTAAAAGGCTGGGCAGAGTGTGCAGTTTATTTTGTAGATAGTGTGGGAGGACAGACAGGTTATGTTTTCCTTAATTTTGTAGGTAGTGCTGTTGGTGGGGCTCTGGAAGGTTGTGGTAGGTGGGAGTATTGGGCAGACATGGCATCTGTTTCTGCCACACGGTCTGCAACCAATTGTGGGTTGGGGGTTTGTAGGGTCTGACCAGGATATTACGGAGGTTGGGTGGGCGCCTAAAGGCAACCCTTGGACAGGTGGGTAGTATGGTCGGGAGGATGTTCTTCATGTCCGGGTTGGATTGTAGTCCAGTGTAGGCAAGGCGGAGGAAAGAGTTCAGTTTACGTAGTCCGGGGAAGTAGGTAGTGGTTAGAGGAAGACTATGTTCCGTATGATGGTTAGGGGAGGTCGAGAGGGCACGGGTAATTTGCTTTTGGAGGAGGTCTGTGGGGTAATTTCTGTTCCGGAAGGCATTGAATATTCGGTCGGTGTAGGACGCTAGGCTGTCCAAAGTAGAGCATATGCGGGCTCCCCTAAGGGCAAGACTGTAGGGGAGGGATCGTTTGGTATGTTCAGGGTGGCAACTGGAAAAGTGGAGGTACTGGAGGGTGTTAGTTGGTTTTATGTGGACAGAGGTGTTAATGAGGCCTGAATTTAGTTGTCATCTTCATGCTATGGACGCATGGACAAGATGCCCTCTCAGACTTCCTCAACGACCTCAACACTAACTTCCCCGTCAAGTTCACTTGGAACTGTTCCCCGACCAACATTACCTTCCTCGATGTGGACATCCAACTAAATTCAGGCCTCATTAACACCTCTGTCCACATAAAACCAACTAACACCCTCCAGTACCTCCACTTTTCCAGTTGCCACCCTGAACATACCAAACGATCCCTCCCCTACAGTCTTGCCCTTAGGGGAGCCCGCATATGCTCTACTTTGGACAGCCTGGCGACCTACACCGACCGAATATTTAATGCCTTCAGGAACAGAAATTACCCCACAGACCTCCTCCAAAAGCAAATTACCCGTGCCCTCTCCACCTCCCAAATAGCCAGTCCCACCCCCAACCATCATACAGAACGCAGTCTCCCCCTAACCACCACCTACTTCCCCGGACTACGTAAACTGAACTCTTTCCTCCGCCTTGCCTACACTGGACTACAATCCAACCCGGACATGAAAAACATCCTCCCGACCATACTACCCACCTGTCCAAGGGTTGCCTTTAGGCGCCCTCCCAACCTCCGTAATATCCTGGTCAGACCCTGCAAACCCCATACACCCAACCCTCCACCCACAATTGGTTGCAGACCGTTGTGGCAGAAACAGATGCCATGTCTGCCCAATACTCCCACCTACCACAACCTTCCAGAGCCCCACCAACAGCACTACCTACAAAATTAAGGAAAACATAACCTGTCTGTCCTCCCACACTATCTACAAAATAAACTGCACACTCTGCCCAGCCTTTTACATCGGTCAGACAAAGAGACCCCTCCCCGAACGGATTGCCAACCACCGCAGCACAGTAAAACTCCTCAAAACCCAATTCCCCATAGCCGCCCATGCCCATAGCCACAACACCAACATCTTCAACCAGTGCTTCACACTGACCCCCCTCAAAACCCTACCTCCCGACTCATCAGAAGCTGAACTCCATCTGTGGGAACTTTCATTCCAGCATGTCCTACAGTCTAGACAAAGCCCTGGACTCAATATCCTATAACTTTATCTCCAACCTTTCCCCCCCCCCCCCCCTCCAAAGCACGAGTTCATTGAATTGTACATACAATAAAACCTTCTGTGTGTGTGTGTGTATGTGTTTACCTTGCCTTTTGTTTGAATGGTGTATGTATGTATGTATGTATTTATGTATGTATGTATGTTTGTATGTATGTATGAGAGTGTGTATCAATATTTAAATATTGACACCTCTAAGGGTGGATGTGTCTGAATGAATGTGTGTCAAGATGGGGGTGTCAGTATGCATCTCCCCAACCCCCATCCAGTCCTTGCCTCTTCCCAGACCCTTATTGAGAGAGAAAGTTGATGACCTGGTGGGGTCAATTGTTTACGACCCAAGTTAGCAGAGCAGCAAATTTTGGCTGCTCAGTCGTCGGCTAGCCGATCACTGGAAATGTCTTCCTAACCTTCTGATGAAGGGGGCGGTGCCTCCGAAAATTCAAGTTCTCCAAAACTCACAAGGTGTCTACCATCTATGAACCTCAGGTAAGTCATCTTCTTTCTATCTCTCTGTCCTTTCCCCATTAATTATATATATATATATATATGAGTCAGGAAATGACATTGTCATGTTTATTAAAACAATTAATGGGGAAAGGGCAGAGAGATAGAAAGAAGGTGACTTACCTGAGGTTTAGAGTACAATGTGTCTACCATCTATGAACCTCAGGTAAGTCATCTTCTTTCTATCTCTATGTCCTTTCCCCATTAATTGTTTTATATATGTATATACATATATGTATGTGCGTTAGGTTACAGGTTACAGACAGGAAAGAGAGATAGAAAGCAGGTGATACATGGCAGGCACCATGTAAGGTTGGAAGTTTTTTAAATTTTCAGAGGCACTGCCCCCTTCATCAGAAAGTTAGGAAGACATTTTCAGTGGTCGGCAAGCCGATATATACATAATGTCAAAAGTGTTTGTTCAGTAAATTACTGGAATCAATTGAACTAGTAGCAAACCAGTACTCACTAAGATTAAGGAAAATTCCACAGGACCCCAATCATTCAAGAAAGATGCAGAATTTTTATTATGTATATGAAGGAACCCATTTGAAAGCATTGTCAAATTAGAGAATAAATACTTAGCTTAAGGAAGACTCCATATTCAACTACAGTAGTAAGAGAGGAAAAAAATCATAACAGAAGGAGCAACATAGGATAACTGCTTACATTCATTTACACAATGTGAGAGATTGTGTACAGCCAAAATCATAGGAAGCTATTAATTTTTAATCATTACAATGCTCTAATACACTAAAGTTCATAATAAAACAAAGACTGCTGGAAGACAAGATTATTGAAAGCAACATGGATTGCAGAAATGTTGTGTAGAATTTACATTAACATTCATTTTTTTCTGTAATGTGGCTATTTATTTTTGTAATTGACGATTTATTTCAAGATTATTTCCTTTGATGTTTTAATGAAATCGAAGGTGAGGTGTATTTTGAACAATTGAAAGGATTCGTGAATATAGAATGAATTAAGTTATACATTTAAAAACTTGTATACAATTTTATTCAGCACAGACATAGAGATTTATGAAATATTGTATTATAACATCAAATTCATTAATTTAGAGCAGGGTTTTCCAAACTTTTTCTGCACTTCACAAATTTAAAAATTTTAATGGAAAACTTTGCTTATTATTTTAGTTTGGGTAATTCCTAATTCTATATTATATATAGAATCACTCCAAATTTTTGTACATCATCTGTTCAGGCCAGCAGAACACAGTTTGGGAAACCTGCATTTAGAGAAATGAAATATGTCAGTAAAGAATTAAAACAAGTGTATGTTACATGCATAAGCCATGTTATTGGAAAAGTAGATTGAATAAAATTATTCTATTACATGAACACATACTAATTAATGTGGGTGCGGTGTGCGTGAATATAGCGGTTGTTGGTACATATTGTGATTTAAAATCTCAAGGAAGCCACAGACTTGTAGGAGACTTTCAGCTTATTTTTAATTGTACAAAATCAGGAGAATTAACAAGAGGTTAAAGTTATAAAATATATATGAATTATAAACACCATTACAAAAAAGGGTAACAAACCATATACAATTTAATGGCTAGAGACCACGGTATTAGCTACCTTAAGCAGAAAATTATTGGGTGTAAATTAGATTCGAAAAGAGGTAATACGATTTGACAACAAATATATACATACAGTAAGTATTAATATATAATTACACAATAAATACAGTACCACACAACTAATCTGATTATCCATCCTCACCAATAGAATAGTTCGTCTGCATTTATCCTGTTTTTATTTTTATGTATTTTAATATAAAGGTTAAAACTTTACCATTAACAGACTTCGATGTTATTTTTGTAATGATCATGTTTCAGTACTCATTTCTACCTTAATCGTGCCAAAGGTATTGAGAGAAAATACAAATTATATATAAAAGAGCAGCATAAAAGTCCTCCAAATTTCAGGACTCATTTATTTTCTATCATCATATATAGTTTCATTAGCTCCCAGTCTTTGTTTCCACAATATTCATCTGTAATACAAGCATATAGCTACAACAAAATACTATGTCATAATGCAAGTCATACTGTATGTTCAATGGAGAAACAGTTTACTGCCGTCCTATATATAATTCTGCCATGACTATGTTTTTAAAAATCAGCCTGTAAACTTAGTCGAATCTCTCAATTTTGTTAAGTTTGTCTGTTAAAATTAGGTTGTACCTATTGCAATAGCATAATCTCATTTTATATCCAAAAATAAATTCAATTATATTATATGAACATCATCAATGAATTGTTACCATAATTCTCTCTCAAAAATTTGTTAGTAAACAATTCGTCCATATTTGTGAAGTATATCAGGTAACTACAAAAATTTCCCTACACTATAAACATTAAATAAATACATGGCAGAGCATCTAATGTAAATAACAAGTTCCAATTGGTTAAATATATGTATTTAAGTTACATGCGAATATTTCATTATACTTTTTTCATGAAACCTGACCACATTTTTCATACAACTACCAAATTACAGCAATACATCATATGTATCTCAAAACACCAGCAAACATCTTTCCATGCATCACTAAAACAAGGTTTTCCTTCAAGGACCATTCTCTTAAACAGATGTTTCTCATTGGTAAAACACAAATGTTGTCCTAATAAGTCATATGTTTCAATTTATTTAGATAAGAAAATGAGGTGCCTGTGCGAGTTTTCTCTCACAGGCATTTCCCCCCCAGAGTGATCTTGTACTTTCTGCTTTTTTTTCTTAAGTTCTCACATTCCGAGACTCCTTCACCTATATTACGAGGTCGAAGACCTTGGGCATAAGGCAAGAGTTGATCCCATTGGATCAGTCGGCCAATTGCCTCCTAAAACCAAAGGAGATACGGAGAAGGGAATGCTGCAACCCCACAGCAAACTCGTCTCACATCATTCGGAAGGGTGTGAGAATAGTACCCAATGCCTAACCTACCTGATGCAGGTTTTCCCTGCATCTCTTTAGGTGAAAAACCGGGTAGGATCCTTAAACTATAGCCTGGGGGCTCTAGGTAACTCTTTGCTATCTTCCACATGGCCCTTGCAATTCCCTTCCTATACTATGAAAGGGGAGTTGGTGTTTCAGGATCACCCTCATGTAGCCTGTTACCCCCCCTCCCCCCCACACACAAATCATTTAGATGAATAGTCAATGCTGTATTTGACTACAAACTTTTAAATTGGATTCATGAAAGTAAATTCTTTGATGTAATATATACTTTACAGAATTGTTTGTACTTGTTACAACATATCTTTTTCTTGCATGTTACATATCCTGTCCTTCATATTATCTAAGTACTTCCACATTTTATTAATCAGTCTAAATAAAAATGCCATGATTACAATTTATAAAAATTATCATTTATCATTTTAGGTAATTTGTCAACATATTTACATTTTTTATTAGCAATACCTATATTATCATTAATATCTTCCATGTGTGGTGTTCATTGTTTACACCATCAAAAATATTGTTGTACAATCAATAATAATAATAATGAATTTAATTTGAATAGAAATATAACTCAAATTAAGTTATAATGGAAAACATATAAATTTACGATATCAATTTAATCATTAGCTCAGTCGGTAAGAGCAAAAATAATACTCTACGCAGCTTCTTAAATTGCTGCTCCAGGGAACGCGGGTGACGAACGATATAGTTGAAAATTAAATTCGCAAATCAGACGAAAATGGCTTGTGTGGAAAAACCGAGGTAAATTGCCGTTACCGGATGTTAACGCCTGATGACGTCGTTCTTCGTTTTTGTTCGTATGCCGGTTGTTCCTTTGCTGGGTCACTTCTTCTTCATATTAAGATTCTCTAGTGCCTCTCCTTCAGATCAAATGTTGTCTTTTTATTTTCTGTACTCCCACCAAATGAATCTCCTTTCTTAAATGTGCAGAAACTAAATTTTATACATGTCGCCTTGTTCTGCCACTGCTTCGTCTCTCCCTAGCGTCTCTCTCCGGCAGCCTCTCTGCAACAACTGTCTCCTGCAGCCTCCCTGCACCAACTGTTATCTAATCTCGTCCAGCATCAACAATGTCGCAGCCAACAATGTTGCAGACGGTGACGTTTTCCCACCTACTCGGCCCCACCAAGCCATTGTCGTCTTCCGTCCTGTATACGTAAATAACAAAACTAAATTATTTTTGCTTTACCCGACTGTAAGGGTCATGAATCACCACACATGTCATTACTACATATTACAACTTCATCCTCCTCATCATCATCATTACATTTTCCAAACCTTTTTACACTGATCATATCATCTGCATTTTATTACTTGATACTGGTACTTATATAATCCAACGTTATTAATCATATTATTACAATTACCCATATTTTGATCAACTTCAAATGAACTATAGACGTACATTTATTCCACAACTTATATAATATTGTTTAAGGGTAGTTATTTTGAGCTATTTTGAATATTGTCTGCTCCACTAGTTTATACTACATAGAATCACTCACTTTAAGTTGTAAATAACAATTTTAAAATTAATTGAGTGCTTTGTAAAATAACTCATTAAACAGCTTAGGCGTTCTCCTTACACCATTCTTTCTTATGAGAGTCATGTCAAGAAAATTGATTTTTATTTTCCATTTAACATGTGAATTAGGATTAATTTCCCTCCACAATTTCTCCTTCATCACTATTCATTATCGCAAATATGTATTCATATGTATCTAATTTAATATCAAATATGTATTCAGCATTATACTCTGTTTTACATTTGTAGCTGTTAATACATTATCCACCCATCAGAATGTAAATGAATTGTTAAAATTGTCCTTGTTTCTAAAATATAATTTTTCTACAAATAATTTCATACATTACAAATACATTTGTTTACTTTTTACTGCAGTGGAATCTTTAATTTTATTCCCATTCATATTAATTATGTCACAAACTAATTTAGTGGGAGTGTTCATAAAAGAAGATATCATATGCATTATTATTATTCCTAAAATTATACATTTTACTTAAATATTTCGATAAATATAATCCGTCAATTATCAATTCTCATTGGAAAATTTTACTTGTGTGTTTTACCAATTTTGTCTACAAAATTGGGAGAACGCAATATTTGTTTACACCATTTATCTATAAGCCTATATTTTACTAACTTACTGCAGTATTTGTCAATTGGAATATATCTTTCATAAGTAATTCCCTTCTGGTTCAATATACATACAGTATATATTATTCAACAATTCCTGTGTTGTTTAACTTAGATTAGTGCATATTAAGTTGTTGTAATTATATCCTTGTATTACAGATGAATATTGCCAAAACAAAGGCTAAGGAAAAATAATTCATTAAATTTTTAGGACCTTTATAAAGGTTCTTTAATTAATTGTTATTTAGTGTCCCGATTTTAAAAAAAATACAAAATTTTGAAATAACAAGATTAAATTTACCAGCCAACATTATCAATTTGTAAATATTATAGAATTTTAAAACCAACATGAATAATTTATAAATTATCCTCATTTATTACTCAATTAAGTTTACAAAAGTAATAATACTCCCATATTAATTTCTTCCACCATCCACTTATAACTGAGATTTAGATAATCGTGTGTCAACATTAAACAACTTCCCTGATTTTCTATTTGGGGTAGACAATATCTCATTTTATCTAAAGCTTTTGTTGAGAAAAGTTGGTAGAGTAAATGCAAATCTGTAAACATTGGTGTCAGGAAATTATTTTTTTTTTCAATTCAGAATATGCCATGGGTCAAGAATATAATATATGCTTTCAACAATGACAGGAGCATTGCACGGGCATGCTTGACGGGGAAGTCCCTTCTCAAAAGACAATAATCACCTCCCCCTTCTCCTTTCTCTACTGCTCATGTGGTATGCCACGATATAACTCATGAACAGTACTCAATTACAGATACATTTTTTCCACATTGCCACATGATTAAAAAAATGTATGCACCAACACCCATCACTTTAATCCGCTGTCGATATTGGTATATAATGCCCATCGTTTTTAGGTAATGCATGAAATATGAGAATTATTACATACTTTCTTTCCCTAGGCATTCTATAGAATGGCACATGTTATTCTGTAAAAATGATGAGTGTGCCATTAAGAAAAATTATTCATAATATGTAAAGAAAAATAAAAGTTGTACAAAAGAAACATTTTTATTTTTACATTTTTCACTCTAAAGACATTTCATATTTTGTCTTTTAAAACATCTGGTAGAAACCTACTTTAGGTTTGTAGCCAAAAAGAGCTTTCTGATCCCAGAATGTTAAGCTTTTTCATAAATTGAATGAAACCCAGCCCTTCACTCCAGTGGTCAGATTTTTTGTCCAGCATCGAAGTACAGAGCATTAGCTCTTTCGACAGTACCCTGGCTTTGTGAATGATGAGGCTTTCCATGGGCAATCTTCAGTGCTGGCAAAACCCCTTCAAGCTGGTCACCACATTATTGGCAAATTCCCTACAATAGTCGGTCTGTAATATAAATGGCGCTCCAAGCAATGAGAATATCTCCAATAGATTGTAGGCTACTTCTTCAGCTCTTTTTTACTTACAAATCACAAATTTTGTGAAATGATCTTGGAACACCATAATCAATTTGTATTCTCTATATGATATATAAGATCTGCCTGACAATGGGAATTAAATTCAAAAAATAATCATAGGTTTCATAACAATGCCCTTTTTAATACCTTTCTGTTTTATCTACAAAGGTTCACAAAATTGATCTACAGTTCAATATCGTGATGTGTAACTTTTTTTTTTGGTTGAAAGTCCTTTCAACATTCTATCACATCCCCTGCGTCCAATAGCAAAATGACCTTCATGAAGTACGTGAAATAACTTTGAGTCCATGACATAATACTGTATAGTACTGATGCCTTTTTAACAGTATAAATGAGTTTACTTTTGTTTTCTACAATCATCACTTCAGCAACCAATAGCCCCTGGGTTCCTTCTTAACAATCATTTTGGCTTGTTGTACATCATTTATTAACTACCAGTAAGTAGTTTCAGTCAGGAAAATAAAGTTTCGTGCAGCATTAATTCGAATTTTCAACAGTTCATAGTCGAATCATTGTTTCACGTCTATAGACCACGACTCCTTCTCCAACACTACAGCTTGCTCCTCTATCTTCATGGAGTACAGTAAAACACTAATTTTAGCTGAACATTTTTAAGTAAAGATAAACTGCCGAGTGTAACTCTCAAATTCTAAGCCTGAGGCACATGTGCCTTGCCACATGAGATTCAAAATGAATCAGAGATGTATTTCATACTTGGCTATTTTCTTATTTGGCACTCTACATGTACTAAGACATAATCCAATGAGATCATATGAATAGTTTGCGGGAACATACTAATATAAATTTATTTATTTAAGAAATATTCAATCACATATAAGCTAAATTGCATAACCAACTTTTGTTGTCATGAATATTGGCAATAAAGACTTTAATTATAAATGTACAACTTGAATAATAATATAAATAAAATTATTCTATGAACCCTAGTCTGCAAATAGGCCCTATTTTAAACACTGAGAATAGTTTATATTCTTGGAAATCTTTTAACAATATTATAAACTGAAAATAAAACATACTTATCCTAGGATTCATTTGCTTAGAGAGAATTTTGAAAGCAAAATAATATAATAAAAAAATAAAGTATTATAGCTGTAATATGCATTAATTTTGTCCTAGTATTTCCTGAAGAACAGAAGAAAATGCTCTCAACCAAACTCAGCCAGTGAGGCTATGCAACTGAATTAAAGGATCAGGATTAAAAATCTTAATCAGAACCTGGTAATGATTCAAACTCATCAGGTGCCCAACCTGAATACAGGTTCATCTACAATTAACCGAATAACATACATAATGGCCTAAATTAGAGAAACTGTAAGGATCAAAAATTATTTCTAGTCAGTATAATAATAAATAATCAATGAAGGAGGCAACCACAAGTTGACATTCTGCAGTTAATAATTAGTACTAACAAATATTAGTAAATGGTGACTAATTAAATTGTGATCAATATACAAGCAAATTATTTACTTTAAAAATTGAAATATTTGTTTGTTAAATGATACAATTCAGAATTCCACAGTTTATTTTAAATTTATAATGAAGCTACTAACAAATAAATAATATATTCAACAGAAACTAAAAAAGTTCAACAAAAGTACATAGTTTAATTATCTTTTCTTAATACACATTTTCATGATTCTTACAGAAATGGTCTGTTGAAAGACATAAAATTAAAGTTAATTATAAATCTCTGTTGATATACTGATTAGTAATAGAAAGTTAAGGAACTAGACTAGTTTGGTTCCATCGCCTCATCCCCCTCTGTCGCTCCTCCCACTCTTCCCCTCCTTGACTTAAGCACAGACTTGTAATATTGCCAAAAAAATATATATTTTACAAGTGTGGATGGAATCTGCTTTTTTTGGCCTGATACATGGGATGATTGTGGGTGAAATGAGATTTTTCGAATTAATTCATGGGGCAATTGTGAGATATGTCACAGAACAGTAGACAGAGAGCTAGTAGAGGGGCTTGGCAGGAGCATGACGGTACCAAAGTGGTTGTTAGCCAAAGTTAATTATTTGATAAAAATTATGAAGGATTAAAAGATATTTAATAAATTATCATATCAATCTTACTATACTTTCATTACAGCTTCTTGTCTGAATTGAGAAGGTATTTATAAAATATTACCTTTGCAATCTCTCCATCCAATACACAACACATTTTTTTATTTCATCTAAATCTCTCTGACCTTTGACGTGCTTTTTTGTGTTAAAAACCAGTAGGCAACGGCCATCAATATCCCGTCCATGAGCATACACACTTCCATGCTCCAAGTAATCTTTCCTTAAATTATTTTCACTTAAATCTGAAAAATAAACAAGCATTATACTACAATTAATCTTAATACTCATGTATCCTGTTAAAAATTATGCTTTCTATGAATAGTGTTACTCTACTCTTACTTGAAATACATTTTAATTCTAAATCCTAACTTTTGGCTTATTGAGATAAAGATTTTTAAGAAAAGTTTTGTTCTAATTTTTTCCCAGATGCCCAAAATCTGGCAATTAACTAGACTGTAACTTAGGATTCTCAAAATCACTGCTTGCGGTATACTTCTACAAAATTTTCCTCAATCAATCTTTAAAAGTAGATGCATAAAACAAATTTAAATTTTACAGGTGTAACTTTCCAGCTTTCTAGAACTTTTAATTGATTAAAAAAATTAAATAAGATTACAAAATACAATTAAAATTAAGTTACTTAACCATCCACCTAAATTTAATTTGCAAAACAAATTAATTCCATTGCAATTTGGTTCAAAGTTTCAATTACAATAAGAAAGATTTGCTATACATAATTCATAAAATAAACAAAAATATATGTATGGCATATACACAGTCATAGAATTCACAACTAGTTCAATTATAAATTAATGCTACTCACAAAAAATTGTTACTGAATTGAAAGATTATGTATCCTAACTAAACTATATAATTAATGAAACAATGAAAATTATACACGCAATAACAAAAATGTTGAAAGTTTGGGAAGTAAAATATGGCATTCCTATTTGTATTCATCATTCACTTAAAAATTAAAGGACCACGATACTTAATGAAATCACAGTAAAAATTAACATTAAATTATTACATATACAATTCTTCATAGATAACTTTTGAAGGATATAAATTAGATAATTGATCATTACCATTAACATCATTCTTCTTTCGCCATACACAAGTATCCCATAGCATTTCAAGTGAGCTATTTAAATCTCCTTCATTTTCTATTAAGAACTTTCTTAGCCAGTCATCTGAATTCTTTATTCTTGAAATGTCTTGCGGGTGAAATCCATCTATTTTACATGAAAATGAAGAATTAGTTAAATCCTATTAATCAAATAAATTTGAGTTAAGTATATAAAAACTAAATAAATTAACCTGAATCCGGAGGTCCATCTTTTTCTAATTTTTGAAGAAATTTCGATCGTAAATTGGGTATTTGCTGATCAATGTCGCTCATTGTTGATCTTTATTTGTTTATATTAAAATCGACATAATTATTATAATACAATAGTAATTTAGGACAATGAATTCTCACAATTGCATTGCACGTTCAACTCATAACGATAATTTGCATATGCCACACAATATGTGACGATAATTTGATGACATGTATCAAAGTCCATTCCACGTACTAATTGAAATTGAAAAATGTAACTTAAAAAACTGTTAGTAAAAAATGGAAACTGGCCATTGTTAAGTCATTTTGAAATTAAGAATGTTTATTTACAAAAAAATAAACCTACACCGCCCACAAAATGACATAAAACTTTATTACACCATTCGTAACAGCGCCATAAAAGTATACAATGTTTAATAGCAAAGCTAATGAAATTGAAACGTCATTAAAGATATTTTGTTCTACAAATTGTTCTTGACGATGATTACTATAATTAGTTAAATATGGGACATATTAAATAATATCACTCGTTATATAATTAACTTCAACAACAAAAGTGTTTCAGTAACTTTTCAGTTCATTATCAAGTTATCTTGACTGAACGATTAACAATATGAAGTTAACTTGAAAGTTGTAAATTATAAATGTTAGTAATAAAAAAACATCAGATTACAACTGCACAAAGTTTCAATTGATAGTTCCGCTAACTTCATAGATATGTTGATGATGTTGGAGCTAGCCGATAAAATGTTCCTTTGTCCAACAACTGGATAGGCTGTTAACTAATTTGAATCAATACAAATATCACACTAATAACATACATATAAATACATTAAATCATGTCACTGTTTTGACTACGCTGGTCGGTTCCTCACACTAATGTATATAGGAAACTACTTTGCGGGAAGGTAAACGGATCTTTTTTTTAGTGATCTCACAGTGATTTTTATTCACAGTGGCCAGTGTTAGTTCCGTCTTTTCTCAGTGAATTTCAGTAGCCGATATGGCGTTGTTTTAAGAGGATAACCTCTTCACGTTTGGTTCAATTTTGGTCGAAGCAAGGAAGAGCGAGGGGAAAAACGGACGTGGGTCCACCAGGCATAGAATAACAGAACAACCGCTTTATAAAGAATTGGCCTGGTGCCCGGCGTTGTTCGGGTATGTATTTCTATTAGCCCAATGCAGTATTTAATTATTCGTCAATTCGTGATTAAACCGGCAACGAGAGAATCATTATATGAACTTTCACCATTTTACGCCCACTACCCTGAAAATGGAATGTTAATCTTATCATACATAATCTCGCAGAACCATAATAGAGTCAAGAAATCTACTTGTAACTTAAATAGCGCAGTAACTTAGTCTAAGAAGCTAATTTATTTAATTCTGCCTAACGTTAATAGAGGGCGAAAATATTCCCGATATTCTAAGAGAGTAACTGACATATGAACAAATGGCTGCAGTAGAATGAATTTAATTTCACCCCCTCCCGCCCTATTTGCTGAAATTTATAGTAGAATTTTAAATGTCAGTATGAAACTATACGAATTCCTTAACGCCTTATCACACATCACTACAGGTTACTTGTTCCACCCCCACCCTACCAACGTCTGAAGTATGATTTATATTGCATGTTGAATGTCGGAATTGAACTAAGCACCTAGCATAATCCCGAAATTGACACGAAGATTGTGAAATGTACAAATATATTCATTAAAACTAACAATTCTATATCTCTAAACTCAGGGTCGTATATTATGGGCCTTCTCATAGATCCGAATATTACCATACAAAATCGACTCGGACCTGGCAGTATAGGAAATCAGCAAAAAGTCACAGGGGTAATTACCGTGTCGTCATAATGGACCTTCCAGCGTCTTCCTCCTATTTGGGTAGTACTCGATCCAAATCGCAGCCGCCGCTATTCTTCCTGCCAATAATATGCCCGAAATCTCCCTTACCAAAATGTCAAAAATCTTTCCAGCAATCTCTCTCAAAATCTCTAACCAAATCTCCCGCCCTCGAAAATCTGGTTTGCAATCTCTCGTATCACCGCTCTCGAAAAATCTGTCTGTAATTCTCTCTGCAGGCCTTTTTAAAATATACTCCCCACTTCTTTGGTGCATATCACCCAGATGGCAGGGATGGATATTGACCAATAACTTTTCTCTGCGAGTCACAGTTTACCCCTCCTTCGAGACTTTTGGGAAAAAAACACCCGGTGCCGCCAAATCTCATCATAGCTTGGGGAACTCCGCAGGCGCGCCGTGATGTCTGGTTTTACTGCCCCTGGCACCAAAAGTCAGAGCAGATGTGTTTGACCGTTACAATTGGTTGATTTATTCTTACAGACATTCACCACTACACCCTTCCCAACCCCGTATGAGAAGCAAGTACGATTTTACTTGCATGTTGAATTTCAGAACTCAACTCAGCGTTTTTCATAATCTCGAAATAGACACGAAACTCCATTGATTTTGTCTTATTGCCGTTCCACCCCTATCCCTCACCCTTACATTGAAGCTGAAGTTCCATGTTGATCGTCTGAATTGATCTTCACGTTTTCCATAACCACGAAATATACACTAAGATACGTTGATTTTCGTCTTATAGACCTTCACCTATTACAATTATATCCCTTCCCACCCACTCTAGGAATGAAATTACGATTTAAGCTGCATATCAGAATTGAAGTGAGCGACTCCCACCTGTACACCAATCACTATGAGTTTCTAGTTATTTTATGTCAAGTTCTTCCACCTTCACCCCTATGAATATTCCCACCTCGTCTATCCCGCTTCCCTCCATCCCCGCCCCTAAGGGAGCAAATGATGTCGTTCCGTCCCGCACAGTATATTTTCGCGTCTCAGAGAACATGCGTAAAAATTTTGATTGAAATACCTCGTCGCGTTTAAATTGTACGCAGACCTTTGTTTTAACCCCTCTTACACCTCTCTTAGGGAATAAGTTCAACTTCAGTCTCATGTTGAATGTCAAAATTAAACTCAGTTCCCGGTTTCGACACCAGTATCGATAGTTCTATTATTTCTATGTGAGACCACCCACACCTACCCCTATTAATTATCCCCTTACATGCTGAATGGGGGTGAAATTTGCACAGATGGTGTTGGGAGGAACAGTATTAAAGAATTTGACTCTGTAAAATATTTTCCCACTCTAATGTTGGTCATTCTTGAATGTATAAAAATATTAGTCCCTTTCATCTCCGCTCCAAGGGGTGGTATCCTTGTCTTACCGCGACAGCGATATTTAGAAGTTACAGAGAACACGTTTTCAAGATTTGGTCTAAATTGTTCAATCTAGTAACTAAAGTGTCTGGAAGTTAGTTTAACGCCCTTCCATCCCCTCTTCGGAGATGAACTATAACTTAAATTACATGATAAATGCCTAAGTAAAACTCAGCGCCTCAGACTACACCAGTTTCGATACCAAAATCCTTTATGTGAAACCTCTCCACTCCCACTATTATAAACACTCCCATTTTCGGTGAATGGTGTTGAAATTATACGCAAGTAATATAAGCGGAAACTTAAATTAATTGACCCAGAAAAAAAATATTTAGACGAAAACAAAGACAGTTTTGACATATTTAAAAATTTACGGACTCTCCACTCCCGCCCCTTGGGATGGTATCCGTGTTTTGCCCCGACAGTGCTGAGTTACGGGTCCCAGAGAATAAGTGTGCAGAATTTTACCAAAATTCCTCCATGCCTTTGGATTTGCATGCGGAACATACACAATACTCACACAGTCAATCTATATATATATATATATATATATATATATATATATATATATAAATGAATGAATCGCCGTAATGAATGTACGCGCATAACTACCCAACAACTGCACCAAATAAAATAATTTTTTTGTGTTCATTTTGTATAAAATAATTTTTTTATAAGAAATCGTACGGAAATGTTTTAAAATCTCACATCCGCGCCTTTGAATCTCCACTTGAAAGCGGGTTGCCTATACTCTTGATCTGCTATGCTCCGAAACGACTCAATGGATTTCAATAAAAAAAAATTAGTGATTGAAACAGGAATTTTACCTCAAAGTTTATGTATGTTTCATTTTGATATCTTGCATAGTTCAGAAGATATTAATGTAAATAATTATAAATCCATTAAATTTCCGCAAGAAAGGAGGCGTAAAAATCAACTGCGAGTTAAAAGTCCAATTAGCCGTTCCTATACCATTCATCCAACTTACTGTGTTATTGAAGCGTAATTTTGGCAACACGAGAGAGAGGGGGGGAGATAGAGAGAGATGGAGAGAGAGACGAGCAATATAACTCAATCTATTGTTATAAACTATTCAAACCCAGCTGCGACTTATAAGGTTTTCCACTGGACTGGACGAACATGTTCATTCAGTACTGATACACTGACATACATTCGTATTCAATTACTGTTTTTCCGCAACAGCAAAATTTAGTGTGTAACTATCGATGACTTGGACTACCATCTGAATGAAAATGTGAAGCTGAATGCAAACCAGATGGGAGCGGGCAGATCTGCTGAGATAGTCAGGAAGGAAGACTGCATCCGTCCATTTCTGCCTCAGAGTCAGGCTTAGTCCTAGTCAAGTCAAGGCTGACTTTTCCCCATCTGAACGGCTACCATAGTCATATACGATAGCCATGTACCCGCACTTCCCTGCTGACTTCGGTAGTCTGTGACTAAAGCCGACACAAAACGATGGGGCGAACGTTTGGCTTAATTGTATGCTAGTAAAGTTTGGGTCAAATATCTACGATTGGTAGTGGCGGTGGACTGAATGGGTGCCAACACACGAGCAGATTTCATCTGCAGATCTGATCGGCCGACCAATCGCCGGATTGGAACGATCAAATCTGCGTTGCGTTTACACGCACAGATCAGATTTGAACAATTGACGGTCGTCAAGCGCTTAAATACAGATTCCAAAGATTCCGTGTCAATTTATTACAGCTACGCTAACCCTTATTTTGAATTATGAATATTAGAAGTTTTTTAATGTCAATTGTTGGTTGCAGTGATGAACAATAAGCCAGAATAGGCTATTATTGTTATTATTACAATTACAAAATATAATATAGCTTGATGTCAACAAAGAATTATAAAATGTAATTATTTAAACTTCTCAATATTATTGTGTTGGTAATTTCTAATTATAATAATAATAAAGTCGTCCTTTGATTTGTTTATTTCGCAGTTAGAGATAATTAGCTAAGATAGTAAACAGATAACCCCTCGCAGAGGCAAAATGTATTGCGCATACGAGAATCTGCATAGATCTCGATTCTAAGATAATTGTCGGCAGACCTACACTGACGAGTAAACGACCTTCAGATTTCGCGGCAGATCTGCCGATGAAATCTGCTCGTCTATGTGGACACCCAATGTTTGATCCAATACATTCGATTCAAACGACGGTTCAATTTTCTCTGAAGTGGGAAAGTTATATGCAAGTTAAAAAAAACCTTATATTAAGTAATTCCATAGTTGTTTATTAACTTTTCGCCTAAGTGTGCTATTTCAATCAAAACAGTAATAATAATGATACCATCTCTTTAATAAATATTAATATATAATATATAACAACGAACAGTGGAGAATACCAAATGTAACATATCCCTACATTTGGCGAGCCAAAAACGGGCGGCGTCGAACAACGAACAGTGAGATATGGAAAGTGTTTCTACAAAAACGTGCGAAAAGTGGAGAGACTGTGAAAGTGTGAAGAGCAATACGCTTGACTAGAAGTGTCAGCGCTAATGTAAGGTTGAACCCGGCCAACTGTAGGGGGGTACTCGCCCCCACCGGGGTTTTCGCCGGGGCCCTTGTCGGGGAAGGAGGTCCTCCGGGTTGGCTTAAAGTGCGATACGGGGCTGACCTGAGCCTTCAGCGAAAAATACAGGAAGACAGGGGTGAGCTTTAGCCCAGCTGTCGCTCTACCGGGTGGCAGCCCTGCTCACAATTGGGTTGGACTCTGTCGGGCTGTGGTATGCGATCACAAACCCACGGTGGCGGTGCTAGCAAGTCGGTGTCCTGGGTATGTGTAACCCAACAGTGGGGGGCGGACCAGGCCCGGCAACTGAAGTCACCAGCCCCGAGGGCACTTTCGCAGTTGCGGGTGGAGTGCATTTCCAACAGGTCAAAAACTCGGGTGTGAGAGCCGCACTCAACTTGAGCAACAAACACTTCCGCAGATGACGGGCTGGACGGCCGGGGAAGTGGCTCGGAGAAAGCCATCGTGGGAACTCGAACGACGAACATTTGTGAGGCCACGAATATTGAAAGCGTGGATGACTACGAACGGTGGATGCGGAGTCGCTGCAGAGGGAAGGAAATGGAAGCAGAGTGAGCAGAGGACGCATCGTCGAAGGGTCAAATGTTCCAATGTCCGCTACTTGGATAACTTCGAGAGGTGTGTTTGTGTCTTTGGATAAATGTGTTAGCTGGAATAAGTGAAGTGGTACGAGTAAGAAGATAGGTTCCACAGGCTGGTGTCAAGCAGGTATATTTTGTGTAACATTTTGGTTTTGGGATTTGTGTGCTTTGTACATACTTAAAATGGAATAAGTTCAGGAGGTTATTACGCATGAAAGAGTACCATCAGTGGCAGTTGAGAATGCAAAGGTCTCGATGCTCAAGCAATTAGTTATGTCAATTAATTGTAAATTTGATGAGCAAAATAAGAAATTTATGATCAAATATTAATCAGATATTAAGGACAAATTTGATGATGCGTTTGAAGTCTAGTTTAGCCAGTGTAAATAAAACACTAGATAGAACAGTGGAAAAAAAGTGATGCAATATCCAATAAAGTGGCTGAGCCACGTGATAGCTGTCACGACTCCGATCAGCTGATGTGTAAGATAAAATTAAGTGGGAGAAAAATTCGTCGTAACGAAACTTAATGATTAGTGAAAAAAATTGTTTATGTATCAAAAATCCCAGAATAGAAACAGACTGGGAAGAAATTTGTATGAGTTAAAGAATTGTGATGATTGTGGATATCCTTGGAATACAGACGGAAAAACCGAATGCAGCATTCTGTTAATGTCAAACTAATAAATGTCATATGATACGTCAAAAACAGCTGACGGGAAATAAAATAAATGTAATTAGGGTTTTAGTGTTTAAAGTGGCAGTGGCAACGGGCCGAAAACAGCTGTTCTGTCAGATGTCAAATGAATATGTAATAGACGTCAGAAATAGCTGATGGCAGATGATATTCTATGTAATCTAAGTGTGATTAGTTGATAAGAAACATGAGTTCAGTTTGACAGTTGCCAGTATGCAGCAAACTTTTTATGTCAATAACAGCTGAGTGTAATTTAAATGATTTTGAATTGTATAATGTCAAGGTTGCAGCAAACTTTTTATGTCAATAACAGCTGAGTGTAATTTAAATGATTTTGAATTGTATAATGTCAAGGTTACATCAAACAGCTGGGATGTCAAAAACAGCTGAGTGAAACACGTAAATCAATACATTGGTGGCATTTGAAGTTAGATTATTGTAATTATAAGAAAAGTAGTTTCGGATTCAATTGTATGATTTTGAGTTGTGTAATGTCAAGATCAGGGCAAACGGTTGAAATGGCTTAACCAGCTGACTGTCAATAGACGTAAATGTCAAGTGTTGAAAATGATTTGCGAGTAACGTACAGAAAACGTCCCGAACATCACATAAGGGAAAATGTGTGTAATATAAAAATGTAAATGGAAAAAGGATTTGTTTGGAAAATTAAGCTTTGTAATTAGGTTTAAGGAGTTGTTGATTTTTCAGTAAGGTAATTGGAAAAATATTGGATTGTGTTATTAATTGATAAGTGTATTTTACGTGGTGTTTATGCTGATGAAGAATTGAATGAGGTATCATAAAATTGTGTAGGTAGTTTATAAGTCAATTTTTGTAAAGACTTTTATAATTTTTGATCAAGGGCGTTGGTCAATTAGGGAATTTTGTATGATTGTGTTTGAGTGAATGGCGTGTTAAAAATTGATACACAATTTTTTAATTCATTGGGCGTGGGGCAAATGTAACATGTTAAGTTACAGCCGCAGCCGATTGTCGATTATTCGCGAATTGTTTCACTCATGACATCATTGACTGATGCAAGTAACGCGGTAAAGCTCAGTTGTGCATTCGGTTTCCACGCGTTGGGGACCTGCAAATGGGCGATGCTGTGCCTGAATTTGCAGACCTGCGATTGGTGGATGAGGTTACGTGACCGTGATTCTGCAGGTTGGCGCAGGCCAGGAGAAAACTTGTCACGTGATGTTGTGACGGGAGGTCGTTAGTTTGGTGGTTCGCACAGTGTCGCGACCAAGTGAATTATTTAGTCGGATAAAGGCTAGCAAATAGACCGCGAATAAGTGGTGCTAGACCTAGAATAGAATCGCGATTAGTAGCGAGTAATAGTTGCTGGAGTAATTGGGAAAGGACGACTAATAGAAGAGTAGAGTGAGTGTCCACGCCCTGTTTTAGATTACCTAATTCATGCTCTGGTATCAATTAAATTCTTGTGTTAAACTTTTGGTGTTTTTCTGTGAAAAAAATACCTGGCGCCCTATATTATTCCTTGTCTGAGGAGTAAATCCTATTACGACGTAAAGCTGAGCGGCAGGAGGAAACGAGTGCCTTCTATAATATATAATAATTATATAAGTTATATAAACATACTAATCACTGATAATGTATTGACAAAAATTTATGCAACTGATTTCACTGGGTTGGACGAAATGGGCAGCACTGTGTCAAATGTCTTCCAAGTGAGTCGCCGAGTGAAGAGAGAAAGCAATGACGCGGGTCAAAATACCTGCAATTTAAATCGCATGCTAAATATATACTACTAGGAAATAACTGCTGTTTATGGATGTTTAAACATTTCTACCCCATCACCCCCGCCACAAGTGGTAGTAGCCGTGTCTTTCCCCTACAGTGTTGATCGTCTCGTCATTAAGAACCCGGGTTCAAAATTTGGTCGAAATGGTTCCATCCATTAAAGACAGCATACGGAAGTTCCATCCTCTCTTAGGAGATGAACTATAACTTAAAATACATTTTAATGGCTCACATTACACCGGTTTTTTCTGGTTATTTTTGTGAGATATGCCTCCACCCCCAGCCGAGTCTTACACGGACAGCGCTAATTTCCGGGTCGCAAAGCACACGTGTGCAGATTGATATTGGTCCACTCGTTACGATTTGTGTGCTGAACACAAATATACATTCGGAAACACTCATAAATGCAATTTTATTAAATAAATGTTGTCACGTTTCTGTAGGATAGTGAGATATAATAACACACACACGTAGAGGTTATAGACGTTTATTTAACACTAAATGCTGTACGAAGGTTTGTACTGCGAAAGACTGCGGGATCCGGCACAATTTATAGTCATGGAATATTCCAGAAACAGAACATTCTCGAAACGAAAAATACTGGAAATGAAAGGTAAACAAAGTAAACAAATATGGTTGCGTCGAATCGAACTCGAGTCCGCATTTTTGCAGTCCAGCTCTATACCGCTCAGCCATCACTGCAGATTTCCAAATGTGGCATTACTCCTTCCTTTGTAAAAATAGCGTCACAGTGTTAGTTCCGTGCTGCCCTGATTCCCCTAGATCTCGTCGTTGGCACGATGTAATGTGATCAAGTTCTTCCCGTTCTTGGGCTGGCGATCGTCATTGCTACAGCTCCACTACGTATAATTCGGCAACGGGCTCCGTTTGGTCTTCAAGCTCCCTTTGGGCGTCGGGTTCGTGATACGGTTTCATCCTCAGTACGGAGACGGTGTCACAGCTCTTTCTTCGTCTTGAATGACCTCATATGTGACGTCGGATAAACATCGTAGGACACTGTACGGAACAAAGTACCGTTTAAGGAGCTTTTCCGACAGGACAACTTTGCGAATAGGAGTAAATATCCTGACTAGATCCCTTGGCTGGTACAAAACTAGACGATGTCTTGCATCGTATCGTTGTCGGTCCTTTTCTAGAGATTGGAGCATACGTATACGGGTTAGTTGTCGGGATTCTCCGGCCCTCTTCACTAATTGGCCAATGTAAGGGTCATTCACATCGTCGGGATTGAAAGGTAATATCGTGTCCATTGTCGTTTCTGCCTCGCGGCAGTGGACCAGGAAAAATGATGTGAATCCCGTTGTTTCTTGCTTGGCGGTATTGTAGGCTTCACAAATCTAAGTACAGCGTCCCAGTTCCTCTGATCGACGACGGTCTACATGGACAACATGTCGGCCATTGTTATGTTTAACCTCTCAGTAAGCCCGTTCGTTTGAGGATGGTAAGCAGTCATCATTCGGTGTGTTATTTCATATAGTCTATTTATGTCATGTATTAGTCTAGACTGAAATACCGTTTCCCGGTCTGTGATTATAGTTCCTGGAGCTCCATGCCTAAGTATTATTTCTTCAACGACGAAGGTGGCGATCTCGAAAGCTTCCGCCGATGCTTCGGCTTTTGTGCCGGCAAACCGAGTTAAGTAAACGGCGCAGACCATAATTCACTTGTTTCCCCGGGATGATGTTGGAAATCTTCCGAGTAGGTCAATACCGATGCGTTGAAATGGTGCGTCGGTCGGAGGAATCGGCAGTAGTCGCCGAGGTGGTCGTTGGGGAATCGTCTTTCTTCTCTTACGTTCTCTGCAGTGTCTAACGTTCTTAAGTTGTCACCGCCAGTAAAATCGGCGACGGATTCTATCGTACGTCTTGACGACTCCTAGGTGCGTAATGGAACTGTCGCAGAATTTCTAGGCGAAGTTACTTTGGGATGACTAGTAACCAACTTCTTTCCAATGAGTGGTAATTTTTCTTGTGTAGTGTATTATTAATAAACTCAAGGCCCCTTGCACATCCTGTGAAGAGTTCAAATCTCGTATAACCGGAATCAGCTACGGATCCTTCTCTATTATACAGGAATGTCTGTCAAAGAGTTAAGAGAATCCAGGATCTCAGTTCCTCATCGTAGACCGGTTTTCGGGAGAGACAGTCTGCATTCTGATTTTTCGCCCATTCTTGTACTTTATCGTGACGTCTTATTCCTGAAGTCGTAGAGTCAGCCAACAGACATAATGGTGGTCCGTTACAACCTTGAACGGTTGGCCAAAGAGATACGGTTGGATTTTTTTATTACCCAAACAACAGCAAGGCAATCTCTCTCTGTCATCGAATAATTCCTCCCTGCTTTACTGTGTTCTGGAGAAAACTCTTCACGTCGAGTAGATTTTTTGGTTAGGGAAAGTTTTTTAACGACCTGACTTTCTCTGTATCGGGACGTTCGCCTTCTCGCGAGACTAGATGGCCGAGGATCTTTATTTCTTTGGCACCGAATAGACACTTCCTTGGGTTCAGTCTCAGCCCTGATGTACTCAGACACTTGAGAACAGTTCGCAGTCGGTGTAAAAAGTCGATGAACGTTTCAGAGAAAGCTATGACGTCCAAATAGCAGAGCCACATAGCCCATTTCAAATGGCTCAGCAAGTTGTCCATCATTCGTTCGAAAGTTGCTGGTGAATTACACAACCCAAATGAATTCGTAGAGTCAGACAGGTGTAATGAAAGCGGTTTTCTCTCGATCGGCTTCGTCCACTTCTATCTGCCAGTAGCCGGAGAGAAAGTCCACGAAGAAGAAGAACTTTGCTCCCTTTAAACAATCCAGTGTATCGTCGATTCTTGGTAGTGGATAAACGTCCTTTACCGTGATGTTATTAAGTCTCCTCTAATCGACGCAGAATCGCCAGGTTCTATCGATTTTTGTGACAAGTACGACAGTCTGGACACATCCTCGACCAAGCGCCTTATCCACATCATCTTGAATAATGCGTCTTTCTGCCGGTGATAATCGGTTCGCCGTCTGGCTGATTGGTGAATGGCTTCCTGTGTTAAATTGATGTTCCACCTTCACAGTGATTGATTTGCTCCTGATTACTGCGTCGAATAACGTAGAATATTTCTGAAGTAGTTCAAGACATTTCGTCTGCTGATCCATGTTTAGCTCCGGTGCCAGAAACTTATGAAACTCGAATCCATTGTTACTCGTCTCTGTAGGAAGTCTGCGGCTGGGTGGATTTTCTTTCATGACAGATAGATGTTCTTGTGTTATTGTTTCAGCTCTCTCTAAGCATGTATGTTTCAGAATAAACTGAAGTTCATTCTGACCATTAACTATCTATAATTCTCCAATGAACGAGTTGACCGGTGCAGGAATAATGACTGATGACAATTTCTTCTGTGCTTTAATTATAAGATCTACGTGGCCATTTAATTTATGGCAGGAATGGTCATATCGTCGAGCACAAGTAACTGCCACGGTTACGTTTCTCCTCGTTCTTCTACGGAGGTTTTTTATTCGTCTAGCAAAAGTTATGAACGTCTGCAGTCAATTACGGCTTGAGAGCTCTTAAAAATGACCCATCCGAGAATGACGTCGTGGATACACTACGGCAGGACGACGAATGTGAATGGCTGAATTCTGTTGTTAATGTTCAGCCTGATTGTGCACATATTTGCCATCCGCGACCCTTTGATCAGTATCCCTGTTATAAGCGATCTTTGTTTTCTTCAACTGTCGTCGAAACATCTAGGTAGTAACAGCGAAATATATGCCGAAGTCGACTAGGGCGGGTACCGACTTGTCCAATATTACTTCGATATAATTCCCTGACATTTTGGCGACGATCGTTGACGGAGGATATTCTTCTTGTGCGGTCTCACCTCCCGGGAATGCCGTGGCATCTAGTTTTCCAGGTAACGTCGGCTAGGTGAACGGTCGATTGCGACCGAGATCAAGAGCGACGTGACGGAGAGCGTCCTCTCCTTGCGGCGGGTTGCGGCGAGGATGACCTGTATCTTCCACGGAAAAACTCCGTTTATTCGGCTTGGTCATATTGGCGTCCGTCGTCGTATACATCCTGTCCTCGTCTAGCTCTTGCTTCGTCGAATACTCGTCTCCTGTCCTTGCAGTATCTAACGACGTGTCCAGGACGGCCACAGAGGAAGTACACACGTCTATTATCCCATGTCCTCCAGACGTCTGATTTTCTTGGTGTGTAGGTTGGCTCCTCCAGTGCAACTTTTGCATAGGGGGCTTCCGCTTTGGAACGACCTTTCGCCAGGAGGACGTCGGGGTGGAGGTTTGCGCCTAAACGCTTTCCACTTCCCCACTGATGGCATCTTGAATGACTTCTTGGTTTCGTAGGAATAGAGCACGCTGAATTTCTTCCCTTACGGTCTGGCGGATGAGAGATGACAGATCATTCACATCTCCTACTGAGGCAATCGGCACTAATTTGGAAGCCTCTCGAACTTTCGTCGAATTCGTTTCTGGTTCATCTCTTTGATGACTGGCAGTGCTTGACTAACTCATCCGTAGTTCTTACATCACTTAATAGGAGGGCCTGATACAAGTCCTCCGCGACACCTTTCATTATATTACTAATTTCTCTTCTTCCCCCACGTTTGGGTTAACAGTTCGGCATAATGTGAGAACGCTCTGTATGTATGATTGCCACTTTTCTGAGCTCGATATCTCAGTTCTTCTGTTGCCTGTCTAACATGACGCCCAGAATCACCAAATGTTTTCTTGATCTCAGACTGAAACGTTTCCCAACTGGTCAATTTGTCTTCAATATTTTCAAACCACTGTCTTGCGGTTCCGTCAAATTATAAAGAGGCATTGGATAGGCAAACAGTGTCTCACTTATTAAATTTAGCGACCCGTTGATATCCCTTGATCAATCTGCCTGTGTCTTGTCCGGCGTCACTTGTGAAGTTGGCGGGTTCCCTACCTGCTGCTGAATAGCAGCATAGGCCGGTGCGCTCCTTTCCTGTCGTTCCATCGCAGTGTTTTTTGGTTTTGAATATAACGCAAATTCCGGATTTTTCGAGGTCTAATAGCCACTTTGTGTTAATTCTAAATGTTACCCGGTGCCTCCACCAGTTCTGTAGGATCGTGAGATACAGTAAGACACACACGTAGGGGTTATAGACGTTTATTTAACAACGAAATACTATACAAACATCCGTACTGCGTAAGACTGACTCCGATTAGGAATCCAGTACAATTTATACAATCACGGAATATTCCAGAAACAGAACACACTCGAAACAGAAAATACTGGAAATGAAAGGTAAACAAAGTAAACAAAATAATTATCGCATCGAGTCGGACTCGAACCCTAGTCCACATTTATGATGTGCAGCTCTATACTGCTCAGCTAAAACTGTAGGTTTCAAATGTGGCCATATATTTAGTGACGTTACACTCGCCTCACACCTCCGCTTGGACCTCAATGCTCGTCGTTTTATTACAAAAAGCAGAGTTTCATTATAATATATTTTTACGTAATTATGAGTTTTTCGCTCTTTGCTAGGACAGGACAGCGCAGAGCAACCTTTAAATCTGCGTCGATGGATATTACGCGCCGATCATAAATCGTAAATCCTAACCACAGGATTCAAACAATGTTGGGTTGTTGGGTTAACAGGCTACACGAGGGTGATCTTGAAACAGGCAACTCCCTTTAAAGCATAGGAAGGGGGATGCTGAAGGTAGAGCAAGGTAGCCAAGGGTTGACGGTCCCCGGGCTATAGTTTAAGGATCCTACCCGGTGTTTCACCTAAAACCTGCATCAGGTAGGTGTGGCATAGGTCAGGAAACACTTAAAGCTGCACAGGTCACAGCTTGACTACGAAAAAATAGTGGAATTAGAAAACAAAAATAAATAAATTTGTTAACATTATATTGGATATGAAAAATTATAGAATATGAAAGTTCAGACCTCTTCCTTCTGTAATCGTACACAATCTAAAAATTATTGATGATGAATAAAAAACACTTAACATAAAGTTATAAGAATTTATCTTGACACAAATAACTTGAACTCAAATAATATTTACATGAACTGAGAATCATTAGTGAGAGAGAATTTATCGTACTGAAATGTTATTTGAAATACACTATTCTTTCTCATGTGAAATATTAAATTGTAAAGAGTGACTTTATTACAATAATACGCAAGGTAATCTATGATAAAATAAATAATTAAAATGGTGCTACTATTTACACACACTCGAGGTCGAACAGCTGATCATTGTCGATAGTCGGTATACGCGTTGAACTTTGCTGTCTTTAACAAAAATGTACACAATTGGTCAGTAAATTTTAAATTTAGAAAAGGTTCAGGAACAAGTTTACCTGATTAGCAGTGGCATGGCTTCCCAAGAAATAGCCTGAGTCGTCTCAAGAGTGGGTGTAGAAGTCAGGTCTCTGGATTATACGGCTGGATTCCAGACAATACCCGAGTCAATTCTCGCCTATAATAATAAATTAGAGAATACTAAATAACGTCTATAAAAAGTAGCTTATCGCTGGTGTCTGTGCCAGAATGTTCTCCAATCCAGGATAAAGTTTTATTTAAAAAGTCCAATTTGCAGAAAAAATAACTGCTAAATTAGTAAGCATTTCTGAAGGACCGTACCTAGTTCACAGTGTCAAAGGTCCTAATACCTACATGATACAGTTCGGAACGTACCCAGATGACATTCGTACGTATAATGTGAACAGTATCGTTTCGTACTATGATCGCAAAGATTTGATAAATAATGAAAGCGTTGAAGTGCTAGAAGATAGACTAATTGAGACAGTTTAACCTTAAAAGAACTGTTTTTATTGGATAGGTGCACGTGTTTCCAACCGTGGTCGCTCCAGTATCCTGTACTTATTCTTCTTTCGTAAGTACTTTTCTTGATGTATTGCCCATATTTGTAAATATTTCTATCATAATTGTATGAAATTCTTTCGTTGACTATCCTCTATCCGTGTCGGGTCATGCAGCAGCGGTGACTTCTAACTTGAGGTCCTGCCTCCGCTTCTAATGGTCCGAGTTCTTTCCTCGTGGAATCTACTCCACTACTTAAATCTCATCGTTTGATATACACATTATTACATAACATATAAAAATTTACATAAAGGCTACCAACACTATGGTACATTATGCACATACACACACACAAATTCATTCGTTCAAAAAGCACCGCTGCTGCTTCTTCATCGCCTTCCGTTACTTTAACGGCGTGCTGAATAACTAATGCAAAAACCTCGGGATTGAGGGGTTATTATAGTTGGGAAAATAAGGTTAAATAAAAATAAATATTAAAATAAATAAATGTATATACAAATATGAATATTTACATACACGCTGTAAAGGGGCTTGTAAGATTGCTATGGTCGAACTAATGTAATATTATACAAACATTTAATACTTACAGGAATATCGAGAGACCAGCTCATTGCCAGACATTGGCGGGTCATGCTGGGAACGAGTCTATTTATCTTAGAGTTACTGTAAGAATTTGTTACATATTCCGACGAAGTGATGTGATGAGAGCTGACTGTTTCACTCGATTTATTTAAATAGCAGTGAGGGACATGGAACCGTTCCACCCTGCTTCACTTCTGTCAACGGGTGATGTAAATAGTTTTAGTTATAACTTCGATTGAAATTTAAGGTAGTGCTTGTGGACGAGTCTGTGAAAGTTAGTAACGACCGAGATTTACGGTCAGGCCATTCAGGAGGGCCGGACAAGTGGTAGTTATAATTACAGGAAATACTGGACAGGACCAGCACCTGACCCCGTGTGTAGTAAAAATTTGGACAGTGACTCTGGGACAGGATAGAGGTAGGAAGGAGCTAGCTGCTGCTGCAAAGAAAATATAAAGCATAAAAGTAATGAATCAAATTACAAGAGTGGCAACAATTAATTTCCAAATACCTTTAAATATTTTCAAGTTATACCACAACTCAATATTGGCAGCAATCACAGGTTACGCAGCGAGCACATGGGCGCATAGATTGAGACTAGTTAAACCAATGTTAAAAATCCAACAAATTCAGCGGAAAACTTTGTTAAGAATATCAGGTGCCTTCAGTACAACCCCTTCAGAAGCACTAACAGTTCTCCTAGCTGTTGTCCCGTTGGATCTAGAAATCAGGAAAAGGAGCGCGCAGTACTGGCTCAAAAAAGAGAACCAGTGCAAAGTCGTAGAAATTTTAGGCAAGGAAGCAAATACCAAAATAGAAATTAAAGAAGAAATATTAAACATTTGGCAAGAAAGATGGAATTCATCGAATAAAGGGAGAAGGGTGTACGAAATTCTACCTAACATAAGAGAAGGATTACAGCTTAGACACCTCAACCCAACCAAGGGTCTTATACATTTTCTTACTGGTCATGGTCCATACGGACAATATCTGGGAAGAATAAATAGCAGACCAGACAATCTATGTGCCTGTGGAGAGATAGGAACACCGGAACATGCAATACTAGAATGCCCCAATTATGAGGTAGACAAGACAATAAGAGAAACCTTAAGAAAAGAAAGACTATGGGAAATAATAAGAAACCCACCACTCATCGCGGCTCTAGAAAATTTGACAAACCTGATATCCGCTTTAGAACTGACAAAATACAGGACTAAAAATATAGAATCTTAAATATTACATCATAAGACTTAATATATTCATCATCGGACCGGACTTTCAAATCCAGGAACCGGATGAGTATAAGGACCAAAATATGGACATCATAACATAAAATAGAATATAAATTATAGTAATAGTAAGATTATTCAAGTAATTATCTTAAACAAATTACATAACTCTGCTAATACAAATACAGTCATAAATAATTAGAGTATAAAATTAGTAAAAAAGTTTGAACCTACAACTACTCGACCAACGCGTCATGAGATCCGGAAACGTGGGTCGTAACCGGAAAACCGGAGTTGTTTCACGAACAATATGTATAAAGGTGGAAAGGATGAGGAGACAAAGAAATTAAGAATTCTCTCCTTCAGTCTCTCCACGAAAATAATATAATAATAAAACTAGTGTAACAGATGATGATCTTCAGCCCAGAGTGACTGTGGGGCTCACCTGATCTGTCAGGAATGCCTCCTGCACTCTCTCTGGGTACTTTTTATCAAAGTTCTCATATGCCGAGACACCTTCACCTATTTTAGGAGGTATATGTACTGGGGTCTAAGACCTTGGGCATATGGCAAGAGTTGTCCGCTAATCCCATTGGATCAGTCGGCCAACTGCCTCCTGAAACTGGCGGAGACATGGAGAAGGGAATGCTGCGACCCCACAGCAGACTCGTCTCCCGTCATTCGGAAGGGCGTGAGAATAGTACCCAATGCCCGACCTACCTGATGCAGGTTTTCTAGGGTTTTCCCTGGATCTCTTTAGGTGAAACACTGGGTAGGATCCTTAAACCATAGCCCGGGGGCCCTAGTCAACCCTTGGCTACCTTGCTCTACCTTCCGCATCCCCCCTTTTCAATTCCCTTCCTATGCTATTAAAGGGGAGTTGCCTGTTTCAGGATCACCCTCATGTAGCCTGTTATACAAAAAAAAAAGATGATGATCTTACATGCTAAAACAAATAAACTTTATTATTGTATTTATTATTGTATTCATATATATTTATATCTATGTAAAAAATGTACCAACAAAAGAAAAATATTGTTAAACAGATCTGTTATTGAATCTAGAAAACAGGTCAAGTAAATTATTATCAATAAAAAAAGTCTCCATAATCATTCAGTCATTAATAGGGTTTAGTATCTCAAAAATACAAGAATTTTGTAAAATGTATCATTGTCATTTCTTCTTCTTCGGCTCTACAGCCCATTGAGGTCCTAGGCCTACCGGGTCGACTGCGGACTGTCATCATGCATGACACATTCCGAATTTGGAGTGACATGTATCATTCTTTATTTTTAAAAAAATATTGGCCCGCATATATATTTTTTTGCTTTCCTTTGACCCCCTCTTTAAAAAGTTTGCCCATCACTGGTTTGGATTAAAACATATTCACCGATAAAAAATTTCATTGTTACGCCGCTTGCTGGAACACATTGTTGTGCATTGCAAGGTCCCGGACACATGGTCGCGCGACCACAGCGCGGCAGCCAGTCGCGCGACTCGTGATACATTGTGGTAAATGAGAACTTACACATGCTGTGGCTAGTGTTGTAGTGCCGCGCGACTCGAGATTTCTGGTCTGTCAGTAGCGGGGATGCCTCTCTATAGACTCCAATTACATTGTTTCTTATGGAGCTGTACATACGTGTCGCGCGTTTTACTTGAGACGACAATGCTCTGGCCTTGTTTAACGGCGAAATAACCAAGCATCCCACCTGCGACATGTGGACTTTTCATATATAATATCTATATTGCTCTGCCTTAATTTATAAAATAATATTTAAAATTAATAGCCAAATGATTCTAAGAAATTAAATGGATAGCTATATTATATACAAGTATATTACATATACGACTTTTCTGTCACTATCAGTGTCCTCTTTGAGTATTTTCAGGATATTATAGTGACAATGATGTTGCGGACAAAAATTGAATATATACAAATCAATTCTTCTCATTAATAAATATTGTCGTAATATATGAATTCCACTAAGAAAATACAAGGAATCCTGACAGCACTGTTGTAATGATTATTTTTGTGGTTTCTTCATTACATTAAATTGTTTTATAATTTTAGAAGTTTATTTAACAACAAAACATGAATACAAATTTAATTTAAATTTTTTTCAAACATGTGACATCTTTCTTCCAGGGTAGAATCTCGTGGAGAGATATAGGCAAATATTTTAATGGCAACACGCGTAAACGTTTCTGTGATAATTGTTTATAAAGAAAATTAATGCTTATCTTTATCCAGCAAATACTCCTCCTTCACGCGAACGTTTTCTTCGAAATATAACTTTCCTGTAAAATAAATCACTGTGCCCTGGTTTTTGAATTCACTATACTTTCACTTCACGTATTCTTTCGTCGTACTTCCAGCATCGAGTTCTATCACGACGTGTATCAATATGCGGCTGCTTGCAAGTTTCTATGGGTTTAATTTCTCTCCAAGGAGCTACGCAGAATTAACTATTCGTTTTATTTTACTTAAAATATTGTCACCTCGCTTGCTTTACCTCCACTTCTCACCCGGCTACAGCCATAAATTACATCAAACCTCCCAGTTTGACCTTCGAACTACCCTCTTTACCAAAGACATATATAAACATATATCTATTTGCTATTTACAATGACACGTCCGCAAGATACGCCACTCTGCCCAGACTTTAAAATACTAAAAAATTATCTTGGGTCATTTTAATTTTTGCCTCATTACACTGCCTATATTTGTTACCGCTGTATATTTAACGAGGACTGAGAATAGTATGTAAAACAAAATAATTCAACATTTGTACAATCCCAATTATTTATAAACTTTGAACATAGCGGAGACTTCGATCTCTACTCAGATGATATTAATCGATTCTCTGGATTAAAATCTATTCATACTAATATTGAGTTCCGTCATACACCAGTTATATATTATAAATCCAGCTTTATAAACTGAGCCAGTATAGCAGACGTATGTTTTAAAGTGTCATAATTTTTATTGGAAAGAATAATATTGATAAATGACACACTAATAGTACAATTTATACAATTCTATTTTTTCACGGTACTTTATCCTCCACCACGAAATAATAGTGAATCCCATTAGGAAAATGCGGAAATTAGATTAAGTAAACTGGATCAAAAACAACTTATGGCTCCCACTCGACCCCAACTGAAACTGTGCAAAAGATTAAATCTCATTGTACACTGGTCTGGTTCAGAAGTTAAAAGATCATCTTCAATGGTCTGCATGTCACCTCTTTAACTCATACGCGCCGCTGAAAGGCCCAACTTTGATTACTTCCAAATCAGTTTTCGTGCCAGATAAGTGTGTAATTTGGCTTATCGATACAACTTCTAGCCCAGAATGTAGTGGTGTGATTAATATAATATTGCAGCTGGCCGTTCTGATATATGTTCAAACCAAAGTCGCCACAAAAAGTGGTCGCGGCTAATTTTGATGTCATTTTGTCGCCAATTACTCAACAAAAAAACGCAACAAATAATTTGTAAATTTAAATAACGTCTAGATAAAAGGGATAACCTGTCACTTAAAATATCCGCGTTTGTTTTTTCCGTTTTTTGTCTACGAAATGAAAAACAAAGACATCTAATTTATTCTAGTTCCATGTTTTAAATAAGGTGAAATCTTATTAATACTGGAAATCCAGCAGCCTGGCTTTGTTCCGACAGTCAACAATGGCCCAAGTCGCTTCCCATGTGTTCGCTGTTGCTTATGGCCGGCTGTCGCGCTTTTGTCGCGCGACCATGTGTACCAGGCCTTAGGAGCTGTTTTAACTTCTGAAGGTAGTTCGTTGGAGAGTAAACTGCTCAGTCCAGTTTAGCATATTTTAATTATATTATTGGATATTGTGGGATAAACGTGTGTGTGTCTTTGTTCTTATTAAGGCTGTTAAAGTTAGATCTTAAGTTTATTTTAATTATTGATGTTCATTTCAATTTGGTTTAACTTTAAGGTCTATGGTTTCTTTATTTTATGTAAAGAAGACTCTTTATATTTACTACTGAAATGTAGAAGTGGCTATAAATTTTGGGATGTGTATGTCTTAATTAACCATAAGGAGATAAATAGTGGTGAATTTGTTGTACAATTTCAAGTGTATTGATCTGGATAAATCTATTCTGAAAACTGCATTTTTGAAATCAATGTACTAATCCATGTTGTAAATTTTTCAGGCATGTGGTGTTAAATAATATCCTTGTATTGTAAGAATAAGCAACTAGATGTTCAGTGCTAAGGAGAGATGAACAGCCCAATTTCCATTCATTTACATTTTCTTTTTTCCAATAGCTGCATACTTCAATCTCGAGAGGTCCATATAATTCCGCACATACGATATAGACTCCATGTACAATATAATTGTATACTTTAAAAAAATATACATTTGATTAATTAGGAAAATTGTTCTATTTTAGTTAATTATACCTCCCGTAAGTAGTATATTACATGTTTGGTCCCCATATGCGTTGGGAACAATATCTCTCGAGAATGGAGTATAGCAAGACAATTTTTTTGTGAACAAGTAATATAGAGATGTAGGCAGTGTTTTATCTTCTTTTATTGTCATATACCTTTTCTTACGGTGAAAGTGTAATTTTTCTGCTGTGTAAAATTTCTAACAGAAAGACACGGCCTTCGTTTGGACAAAAATTCTACACAGGTTCTTTCAGTTTAATATTTTGGGGGGTTTTGTGTCATAGTTTAGAAATGTTATGTCATGTCAGGGACTCCAGTAGCTCCTCGTGCAAGGTCCACAAAATAGTCCCGACACGTCAAGGAAACAACTCACCATGGGTCAACATTCTCCTTATCCATAATTTATAACCTCCAGTCAGCCGGAATCAAGAAAAGTCCATTTAAGTTTAATGTTGAAATAGAATTGTCTCGCTGTGCAGAAATAATGTAACTGAAATTTCATCCCCCTAAGAATAATTCCGAGAAAAAATTCTACAAACTTTGAAGGGTTTGGGAGAGAATATTTAAACTGCTTTATAATTAATATTCAAACTATTTAATTCTTCCCTTAATTATTAATCCAAATCAAGTAATACACAAATACTAGGGACGAAATTTTTAAATCGATTCATCTAGTGTGAAAGGGAAGAAGAATTTCTTTAAAAAAAAACAACGTATCGAAAAGTAGTAATTTTAAATAGAAATTGTAGTTTCCTTCTCTGTTCTGTAACTGGTAATGGTGGGTTAAATTCCATTTCCAATTCTCCTATGAAGGTAATTGAATTCTCTTGGTTCACGGTCCTTGATGAACGCTTGAACCTGTCCTCAGGATGTATTACATAGTAACTGACTCGTGCATCACCGTCACTTTGTAGAATTTTCACTTATTATACTCGTCCAGTATCAATCAAATACAGAAAATTAGGAAATAGTAATGTAATGTACATATTCTTTTGATTGGTCAACATAATGTTGAATTGGACAAACTTCAACAAGATTAAAATAATCAATCTGCCAACCTTAAATCAATAATGTTGACGGTATCATTATATTGCGAGGAAATCATGACTTTGATTGGGATAATGTTGCCATTGCAGTCATACAACAAAATATCATCAACTGTAAACAGACTAAACTCATTGCTACATCGAGTGTTTCCTTTCCTTCGTGTGCTGAAGGTCACTGATAACACAATTCATTTGCGACTCAGAAATAAATTACGTACAAGAATTAGAAGATTTGTGCGTATTGAAATTACTTTGTATTTTTCACTCAGTCTGCGTATAAGACAATAAAGTGGCTGTCAGTTATTCAGTTATCTGCTTCGGTAGTTGTCCTTTGAGGGAAACTGGCCACTTCCCTCAATACCATATAAAGGAATTTAAAATGGTTGGATAGGAAAAGCAGATAAAAGTAGCCAAGGAGTAGTTATTCTATTTTTATTCAACTAATTAAATTTATATTTCACTGATATTATTTACACGGTTAGTCTTAAACCAAAATAGTTTTCGTTCTATCTCAATAACTTTTTTTCCTTCGATTTCTATTTCTACTCTCCTGAGCTTGACTTCACCACTGGCCGTATATCAAGGATCACAGCCTTCAGGAGCGTCTTCCTCTCATCCTGTGGTTTGTGACATTCTATTGATTTATCAAGTGTCACATTGGTGGGCAATTCTTACAGTTCCGCTGGCTGCTCAACGTCTCTTGACGTTTTGATCATAACCTAACCTAATTACCTTATCCTGTTGTACGAGGCACGACCTCATTGCGCTGACGTCCGATATTCCTGCTCGGAATTTGAACTAATTCAAAGGAATTACGAGGAAGGGATATGAGCAGTTTGACAGCGACGGCAGCGAAGGAGCGTGGAGTGGAGGACGCTGATCCAAAAGGCGCGGGCCTCACGGTTGCATCCATAGAGCAGGAAGAGAAGAAGACCGTGGAGCGTGCTCAGGACGTGGTAGTAGCTGAGCACGTGCTCCAGGCCCTGGATCTGGGTGAAGACGAGTCGAAAGATGATCCCCGCCCCCGAGAGCACTGACGTCTTCAGGGCGAAGTTGAACAGGTCGGCGAAGACGCGGCTGGCCTTGACATGTTTTTGAAGTTGAATTGCGTTCTTCCTCACTTCGTAGTAGAATTTGCAGTTCTTGTAAAACATGAACATGTTGGCAAAGAGCGCAGCGTAGGTAAACAGGAAGAACAGCAGCTGGCCAACCAGTACGTGGCTGTCGATGTATTGGTCCATGAAGAAGAAAGCCGTGGACAAGGCCGCGGGCAACGCCCATCCCAGCAGCGAGCAGCGCAGGAGGACCCTGCGGGCTTCAGCGGGAGTAAGGGAGTCTGGAGGCCGTAAGTCCATGATGCAGACGGTGAGGAAGTGAAGGTAGGCTGTGAGCCACAAGGTCGAGGACAGGTCCATGGCGACGTCGAGGCGCACGGCCAGGGATAAGTCCTCGAGGCTCACACGGACCACCAACAACCTCACCAGCGCCGTTAACATGTAGGCTATGAGCAGCTTTCCTGGGAGGTTGCGCAGCTGCGGACAGGCGAGGTACGTGATGACAGTCAGGACGCGCGCCGCGACGTCTAAGTAAGTCAGGAGCAGGACCAGGTTCGAGTCCCCGGTCCCGTAGTAAAGCAAATGGAAGTCTTCGTCGATGTCGCTATTGTCGTCACAGAAAACGAAATCATTGAACTTCATTACGGCACAGAGCTCATTGAGATCGTAAGTATGTAGTATTGGATGTTCAGTACAGTTCACGTCTTTGTTGAAGAAGTCTTTGTAATAACATCGCGCCGAAAGGATAGAAGGTAAATGTCTAGTGAAATAGTCTTTACATATTTTATTGAAACTTGATGCGAGGAGGTAAGAGAATTTGCAAACAGGAACTGGAGTCATGAAGGCGTAGTCCAGATAGGTGATAGCCGACCTGTACCAGACTTGCCTCTGGAAGTCTGTCAGCAACACTGACAAGCAATAAATACGGGGATCGACTCCCAGGGGCGGCTTCACTCTGCAGTCTTCGCCGTTGGACGCGACGCACAAGCAGTGGGAGTGGACGAAGAAGGAAGGAAGCGTGGACCAAGCGAGTGGGGTCGAAGTCGGATCCCTAAAAAAACAGCTGAGGAGGTTGGAAACTGATTTGACTATTCTGATATAAAGGCACACTGAGTAGTATTTTTTGAGCTGACTGGTGCTGTAGACATCCCTGTAGTTGGAACAAGTAAAGTTGGAGCTTCCCACGATTGACCTGACTATACCCCACGTCGACTCATCTTTTGTCTTGGTCGTTTCATTCAGAATATATGATTTTTTGACAATCGGATTATTCAATGATAGCAATATATTTTCTGTTGTAAGTGGTTCGAATGACCGAATGCTAGTGATGATAGCCTGCAGTGGTACCATTGTATTATAGGCACTGACGAAGAGATCCAACACGACTTGTAAGGTGTTGTCCACTTGGTTCAATATGATTACCACAGGGGAAGTATCATAAGGAGGTGGTTGTATTATGAATCTGTAATCCTCAATGTAGTCCCTCAGCAGCTGCAGCACTTGGTTGTTGTATTCCAGCGTGCAGTGGCGCCTCTCGGCCATTCTTCTGTTGTTGCATCGCCGAGACATCTGCTGCAGGCCGAAGTCGATACCCCGATGGAACCTCGGCTCCAGTATCCGGGAAAGGCGGGAGATCACACATGTCGTGTCCTACAACATCAGACATCAAGTCAACATCGTGATGCAACGTGCACACTGTGAGCGTCACGCATCAGGAGGGTGGTCAATGCTTCATCGTACAAAGACCTTGAGGAGGATTGCTTCATATAGGAAATGGACTGCCAATGTACAAGAATTGTATTCAACTCAATCTAACAATGGCTGACAATACAAGGAAGGTTCAGGTTTGCCAACAAACATTTAACCCGGAAAATCAAATTGTCTGCAGTAGTTAAGTTAAACAGTTTGCTGTAAGGGAAAGTACAGTCCAACGGGACGAAAGGAAGAGAGCCAAATTTTTTCTCTTCAATTTGATACTGCGGTGAAACTTCCTGGAGAGTCCAATAAATCAATAATGTTACTATTAGGTGCAAATAAATAAATAAGTAATTCAGCCAATTTGTCCTCAAAATATTCTAATTAATTATCTGAAATAGAAAACGACCATTTTATAGACAATATTTTAATGTAGTTTAAACGAAATTTCACGAGCACATTTGGGACAACTTTAGGTGTTTCATTTTGCTGTTGTTGGAGATTAATTACACATTGGGCGTCTCTCTCTCTCTTACATTAATATTTCACATGTCAAGAAGTCCCAAATGGGGCGATGAAACGTCGTTTAAAACTTGTAACACTCTGTCGTTAATCTATTTCCTTCAATTTTTGCTTAGTACCTACACTACAGACCAATTTTTCCCTTGATGGTACTTACGCTGAGTTCCACTAAGAGGTCCTCGATCCCCTCCCCCAGAGATGGATGGCAATGACCGTTGAGGTCCTCGAGGATGGATTCTGCAGTGATGCTTCCCAACTCCAATGAAAAATTTCTCACCGTTTGAACACTAAGAACGAGTAAGCAGTCGAGAAACTGGAAAAGATAATGGTAAGAGATTTTTAAAAAATAGTGACCCTGGAGAATTTACTGAGAAACTTCCTTAGATTAGTTCCGTCCTCAGGTAAGGAAATAGGACAAATCAAAATAAAACAGTTACAAATATAATAAGAACATTAATACAGTGAATATTTAGACTGTACATTACTACTAATTCTTACACATTACAAAATATATGATATGAGATATGAGAACGATTATTTGTAATGTTAGAAGAAGAGTTATTATATGTCATATACACATCACTTTACAAGCACCACCTTTATCATGTTTAAATTTCCTGTTACTTTAAAACTCCGAATGAAGTGACAAACTAAGGGGACGAAACATCGTGTAATAAATAATTTATAAAACAGTTAAATGTGATGTAATTCCAAACATGACAAATAGTTGAAGTTTTTTTTCTTTTTTGGTTAACATGCTATATGAGGGTGACACTGAAACAGGAAACCCCCCTTTAATAGCAGACGAAGGGAATTGAAAAGGGAGGACGTGGAAAGGAGAGCGTTATAGAGAAATGTTAAATGTAGTTAATACTGAAGTATGAGAAACTGTAAATTTAGTGGAAGAGATATTTTGAGAGGTAGACATTTCAGCATCCGTATTAGTGTAAAGGAAGCGATCTTTAAATGGCTGAACTGTCATCAATCCTATTAGTAAAAGACGATTAATTAAAATAATTAATTAGTTACATTGTCTAACTGTTTAGAAAAAATAAATTGTAAAAAAGGCCAAGTGTTTGTTTTACAGTAGATATAATTCTCCCAACAAGGATCCTGAGGGTTGAATTTCATGTTCTGCGTTTGTATTATATTAATAAGTTTGTTGGGCTGTTGTGGTATTCAGTCCTAAGACTGGTCTACCAGCCCTAGTTATTACGCTTCCCAAGTAGCAGAATTCCTTAGCTTCCGTCAAAATATCCCTTCCCAATCGAACACTCTTTATTATTTCACTGTTTCCCAAACTACACTCCATTATCTTGGTTTTACCTCTATTAATCCTCATTTTGTATTCTTTCTCCATGACCATGTACATGCAATTTATTATGGTTTCCAAGTCTTCTTCTGATTTCCCTAATACTACAGTATCGTAAATTTCATTAAATTGATGTTATCAAATATTTAAATTCTATTCCATTTCCCAATTCTTCAACGATATTGCAACATATTTTTGTAAAGTTGGCTTACCTGTCTGACGTCCTTCCCGTCAAAGGACAGTTGGTGCCTGTCAAAAAGCCGAGGATTGAATACGTCAAGATAATCCAGTTGATTGATAAGGTTATTCACTTTATAAAGAGCCCAGTGGGTTGCTGTTAATCCTGTTTTTTGAAGGAAGATGTCGTCCAGCTGCAACAGAAACAACCTCTGCAGTTGATTTCCGGCTTCATATCTCAAGCACCTACATGCAATATATGATGAGTCTCATAATAAAGTGAGACAGGAAACAGTCATTGACTTATCGCAAAAGGCTGATGGCCAGGGGAGAAGGAAAATAACAATTATTGGGAGATTAATATCAATTTTTAAAAAAATTAATGTATTAGCTTTCTAAAAGGAAAAGAACTACTATTGTACAGATAAAAAAGATCGTCAGGTAAGTAAATTATATATGTATGAATCACTTAATCTACACATACACAGGACTGAAACAATAATTAATCATCTAGTCGTAAGAACCTAATTTAACCTATAATTAATAATATAATTACATTAGTCCAATATGAATCATATATACACACATAATAAATAAATATACATGGAAACATTATTAGAATATAAATTTTGAAAAATGAATAAATTCGTTTTTCCTGAAAATAATCATCACTGGAAATACATTTCACTTTAGTAAATTGTTAGATATTTCTTATTACTGATCACTTCACTGTCTTACACTGAATTTAGAAATTCTATATTTTATTCCTCTTAGAGGAAGTTCTCATACAATCCTGCAGGATAAATGCCCTATTTAGGAATGAGTACTTTCCAGCATCTGTTTTTTGTTGCCTTGCTTGTAATTTTAACTAGTGATCACTCCTCAATCCATCTATGATTCCCTGCCAAGGTTTCTGACCTGCAAAGGCTCTGTAGCCTAGCTGTTTCGGGAGCAATCCTCGGTAATGGTTGTCATTGTGAAGTGCAGTTGGGCCTACAGTGAACGAAGTTTTGTGCGACAATAGACGCCAACAACAATGCAGACTTAAATTGGCTAAAAGTGAGTGACTAGTGAAGCCACGCAGGGAAAATCCCACGAGGAACTCCCGCGGGGCGTGTGTAGAAAATTCTTCGCAGGGGAAATCCAGCAGGAAATTCCCGCGGGCGTGTGTGAAATCCGTAGGGTAACCCCGGGATTTTGTGGTGAAATCTGGTGGCGGGAAACTCCCGGGGCGAGAAGTTAGAAAGGAGACGTTGGGAGGCTGAGAAATCAGTCGGGGAGAGAGAGGTGAAGAGGGTATCGGACGAATGAGTCGGAGAGAGATCAGAGAAGGAGACGCAGCCAGAAGGGACGACGAGATCAGTCGGGGAGAGAGAGCAGACGAGGAGTTGGACCTGGATCACACTACATTCCTCAATGTAAAACAGCTGCAAGACGCACTAAAGACAGAGACGCGGAAACATTCGTGAGGTTGAATATTTGTAGGCCCAGTAATTTTGGGTAAGTTCAACATAGCTGTGAAACATGCTCATTTTGTTGATTATATAAATTTAAATTATCTTTTTTTCTATTTTTCAGTAACTGCGTACTTTATTTCTCGAGAGACCCAAAATCCCCTGAGTTATTGTTTTATGTAAGCATTGTAAAGTTAAAGTTGATAAATATAAAATTTTCAAACCGTTTAAAATTTGTACATTAAATAATTTTAAACCTATCCCATGAAGAGGATATTACAATGTATACATATGCATTATTTCAATAATAAAAAATGTATATGTACATTAAAAATTGGTTTTAGCATGTATTTTAGTGATTTATATTCAAATAGTGCAAGACTCATCTGCTTTACTAATTTTTTTATTTCTTATTATATTTTTAATTACTAGTCTCCTCGTCCTTCTTACGAAGGTTGGGAGCGAAAACCATCGTAAATACATTCAATTCTTCCAGCCTTTCCACTTTTATACATTTTGTTTGTCGAATAACTCCGGTTTCGGGTAACGCCCCAAGTTTCCGGATCTCCACGATTGGTCGAGCAGTTGTAGCTTCAAAATTATTCTTATTTTTATATTATATATTCTAATTATTTATGCCTTTATTATTATTGGCACTGTTAGCAAATGTTAATTTTATTTCTGATAATATGTGATTTGCATAAATTGTATAAGCTGAGTTATGTAATATCTATAAGATAATTATTTGATTAATCTTACTATATTCTATATCATATTCTTATGTCTATATTTTAGTCTTTATATTCATCCGGTTCCAGGATTTGAGAGCCCTTTATACACAATTAATTATTATTATTCATTGATTTAAAGTATTGTATTTAAGAGTCTACGTTTCCCAGCTCACTGTTGAAAGAAATGCCTAGGTATTTATAGTTTGTCTCACTGTTTCCCCATCTATTTTATATTTAGTAAAACTGATAGCCTTACTTTTACTATTGCAGATTTTGAGTTTATTTCGCTTAGCCCAGGTACTCAAACTATCTAAGTTAGCCTCGTCTTGTAGACTACACAGTCAGCTGTAAAATGTCGGGCCTTAGAATGTATGCCATTTGATAAATCATGAATAAATATGAGAAACAATAACGGGACAATAACTGATCCCTGGGGGACTCCCGCGTTCTCAAGTTTCTTTCCAACTTTGACCTTCTGTAGCCTATTTTTTTAAAAGAATTCTAACAACCAGAGAACTACTCTGTTGTCAATCCCCGACCCATCTAACTTCTGGATCAAGATGTCTACTTCGGAAGCCTTTGCAAAATCAATAATAATGGCGTCTATTCTCCGTCTGCTAGATCTTGAAACGAATTGATTACCTGACTTCCGAACGAAAAACCCGATCTAAATCCATTTTGGTTCTCAAAGAACAATCCTCTACATCCTGAATGTACGTATTTATTATTAAGTACTCCATGATTTTGCATCCTACTGAGATTAGACTAAAAGCTCTATAATTACGTATGTCTGTTTCATTTCCAGATTTAAATACCTGGTACCCATTATTCCCGTTTTCAGTTCTGTTGGCAGTGGCGAGTTATTTATGGACAAATTAAATTGACTTATTAAATAGAGAATAATTGCCTCCAGGCCTATTTGAATTATCTCTTTATAAATGTCGTCTGGACCGCGCGATTTCGAGAGCTTTAATAAAAGAATTACTATTGTTCAGATAAAAATTAAGATCATCACGCAGGTAAAAATTTTAGGCATGTATTAGAAGGAGAACAAGAAGAGAAGTGATCAAAATTCGGGTCCCTTTCACCCTCTCGTGTAAGTGGCTCGGTGGTAGGCATCAAGTCAATTTTTAATCTAATTAAGGTTCGTTATAGTATAAGTAGTGTCTCTCTGCTCCCCAGCTCTTACCTGATAACGGTTTTAGTGTGTTCAATGTTTATTTTTATTTTCAGGAACAATATTATCAATATGTTTTTCATACGTAAGTTTGTGAATTCCCAGTATTTTCATGCAGTTGACGAATAATAAAGTTCTTCTCCATAATTCTGGAGGGGGCTACTTTAAGTTTACGGTTTATGGAGAATAGTATACATTTATTTGTAGTGGTAGAGAACTTGAAAGCAGTTTCTTGGAGCCATGTGAACGAACGGGTTTTCCGAGAGGTTAAACAAATCATTGGCCGACATGTTGTCTATGTACACCGACGTCAATCAGAGGAACTGGGACGCCGAACTTCAATTTGTGACGTTCGCCTACAAGATTTTCTGTTTCTTTCAGTACTTGTTTAAGTTCTTCTAGTGATATCTTGTCGTTTAAGTGATCTTCAGTATTTTGGTTAATATTTTTAAGGGGCAGAGTTATTGTTTTGCTTTCGGTTTTATGCTCTCTGAAGACTTTAATACAATATTCCGAATTGGAATGGATGGCAAATGTATATACTAAGACATTGGCAATTTCTTGGTGGCTGGTTATTATTTCTAATATGATGTATGCTATGTTTTTTCGTTTGCCTGGAATTGCGTTGATTAAGCTCCATTATTTTATTATGTCTGTCTGTATACTGCTCTCGATTTGTTGTACAGTATTTTTGTCTTCTCTTTTTTAACCAATTGAAAGCTTGTTTGAAATCTCTTGTACTCTTCTTTTCACCAGTGAACCGTTTTTCTTTTTTTCTATTATTTAAAATGATCTTTAGAACTCATTAGAATCATTGTTGCATCAATGTTGATTTCTTGATAGGTGACTTGTTCATTAAATTTTTCATTTATTTATTGGGATAATTCCCAATTGGCTTTTTTTGTTCCGCATTTGTGAATGTTTATGTCCATCGTTGTTGTTGCCTTCTATCTCTATTTCAGTAAAGAGTGGGAAATGATAACTTTCATCTATGATATAGGGGTTGTCTACAACAGCTCAATCGCATTTATGGATAATATTATTGGAACATATGTAACGAATTATCATTGTCGTCGCTACAACATAGGTCATTTGCCTTGGTGGATGGATGAATTCCTTAAGAGGCTTGCAATACAGGTGAACAAAACCGGCTGTAGAGCAGAAATGCTGACGTATACTGACATATCAGCGGTCCTACATATTAGGGCAATAACATCCACCACGCGTCATTAAAAATCTCTCACTTCACAAGTTCAAACGAATTCGACACGTACAGCCCAACCGCAGGTTATAGTTCGATTCCTTGTTAGATCCTAGCCTAATATCCTTCTATTCATTTCTTCTTCGTATAGTGTATAATATCGACTAATATTGAAGGCATGTCGTTTGGTTCTCCATGGGGTCAATCCAGGAAGCAGGCTTGCCGTCCTGCTTGTGGCAGCAGTTGAGGTTGACTCAAGACGGTCATCGAGACATTAGAAACTAAGGTGTCGAAAGTGTGGGGGCTGGTGCGACATCGAGGTTCCGCGCGTGGTGGACCTAGGACTGGGGTCTCCGGGCCGTGCTAGCTTTCGCACTTCTAGTTATCCGATGATGAAACCGCCTGGCCATAATGGTCTGACACCATTAAACACGCTGTTAGTAGCAAGATGCAGACATAGCTGGAAATGAGGTTCGCGAGCGAACGACCAATACCGTCCGTCGGGGAAATTGGTACCTCGGGGTGCGTGGAGGCCTCCGATCTATACTTTGGAGACCCCGAAAGCCCACCTGGTCCCAGGTCAACGAACATTGCATGTGGACTCGAGGGGGTATTGTTTCGCGGGCAAACTTTTCTTCTAGTTTTTCCCAAGGGAGCAGGACCCTTTCCGCAGGGGCGCCTCCGTTGTCCCATCCGAGCAAGCCTTTACATGTCCGCATAACTACCACATCCAACATCCTCCCTAACATGCTTAGCGTATTTCATCCTTGACCTCCGTCTTCTGTTCTTACCCCGCACACTTCCCTCTAATGCAATTTAACAAGACCCTCATGTCTAAAAATAATAGGTTACGCTTTTCTATTAAGTTTCAGACCTTTTCAAGTTAGCCATTATCATTAGAAATGATAGATAAAAATCATTCTGAAGGTTCAGCATCTATTCTTTTAAATTACATTATAAGACTTAACAATGAGTGAGCATGTGCTATAGTCTTCAAGTTAGAATGTTTCTGAAATTAAAAAGAAAAGAAAATCATTTTATTTTTACAATATTATTATTTTACTGCAAGCTAAGTTTTATTTTATCACTCGTCAACTGCATGAAAATACTGGGAATTCACAAACATACTGTAACATACCGTTACATGGAACGAGGATTACACCCCTTTTTCTAATCTTTTTATTGACGAAATTATTGTTATTATTATTTTTAGTTTTCGTTATTGTTTTAATTCGGTGTAGCAGTAGATTTGTCGACGTAGCAATGCGCGCAACGGCTTTCCGTGATCACAGAACGCCTATAGCTACGGAGATGTGAGCGTCGCGTTTACTGTGCTGCTACATTGTTTTTCAGTTAGAACGGTTTTTTTTCCTTTCTTTTTTTTCTTCTGGTTCGGGGCGTCGTTTGTGAAAGACGTATTTTGAGGAGAGAAAATTGTTGCTGATCCGTGGCGTCGTGGGTAGACTAACGTTTGAGGATAGAGCAAAATTGATTATAGTTCGTGGTGTCGTCATATATAGGCCCAGTAAGAGTAAAGTGCAATAGTAAAGGCTTTACATCAGAAACACGAGGCGAGTACCGAAGCGTACATATTAATTCGATTCGTCTACATCACGGTGGGACGTCCGCAGCATTTGCCGTTCCAGAATCATCCCGTGAGCCGAGAAAGTCCTGAACGTGATCTTGGAGGCAACTGTGTCCACTGGTCTCATCCCTGACCGTCCGGGCTGAGAGATTGAACGTGTCCTGACGCCGAGCAGCAGCCGATCGAGGACGATCGTTGGACTACGCCACAAGGTGAAATCGTGGCATTACTTATGCTGTAACTGTGACCATCGATATCGGGAATTGAGACTTAAAATTAACACAAGTCCAAAAGTGCGACTGTAAATTGTATCACGCGTTACTAACGGTGAATTTTCCTTTATTACGCGTTTAACAACATTGTGAAATCCTTTAAGGAACGTGTATTGAGAAACGTGAGCGTGATCATAAGTTCTTGCATTAAAGTATTTTCTTTTCTTAAGCTCACTAGACATTAATCGCATGTTGAAAGTAATACATAATTGTGTGAGCGATATTAGTAGTATATAAACATAGTAAAAGTGTAAATTGATTTCTTTAAATTCAGTGTTGTTTTATTGTAATATTTGTGTAGTTATAAACCTGTATAGTAAAAAAAATACAAAAAGCTTACGAGCGTGTGCCGCATGCGCTTACGCAACAATAAAATTGAATCAGCTGTTTCAGATTGTTTTGAAAGGTAGATATACCACTGCTAAGATAACATCACGACTCATTGACTTCATGACTTACGCGCGCACACTTGTGGCGCCTGCGCATTGAGAGTGAGCCATTAACTCGTAAATTAATCAACACGGGCAAATAGTTATAGATCGTATTTTGTTTCCCTGACGTACTTATATGAATATTGAATGTTATTCTAATACTAACATCAACTGTATGTCATAATTTGTTAATTAATGTATTTATAGCGAATATAATTGATATGAGATTGTGTAAAATTAATGTAAATAATTTGTGTACCTATTCCTTAACCTCCCTTTCCCATATTTAGTCCGGGTTGCCTTCTCAAAATCTGGTGTATCTTGCAAAGCAGAATTCACGCCCTAAAGAGAAATAATTTAATCAAGATCAACTTAACGCTAGTGCGACGTTGGAAACTGACGCCCAACGTAGTGAAAGAGAGGTGATAATACGTATGAAAAACATATTGACAATATTATTCCTGAAAGTAAAAATAAACATTAAAATACTAAAACCGTTATCAGGTAAGAGCTGGGGTGCAGAGAGACACTGCGTATCCTATACCGTACCTTAATTAGATTAAAAATTGAATATGGATGCCTACTATACCACCGAGCCAATCGAAAATACCTCAAGAAGCTGGATACACTCCACAACTCAGCTGTGAGGATAGCTAGCGGATGCTTCCACACAAACCCGATAGGCAGCATGGTGGAAGACATTCCTGGACCCCACGTCAGGACGGGCGTCTGCTAGACTGTCAATTGTCTGTGAAACGTCACAAATATGGCTGAACCTAGCGTGACAGACGTCGTGGAAGCCGCAAATGCTGTTCGGAACTTGGTGTCCGCATTCGCAAGGCGCACGAAATAGTTGTAGATGCGAAAAATGTACAGAAACCGGTGAGGAAGGCTCTCATAGAAGCAGTTGCCCTCCTTGATGTCCTTATGGAGCAAAGCGACGAAGTAGTGCTGATGTTCTCTTCGTTAAGCCATAAAGACGCTTCGAGCAAAGAGGAAAATGTCGAAAAGGCAACACAAACTGAAGTGAGTGCCAGAAAAGCAAAGAACAGTATTGAAAGTGGCAAGAAGGTGACAAATCCTGTAGAAAAGCTGCAAAAAGGAACAGAACCTTGCCAGGAAGAACAGGTAAATAATAAGTCAGATAGCGGCTGGAAGAAGGTACAGAAAAGGAAACACACTGCATTAAAAAACGTGGAAACGGGATAAAAGTGGTCGCTGCCGAGAATGCTTCCTACCCTGATATTCTCCGGCAGCTAAGCCAAAACGTAGAAGCAAGGAAGGACGGGGAAGTCTTTAAGTCGATCAGAAAGGCAAGTTCGTGTGAATATATTTTTACTCTGCAGGAAGGCGCTTCACTTTCCGAATTCAAAGGAAAGTTCCTTTGGCGTTGCAGGACAAGGCGAAAATCTTCACCCTGACCCAAAAGTGGACACTGCTAATTTCCAACATACCCGACTTCACCACAGAGAGGGAAGTCGAAGAGGCCGTCCAAAGAGAAATTGGGACACCCGAGGAAATTCAGATCAGACTGAAGCCAGCCCACAGAGGTACACAGTCTGCCATGTCACAATGACTACCAGTGGGGCAACTGCCCTCCTCCAAAAGGGGGAAATTAAGATAGGTTGGGTCGTGTGAGGCATCCGAGAGAGAACGGAAGACGCACGCTGTTTCAAGTGTCACGGATATGAACACACAGCGAAATACTGCAGGGATCCCGACAATAGAGATCTGTGCTTCATATGTGGCAAAAACGGACACAAGTCTAAAAGCTGCACCGACGAAGCAGAGTGCATCGTGTGCAAGGAAAACGGCGCGAGCAGTCACCAACACATTTCCGGCAGTAAACAATGCACAACATTTCAAAGAGAACTGGCCAAAAAAACAAAAATGGTTCTAAGAATCATGCAAGTAAACTTAGGTAGAGGAAACAGGCTCAATACCTGCTTCTACAAACGATGCGGGAACGGAAGGTCGACGTGTCTTTGATCAGTGAACCCTACGGGAAGCCCGGATCTAGGACATGGTTCCAGGACCTTTCGAGGAAAGCTGTGATCCTGGTGGACAACAGCAGCTTGGACATCGGGAGGATCATGGAAGTCTGCAATGGTTTCGTGTGGGTAGACGTAACCAACGTAAGGCTAATATAGCTGCTACTACTCCCCGAATGAAACAATCTAGGATTTCGGAAGCGATTTAGATGCACTAAAACGCAGTCTGTCTCAATTGAAAAGCGAAGCAATAGTGAGCGGGGACTTAACGCCAAGTCTCCGGAATGGGAGACGAAATTAGGCGACAAAAGGGGCTCCTTGGTCTCGGACCTCATGGTCAGGAAAGACATGGTAGTGCTCAACCATGGAGGATCCGCAACGTTCCAGAGGGAAACCTAGAGTTTATTGGTATTGGTGGATATCCATCCCTGCCACCTTAGTGAAATAAAGTAAAGAAGTGGGGAGGGAGTTTTAAAAAGGCAGTCGGAGACAATTTTGAGACAGATTGGTGGTGGGGTTTTGGGGTGGAGATTTCATAGATTGGAGATTGTTCGACAGGCCAACTGTAGAAAGAGATGTAGGCAGAATTTTGGAGGGGATTTTCTGAGTTTGTTCGAGAGGAGTGAGACGGGAGAGCTGCCACTACATATTGGGTGTGAAATTCCGCGTGAAGCTAAACTTCTCACTCATGACAGTGGTTGGAATTGCGGCAAGTGAATATTTTGAAATTCTTTCTGAAACGGGAAGAATAGGTGGTCGGCAGCTTTGAGGAAGAAACCAGGAAGAAGCTGAAACCTGCATTAAGCCGACACGGTAATTATATCTGTAACCTTTTTTGCTGATTTCCTGTACTGCCAGGTCTGAGCAGATTAGTGTAAAATATTTCTGTTCTATGAGAAGGCCCATAGATGCGATCCTGAGATTAAAGTTAAAATTATTAGTTTTTAAAAATTTATGTAAATCATTTTCGTAAATATATATGTAGTTTTTATTGACGAAAGAAGTGCCGGCATAAATATCGAAACATTAAAATTCTAATTATTAATGTGAATATGTTTTTATTATAAAGTTCATTGTTAATATATAAATATCCCATTTAATTAATCAATATCCCCCCTATATTCATTAATCAGTCTTCACCAAATCTCACTCAGACAAGCCCCTGCGCAATTTTCTGGAGCGCTTATAAACGGACCTTACCCCACCTTCTCTCTCCATTCGTAAACTTTCCAAAAATCCTTACCGACCATCTGGTCAGTCTCTTTATGATTGACAACGCGTGGAAAAAGCGAAGACCCAAAACACGACAACAGCTGCCGTTTTTGACCTGCGTCCCTTACCCGCACAAACTGCAGACAGCCGAAATTATATAAGAAATACTCCCCGTTAATATAAAATTACAATTATTGTAATTACTGCATTACAAGTTTAATAATTTCTTTCTGATTTTATTTCAATGTTTGCCCGGGACATTGCCCCCGACCAAAACAAGCAGCAAGGACCCGAGTTTCCCGTTCTTCCAGGATCGGCAAAGCATGTGACACTAAACGCGTACCAACGCATCACATTGATGGCGTGTCACAATGAACATGATTGCTTCCAACAAGTCATTGCACCATGTCGTGATGCAGGAATGGCTTCGGGGACATGAAGGAGACATTGGCCCAAATATAAATCAAACTGATCATTTGTGGGACGCTGAGGAATGAGACATCCGGTAGCTGGATCCACAACCATCAAATCTCGCACACCTGGGTTATCTGCTATGTCGGATCCCTCGAATTTCGTTTCTACGCCTTGAGTAAATGGGAAAAATAATCGCTTATGTATTAAAAATAGCGACGGTACATTTTTTTTCCTCGAATGTGACGGACTGCTGCTGCATCTGGTCACAACAACGTTGAAGATAACCATCAGCACGTTGATGGACCATTGTCCGCTTCGAAGCCTCGTGCAAATTTTGAGGTGGTATCATCTTCTGACTACACTATTGTTTAAACATTTTCAAATCGTCAATGTATACAAAAATATATTTGCACAATATTCAGTAATAAATCTTAAAGTCGTAATAAAGGGAAGTATACTACATCACTAAATGTTTTTTTTAATGTTTACCTAAAGATGGCCATGTTGGACAACCACCGAGTCTAGACTGGATTCTCGTATATATAACTTATTTTAAGCTTATACTTATTGTTACCACATTCATCTTGCATTCAAAACTAGAGTCCGAATGACAAGAATTTGTATTAAAATATATTCTTGACAGCGGATTGACCGCTTGCAGCAAACCTTCGTGGAAGTTAAGTTTAGTAATGAGATGTTGCATAAAGCTGCATGGCAGAATATGCCAATATGCGTTGAATTGTGATTTATTGGGCAAAGAGGTTAGTAACATTTAATTATTTGACTTTGTAAGGCCATTTATTAAGTCATTAACTCTAGAACCAACAACTCACTTGCCCATCGTGCACAGACGATAATGCGTCAAGTATATAATGCTGGCAGAAATATTAAAGTGGAATGGGTGCATGGCCATGCCGGTAACATTGGCAACGAACGTGCTGACGAGTTGGCCAAAGAGGCAACACGTGACGATCGTCAGCCTCTTATATATGACAAGCTTAACCCAGTAGGCCTAAAGAGATCATTACGCAAAGTAACTATGGAACGGTGGCAGATTGAGTGGACACGAGGAGAAAAGGGAGGGGGCACACGTATATTCATCCCAGACGTGCGTTTCCAACATAACTTGAAGATTGACTATGAAATAACGCAGCTACTCACAGAACACGGCGTCTTCAACGCCTACCTAACAAGATTCAATCTTGGCGCAAACAGCGATGAATGCGACTGTGGGATGAACGCAAGAGACGGACTGATGACATCGCCGGAAACCTAACTGAATTCGCCCGAAACGAAACCTGTGCGGCAGCACTATACAGATTTGTGAAATCTTGCAAAAAACTAACGTGAAAAATAATGATAATAATGACAATTAGTGCATAACTTATAAGTATCGAAATTTAAAATGTAAACAAATTTGTTCAGTACAAATGTTATAAACTATATATATTCTACTGAAATCAATCGAATTAATTTTTAATTCTTGTTTTGTACCAAACCGCTCAATGTTTAAACGGTAAGCGGTGTTTATGAAAATAAAGGAGATTATTAAGTCATTTATAAATGGAGGATAAATTGGACATCGAAGAGTATAATTGTCCTCAAGCCTCATTGACGCATATAATATTAAATATTTAATGGATGAATCTTTATAAATAATAAATTGATCATTTATACATTTATTTCAATCAATATCATGAACAACCTTTTAGCGAATGTATTCAGTTTAATTTTAATCGAAACACTCTGTAGCTTTAAGATTAAAACCGTGCAATATTCTAAACAGAAAGAGACAGATAACAATCACAAATATTCAAAATTCATTTTTATGACATTACGTAAATTAAAAAATAAAAATATGCTCAAATATGTCAACAAACAAATTTAATAGACACTAGCTATGCCTGCGACTTCGTTCGCGAATTACAGTATCATTTATTTTTGATCGATTCATGGCAAAACTTATAACTCGCAGTTGGTTTTGAACACTTCCCTCTTTCACATGTTTGCAGAAATAGATGGAGTGAGAATGCTCGCCGTCCCTCTCTCATGCTGCCAAAATTACGCTTATAATAACGCAATAAGTAAAATTAATTGTATAGGAACGCCTAATAAGACTTTTAACTCGCAGTTGGTTTTCACACCGCTTTTCGCGCGGCAATTCCAATGGATTTTTCAATATTTTCATTAATATCTTATGAACTCTGAAAAACATCGAAATGAAACATACACGTAAATTTAAATTAAAACTCCTCTTTTAATCCCTCAAAAATTTCATTGAAATCCATTAAGCAGTTTCGGAGCATAAACAGATAGCAACCCGCATTTACTTTTGGAGATTTGAACCTGCGATTGCCAATAAACCTTTCCCGTAGAATATTTTATATTACAATAATATCTTCTGCAATGTATCGAAATGAAACACGCACGAATACGTAAGTTAAATCTCCTCGATTTAAACCCACAAATTTTCATAAAAATCTGTTGAGGCGTTTCGGAGCCTATTAGAGACAAACAGATACACACTTCAATTTTATTTATGGGAATGGGTGATATAAATTGACTCCGAATCACCTTCAATGAGATTGCAAGATTATTATAATGAATAAAAATTGTGAAATTAATTTCTTTAATAATATTTTATAGAGCACAAAATTTATATTATTGCATATTGTGACTCATGGTTAATAAAGTCAGATGAAAATAGAATAAAATGTAATCAGGTTTGAGAAAGACAAGTTTAAAATTGAAATATTACTAGATTAGAGAAATGTATATAAGAGATATATTTAAGAAGATTTGGTGAAAGAAGCGGGACTGTCAATGTTATCAATTGGATCTTTGATATTTTTTTATAAAAACTTTAGAACTGTTGACAGAATCGTAAATTATCTGCATACCAAACAGTTGGAACAATTTGGATACGAACATTTTATATTAAGGAAGCAATCTGAATTGTTTGAAAGTAGTGATTTTCGTCTGGATTCATTTTCAATTGTTGGAGAAAATTGTTTACTAATGAAAGATATAGGAAACTAAATGTTGTGTACCTGAATAAAATTTCCCATTTAGAAACAGGAATAAGAAAGTAACTTGGTTTAAAACCTGATGAGGGTCAAAACACGTAGTCTAACCTTCAGTACGGTTGAAATTGTACCAGTTAATTATAATTATTTAGCACAGAATTTTGATTTTATATTTTTACCTGAACAATCCACGAAGCTGTATAAAACGTTGTATTTATATGTCATAAAAGTTAATAATAAAGTGAGTTAATAATAGAATATTATGTAAAGTTGATAATTTTCTTTTCTCACCTACAGCAATTTTCAATTCTTGGAGCTAAATTTCTTGCAGCAAGGCAATTTTCAATTTTTTTTCTTGGATTTCATTTACGTCATTTTGGATAATGCAGATTCACATAAATATATTATTTAAAATTTTATTAACACTCACAATACTTTTTTATGTAAATCAGCATACCATATATATTGTAGCGCAGTAGAACCCGGGCCCAATTTTTTTTATAATTTACGGAAACTTAAAAAACAAATATTTTGGCCTGAGAAAGTCGCTGGCCAGGAAGATGGGGTTTTTCCACGCGCCGTCTTGGCGGCTCGGAATCTAAAAAAAAAAAGAATTCTGCAGCGTTATTCAAATCGATCAGTTACGTGTGTGTGTGTGTAGCTGAAACGTTTTACAAGGAAATTATCGACGCTTGTGGCGCGCCATCAACAAATCCTTCCTGTCGGCAAGTCTCAAAAGAAGCCGACAACAGAGGAGTAACTTCATGTTACAATACTTTATACCGAAATTTTGAAAAACAATGACAGTTTTTAGGAGATTGTGTTTTTAGAGAGCGGGTTGGACGGTTGAGTGAGACGGGCGATAGGATGGACACGGAGCGGATGAGTGAAGATGTGTTTTTAGAGAGCGTGTTGGACGAGTCCTTAGGGTGTGCATCCCTATGTTATGAGCAGAGCAAATATTGTGAATTAAGTAACTTTTGAGTTAAACGTGATACAAGGTGATGCCGAGAGGATATTGAAGGAGAGTGGTGGACAGATTTCTGGTGATACAAGGAGGTGGAGAGAGGAGATTGGCAGCAGAGAATTTACGACGAGAGCAGATTTGTGAGGTGGCAGCGCAGAGGTGGACCATGCTTTGATCAGCCCAGGAAGCAGGGAAGAAGGGTCTTAACAACTCAGGTTCGTCGAAGAACAGAAAATCTGCTACACCCAAACCATTAATACACTGAGATATTTAATACAATCCCATTTTAATTAATTATTTTTGTACATAATATAAATCAGCGTACCACAGATTTGATATATATATATATATATATATATATATATATATATATATATATATTGAATTGTAATTTTAACCTCTTTAACAGCATTTGTATTGGCTCCGAAACCTCTTAAGAGGTACATCCGGAAAAGTTCCGGGCCTTGCCCCACTGCCCAAAACGTTCTATCCCGGAAGATTTCCGTGGTGAACTTGTCTAGTTCGTTCACTCTCGAAACTTTTCCTGGGCAATGGTACTAATTAGTCACCCCTGAAGGGTTTAATGGAAATTCGCAACTTAATCCTAGTAAATGTTTCTGTACTAAATCAGTCAAATTATTATTCTCCTACTCATATAATCTACCAGTGAATATTAGTATTCGAACGCGCAAGATATCGCTTATAGATGGTCAAAAATAGTAACTGAAAAAAAGGTCAGTATCCACATCCACTGAATTTATAAATTCGTCGCAACAGTTGAACACGACAGTATTTTTACATATTTTAAATAATGAAAATTAATTTCAGGAAAAGTCACATATTATAGAAATATTGTATGCAGGATAGTATGGTAATTTTCACTGAATTATGAAAGTCTTCTAAATGCCGCCTGTAAAACGTTTTTTATTTTTAATAAACTTTGGTTAAAACCGATAAATCACAACAAATGCATAAACAGTAATCTTTTTATTAATTCGTCAAAAACATTTAAAACCATCCCGACGAGGCCGACAGCTGTATCAGCACTCAACACGCTCGCTCTGACGGCGCTGTGCGTTTGGTAACTCATATTATTGCTGGATCTTCGACGATCAGGGGAATGAAACGGTAATACTGCGCATGCGCATTTCTCATTCCAGACAAGATTCTCGTGCTATAAAGAATGTAGCGAAGTTATATACGGGAGGGGGCGCGGTAGTAGGCGGACAGTTTAAAGTCTTGGAAATAAAAGCAGAAATTCACACTCTTAAAATACTATTATTTTAGAGTTTTCTAAAATTACAAAACAAATAATTTATCCTAAATTAATTCGTGTGCTCTATCACATGAGTACATATGCAGCAGCCGCCAATGGTAATTGTCCTTTTTAACGTAACCACTTTTCCAAAAATGCGCCTCATCGCTAATGATTTTTCGGCCAAATTGTAGTTCTCATTATCTCAGATTCTTCTATAAATTCTTTTACTGAATAAAAGGCGTGGCTACCGAGAAGTAAACATAAATCAACTATATATTGACTTTTGTTAGCGGACAAGTGTTTAATTCTTTTTGGCAGTCTGTTAATGATGGAAATTCCAGAATAATGTACAGCTTTCTATGCAATTGACAAAATTTTACAATTTTTGTATAATTTTTTTATATTAAAACCATGAACATCAGAATTATTCATAAACAACTGCCTATTTGTAGTCACAAGTAACATTAATGAGTAAATGTGTTGGCACGCAGAGTGAAAATGTCCTATTTTTTAAAAAGAAATTTCTATATTCTTGAGGTGACCTGACATATTGCTCGGACAGCAAGTTTGTGAGCGATACAAATTTTATCTATACCAGATGAGTTGCCACAGATTATAATCCCGTATGACAAAATAGAATGAAAATATGCAAAGTAAACTAGTTTTCTTGTTTTTAAATCTCAGAAGGTGGACATAATTCTTACAGCCTATGTGGCAGACCTGATTTTCTTAACTGATTAACCTGATCAGACCATCTCAATTAAGTATTGACGAGGAGACCTAGGAATGTAATAGATGAAGTTTCGTTTGCATTATTGTCAGTTATAGATTGTAAAATCATGTTGTGTATGTGAAATTGCATTAAATATGTTTTGACACCGTTAATTGTAAATCCATTCACAATAAACCACGTTAACAGGCTACTTACTTGCCTCGTCTTATGTGTTTTTGTTACTATTTACCAATATACTAGGTTCATCTGCAAAAAGTATAGCTTTGGAAGACAAGTGGAACTCCTGTTTAATAATTCGCCTATGTATTTCACCTGAGCACGAATCCTTTAAGACTATAATTTACATTATATTTTGTATGACTAAAACCAAGAAAATGAAGTTCCTGTAATTCAAAACTACTTCATTTTTTGAGAAGCATGTTATGATCTACACATTCAAATGCTTTACTTAAGTCATAAAATATACCCAACGGATGGCGTTTCTTATTTAATTCTTCCAAGCTTCCTCGGTTGTACATCCTTAACTACATCCAAATTGTGAGTCGGTGAGTAAAGTGCTTTTGTTTCAGTAATATGGTGAAAATCCCGTCATTGCCTGGTGAATTTTTGGTGTTTAAAGAATTTATCATTTTTAATACCGGTTGTGGATATCAAAGAAATGTATAATTATTTTCATGGACTTGACTGTTTTCTTTAAAATTGTATGGCATTTTCTATTGATTTATTTGTATTTATTCCAACTTTCTCTGCAATGTTTATAAAGTAATCATTAAATTTATTAGTATATTCAACTGTTTCGCGTTTACCTACCTGTGGTTGTGTTTGATCTGAATTTCTTTTATGTTTATTTTTTATTACTTTTCAAATGGTTTTAGTCTGCAGCTTTTATTACTTTGTTCAATATTTTACAGTATAAATTATAACAGTTACTCACACGGTGATTATAACTATCCATTATTATCAAATAAAGTTTCCTATTATTTTTATAAGAAATTTTAATCACCATTTATTTGATTTTTAGACTTTATACGAGTTTTTTTAAGTATATACCAACAAATGATGTTAGAACCTCCATTGCTTTAATGCTTACTGAACAATGTAATAGAGGTTTCATACATTTTTCTTGCAAAGTTTAGTTTTTTGTGGGATTTATCTGACATATATATCAATAATTGTAAGCAGGTGACTGTCATTATATGCAATTTTCATAATGTATTCTATCGATGAGTATATTATCTATGGTGGTGAATTTTATTTTATTGTATAGCGATGTATTTATAAATGGTCTTTCCTCAAAGTCTCGTCAATTGCCCAGTAGATCATTTACCCGGAAAGTCACAAATTATAACGTAATAACGATTGATAGTTGTTAATTAATCTCCTCCAGTCGATAGCTGTATCTGAAGTAATGTTTCAAAGACATAACGTTGTTTCTCTTTGATTAAAAAATCTTTGATTCTACAATGGCTGCAATTTCTAAAACATTTTCATACTTTTCGTCTAATTTAGGTTATGTTGGCAAGAAATACGTTTCACGTTTTTGAAACGGTCATAGCTTTTATAAAGATCTGTTATTTGTAAATAAGATAACCGGAACAGTTTAGAAAGGATGGAAGCAAATACTGAGACCAATATTGCCATTTCTCCGGTTGATGTTGAAAAAGCCGAAAAACTGAAGGAAGAAGCAAATCTTTGCTTTAAAAGTAAAGTCTTACATTTTTCCTTTATAATTTTATTTTCGAAAAAGATATTTTACATTAGTTTCTCAATGCATCCATACGGTGCTGGTACCAATTGGGACATTTATCAACAATAATTTAATACTGCTCTGTTTTTTTTTTATTTCATGGAACTGTGAGAAAATGATAATTTATAATTATTTTCTGGTATATTTCCATGATTAACATTTATTAGCGAAAATTACATTAATTAAAATATAAAGTTTTAAGGGTAATACATTATACAAGAAGCAGCTTAAAATGTTAGTTATGCATTTAAACTATTAGCAAATATTTAAATAATGTTTCTCCAGCACAATTTACACCTGTACAATTACAGCCCAGTGATGGTATTATTTGTGTGTAATTTCTATAAACACTGTTTAATATGTTGGTACTTTTTTTTTTCTGGAAACACATTTATAATGCCAGAATTTTAGTGTGTAGGTAAAGTGATACTTCTATTTGCTCTCTTCTTAAAAAATTTATTGCAGTCATCAGTACTTTCTGTTCAATAATTTATATATAGTGTAATATTTTGAGCTTAGCTTGTACCGGTGAAATTTATTTATATCTATGTGCTGAACATTTTTAGTTTATCATGTCATATTAAAATTGATTCAACTTAAAAATGTTCCACAATAGGTATATGTTGTTCTGAAACGTTTTTTTATGTACACAATGGACAACCTTATCAACCAGCTTTGAAGGCCCATATGTTGTATTTCTAAAGCTAAAGGGGTATACTATTACCCAAATATATACGTTACAATTTTCCCTTCATTGTATACACCTTAACAGGTGGTGAAGTCACTAGTTGTGCACAAATCACATTTTAGGAGCATATACGTGGGGAATCTAACTCTACCAGTATCATATATTCATTTATTTTAAAATACATGTTATCTTATAAGCCATAAAAAAACCAATGTTTGAAATTCCATAATGAAAAAATATGGCCAAAATAATTTATTACAATATTGCACAATATTTCTGAACACTTTCTCCTTTTAAGTTACAATACTATTAAACTTAACCATTCACAAATGCCAGTTTTATATATTATGGCTTATATTAATAAGCTGCCTATTTTGTTTTGGATAGCAGGGTTTAGTTGCCCGATTCAACATGTATTATCAAAATGCTCTTCTATAGTGATATATGCTTTCCTTTAACTATTAAATTTTGCTTACACATTTTTGATCTTTGTGTTTCATTTTACTATTGCATTGTGTTACGGTTTTCTCACCCACTTCTCATATAATAGTGAGCCTATAAATTGTATTCCTACATCTAAATAGATGTAGTGTGTATTTGACCAATTTATTAATTAATGGTTTTATTGTAATGAACATAACATTTCTCTTTATTTAAAGGTGGTAAACGTGTAAGCAGTGAATTTTCTGACTTGATAACACATGATTCTTGTACATTTTATATTTGGTTTTACTACTATTGTCACGATAATCTTGACACACACTCATTTATTTATATCAATATTTAAATATTGACACCTTTGAGGATGGATGTGTTTGAATGAGTGTGTGTCAAGATGGGGTGTTAGTATGCATCTCCCCAACCCCCATCAAGTCCTCGCCTCTTCCCAGACCTTCATTGAGAGGTAAAGTTGGTGACCTGGTGGGGTCAATTGTTTATGACCTAAGCTAGCAGCGCAGCAAATTTTGGCTGCTCAGTCGTCGGCTAGCCGATCACTGAAAATTCAAGTACTCTAAACCTCACAAAGTGTCTACCATCTATGAACCTCAGGGTAAGTCACCTACTTTCTATCTCTCTGTCCGTTCCCTATTAATTGTATATATATATATATATATATGAATGCCTACACAAAAATATCCCTTTATTAGCAATTTTAATTATACAATTATTTGAAATTCATCGAATGATGGTGTTTCATTTTAGCTATGATTTTGTACATATTAATTTCTATATTGAATGTTACCTTTCAACACATATGAGGACCGAGGCTTGATGGAGCAATACAGAAGCATTGATCTGAAATATTTTTTAGGTGATTTCTGACATCCCAAAAGTATTCATTTTTATCTGAGAAAATTCTGTGCTCCATTATTGATTTTACATATAAAATAAATAAAAATTATCAATTGTCTGTTAGTTTTTATTTTTACAGCAATACACAAAGACTAAAAAAAATGGTAATCTTGAATCCTTTTAAAATGTATAAATTACATTTGATTACAATAAAAAGACGCACTTCATTGATATTTAATAAACTATGGAATGCAGTGTGTGAAAAGTGTTTCTTACAACTATTCATTGTTTTCTAGTGTGATAACATAATATCAAGCAAATATTATTCACATATTTTTTCGTTCAAGTTAAATAATTTATTGTCAGGTATTGGACTAAGAAATTTAACACAGACCAACTGACATGATGTTTTGAACTTTTATCTGCTACTCTTGTAAAATAACTGCAAAATAGAATTATTATTTTTCTTTTATTTCATTTCAGATCAAGATTACAACAAAGCAATTGATATATATACTAAGGCTATCCAAGCGAATCCTAATGTAGCTGTTTATTATGCCAACAGAAGTTTTGCATATCTAAAAACTGAATGTTTTGGATATGCTTTAACAGACGCATCAAAAGCTATTAGCTTAGACAAAACATATATTAAAGGATACTATAGACGAGCTGCGGCTCATATGTCACTAGGAAAATTTAAATTGGCATTAAAAGATTATGAAGCAGTGAGTCGTGTGTTCTTTTAGAATAATGGCTATTTTTTTCTTTACAAATATTGCAGACTTTATTTATTTTTCATAGGTAACAAAGGCAAGACCAAATGATAAAGATGCCAAACTTAAATATTCAGAATGTAATAAAATTGTGAAGAAGATGGCATTTGAAAGAGCTATAGCAGTGGATGACACAAAGAAAAATATAGCAGACACTATTCAACTAGAAAATATGGGTAAGTAGATTCTAGTATTATGAGTTGTGTACTTGTAAATAAATTTAGTTTAAGAGATTAATTTAATGGTTATTCATTTTTAATAAATAATATCAATGTTTTTTTGCATGGAATTTTTATTGAAGGTATTCATATTATGTTTACATTTGTGCCAGTGCTTTTTAAATAATTTTAGTAGCTCTGTAGTGTTAATTTTCCAAATGTCTTCTGGCTGCATCATCAGTGTGGTCAATCTTTTGAATGTTGGTAGAATGCCATCTTTTCAAGGAATTTTTTTCTGGAATAGGGCAATGGGCTACATTTGGGAAATGAAATATAACAGAATTGTCTGCTCAAGCAGACATTGAAGTGTCTCCAGGAATTTTTTCATGTAGCATTGACATGATTAGTTTCTTTACTACAAAACACCAACTTATTTTTAGATTGCATCTCACAAATGTTTTATAGCTTCCAAGTATTATATCAAATAATGCAAAAAACATTTTGATTAACAACTGAGGTGTCAGTTGAATCTGATAAAACACAAAACAGAATCTTCATATTTGATGAATTTTATATATATATAATGAAGAGTTCTCGGGATTTCAGTTGGGTGATGTCGTTTGTAGCCCACAACGTTTCCATGGCTGACACCGCCATCATCTTCGTCGGGGAAATCTATGTTCACTTTTTTTTTTGCCTGACATCGAGCTAGTTCTTATATAAAGTTAATGTAAATATATTGTGAAATCATGCTGATTGGTCTTCTTCTGCTTTATTTATTTGATAAGTTGATGTTTTCTTCTGATTGTGCAGTCAATGCTTGCAATTGATTCATATTTTTTAACATCAGTCTGCTTACCATTAAAACTATCTTTAAAGATTAATCATTTATTTTCTTTGGCTGAAGATGAGCAGAGATACACTATCATAGTCATACCATCAAATCAACAAAATTGTTCCTTTATGTTAGAAACAATATATCCAAAATAAATATTTATTTTCATCTATACCATTCATAATTTTTTGTATTTATTTATTCATATATTTATCATTTACCATGGTATTTTTCTTCATAACATGAATAAGTCTTGAGTACAAGAAATTTAAAGAGGGGTGTATCCCAATTTGTCAAGTTCCTTTTATTCTAGAGATGGGCAGGTCAATTTTTTTGTTGAGTCCTTCAGAGTAGATCACCCATTGTTGAGTCTATTCTTTTAAATGACTCTTCAGTTCTCCGAATCCCATCCAATTCTCTTATCAAGGTTGAGCCTTAATAACCTGAGTTAGAAGGGGTGAGGTACATTTCCTAGAAATGTTATTTACATTTTTCCCAATATGTGAAGGTCAGTCAAATATACAAGCCACAAAAACAAGTTAAATTGATGAAGAAGCCAAATTACAGACAAAATTAAATGATAAATAAGTACCATGCAATGTTTCTATAATCCTCGTTACTCAATTTTTCAATAAGTTCATTGCCTGGTTTCTGTGGTGTCGTTCTTTCAGCTATTGCATTTTCATTTAACTTGATGAAACCCACAAATATTGCAGAAACACAGTGTAATGTTTATTTTATCACTTAATTTTGTCTGTAATTTGGCTAAATTTGTTTTGTGGCTTGTATACTGAACACAAGGATATTTTGTTAGTCTGGAAGTCTTGCATTGGCAAGAGTTTATAGTGGTTATTGGCCTACCTTGTCAATTTATGACAAATGTAAGATGTTGAGTACCTCTAAACTTATTGCAACTCTGAGTGCACAGGTAGGTCACTTGCTAAAATCTTTTATTGACATAAAAAGTTAAGAGGTTAATGTGAAACTATTGAAAATACCATACATTTCAAGGATCAGATGGAAACGGTCAAGCCGTTCATAGTGTCACTGAAGGATAATTTCCTTACGTTTGCAGGGATTTTTCTCAGGTTTCCAACTAGGTGGTGTTAACTAAACACAATGTCTTCTTGGTAAAGGTTTTCAGCACCTTACATGTTCCCAAGTGGAAAGAAGTCCATATTTGCATAACTTCTGTAATTTATGTAAATTTTATACAAGATGGGTTCCATAGCTTTTGAGACACTAATTGAATTTATGATCAAGTCTAACTAGAAGGAAAGTATAGTGATACATATAACAAAACACAAGTTTATCACTGTACTCCAAAAGCTAATAGAATGAAGGTGTGGGTAAACCTGTCCTCTGAAAGTCAAACCATTCCTGTCAGCTTAACCCCGACTTTTTCTGACTGGAAAGGTCTATGTATCATTTATTTTCTTGTTGAAAGTGCAGAAGGCCTACAAGACCAAAAGATCCAATCAGACAATCGTAGAATTAATTCTGTTGCTTCGGTATACATGATAACGTAACTGCACAGATTTAAGAAAAACTGAAGCAAATCTGCTGAAAATTCTAGAGGAACCTTGTTTTGGCAAAGATTTATACTCTGTGATTCTCATATGTTTGGGTCCCTAGGTAGGCATAATTTTCAATAAAGAAGCAAAGAAGTTGTGAGGATGGATGGAGGCCAAAATGTGTAAAAGTTGAAAGGCACATTGTAGTAACATAGTAATGCTTGGTAAGAAAATAATTCTAAAAGTACAGTTTGTTTAAATGATGTCTGTGTAAATAATATTTTTGTTTAAGAATGTTTTTATATTAGCATCCTAATATTTATCTACTCATGTTTAATCTTAATCAATTTTCTAGCTATTGAAGATGAATATGTTGGGCCCAAATTAGAAGATGATAAAGTTACTTTATGTTTTATGAAGGATCTCATGAAAACTTACAAAGCACAAGGTAAACTCCACCGGAAATATGCTTACAAGGTAAATTATAATTACTAATTCTCTTTTACCAGAGCTATGCTTTTCAAATGTCACAATTAGTGGTTAAAACTTGATAAATGAAAGTTTCTAGTAGATTCTTATAGGCAGTTGATAAGGACGGGGTATATAGATGGGTAAAAGGTACATGGTCTTTCCCAGTGAATTGAGTGAAGTCTTCAACCTGAAGAAAATGAGCCTGTTAATAGTAGAAACTTTGTGCTCCTTTTACAACTGTGGTAGAAACCTGAGTACTCCTTCATATAAAAAACTGGATTCTACACTGTTGGTCAAAACTGATTTTGTAACTGTTTTTTAGTCAAACTTAGATGCTATCCCTGATTAATTTATGAACATAATATTTTGTCTATTAATATTAAAATTGATTCCTATACTCTGGTGTTGTACCTATCTTGCTAATTAAATATCCCCGGACTTGAAAAGGTGCATCTTGCATTAATATCACTTGTAACGTTGATGTTGCATTGAACTCTTGATGAAAACCACAATGTTGACTAAAACATAGTGTAAAGTTTGCTATCTGAACATTCTAAATTTTTTTTAAAAAATTTTTAATGGTTTCTTGTTATCTAGAAAATATCACTTATTATTTTAAGAATTGGTATTGTTAATAGCTAACCTTACATATCTTAACATAATCTAATGTATAAACTGGATCTATGTATGTTCTTCATACACTCGTAAACATGTACTGGTGTTGAATCCAACTTCTGGTGTCACTGAAAAGAACATTGGCAGTTCTCACAGTTTAGCATGAGGTGGGGATAAGTGTTCAAATGGTTAGGTTAGATTGGGGCTTGTGTGGTGTTTTAGGGCTCTTTTAGTTGGATAGTGACATTAATCATGTCAATTAAGTTGAAGTTAAACACCCTTTGACATGAGTGGCAGAATTGGAAGAGTGAGAAGGGTTAGTATTGGTGTTGAATATATAGTTGTCAGTGAACAACTCCCAATGTCAGTTTAGTAGTTGAATAATTTTTTTTAAAAAAAAGGAGAAGTAGAAACTCAAACTCAACTACATCATTAGTTAAAACGAGATTTATCCATATTGCCGTGGTCTTTGATGCAATGAATTTTAAATATTCTGTATAAGTGTTATTTATATTTACATGTCATTTTATTTTAGTATTCTTGGACTTTTTATAATTTCACACATTTTATTAATTAATAATGACTTGTTCTAAACTAAAATAATATAAAAATATTATGGTAATATTTGTTACAGATATTGTTAGATATAAAGCAGTTGTTTATGAAGCAGCCTTCACTTGTAGAAATAGACATTCCACATGATAAAAAATTTACTGTTTGTGGAGACATTCATGGACAGTATTATGATCTCCTTAATATATTTGAATTAAATGGTTTACCTTCAGAGGATAATCCATATGTATCCTTTTCATTTGTTTATACAAAATTATTAGTTTGCAAATACTTTTGAGGATTAATTTACCTATGTATTGTATTAAATTTTCTTAACATATTGCAGTTATTTAATGGTGATTTTGTTGATCGTGGTTCATTCTCAGTTGAGTGTATATTCACACTCTTTGGATTCAAGTTACTTTATCCGGATCATTTCTTTATGGCTAGAGGTAAATATAGAATAACATAACAGGATTTGTAAAAAAATGTATAAAAAAATCCATAATTCAATTAAGTTCTCTTACAATTGCATGTTTTTCTGTAATAATTACATTTCAAATAATTTTAGATCTTTAATGAAATATCTTGTGTTTAATTAAATAGATATCTCTCCCCCTCCCTCCCTCTCCCCCTCCCTCCCTCCTTATATATATATAGTAGAAGATCCGGCCTTCCTCCGTATTCGAGGATTTAAATGCTTTTTGGGCGCCAGGTATTTTTTAATAAAAATACCAAAAAAGTGGATTTTAATAGCTTTAATCCATTTCAGAACATGAGAAAAATTATCACTACAGGGCGTGGTCTTTCTCCGTCCGCAACTGCCGACACATCCTTCTCCTCTCTCTACCCCATGACGACTGCTCAAGTCTCGCCAGACTCCATTGTTGGCTCGAGTTGCAACAATTGCTACTCGCAAGCTGGCCCACATTGTTGCGTGTAACTTTTCATGTTACACTATCCCCGCCCCCAATGAATTTAAAAAATTGTACAATTTTTTAATGACACTCACTGAAACACAGTCGTAAACAATTTGACTGACCAACGCCCTTAGTCAAAATTACATTAGGTTTTACAAAAATTCACTCATAAATTAATTACAAATTTTTCTGATGTACCATTCAATCCTTCATCAGCATAAACATCCAGTAAAATACAATTTCCTCAATTGAATAATTCAAAATTATTATAAACCAATCACGGACAAACCCTTAACTTTAATTACAACCACATAACTTCAACACAAACAATTTCTTTAAGAACTCTGTAATCAGCTGTTTGCTGTCTTTCCAGCTGTTCGCTGTCAAGATCCAAAATTACTTTCGCCATAATTTTTCTATAGTCAACTGTCTCTGCACAACAGCTGTTTAACGCACGTCGCAACTTTTCAACAGAACATCTGTTTCTTATAACTAATTACAATGCTATTACATGAAATTTTATTTGCCATCAGCTGTTTCTGACAGTTCATATGACGTTTATTTTAATTGTTGTCAGCTGTTTAACGCACGTCAACAGAACATCTGTTTCTTATAACTAATTACAATGTTATTACATAAAATTTTACATCCCATCAGCTGTTTCTGACAGTCCATATGACATTTATTTTAATTGTTGCCAGCTGAATTTGATGTATCATCTGATATTTATTAGTTTGACATTAACAGAATACCGCATTCAGTTTTTCCACCTGGATTCCAAGGAAATCCACACTCATCACAACTATTTAACACATACAAATTTTCTTTTACTCTGCTGTTACCATAGGATGCATATTTCTGAGAGATGGAAACAAGTTTTCTGCTAAACATTAAGTCTCGCATAATTTTATGACAGCCTTTTCTCCCAAGTAATTTTTTCTTGTACATTTTTCGGGAGCTTTTCTTAAATCTATTTGAAAAACATTTAATTACATCATCTTTGTTGAGAACCATGATCAGCTGTTCTCGCTGTCCCTTAATCTGCTTATTCACTGCGTTCACATTACAATCATATCTACCAACTTTCATCTGTCGCATTAAATGTTTACAATTTTTCTTAAACTTATCCGCAGATACACCAATTAATTTTAGCAACCTTCCACCACTCTCAACATTATGATTAACATCTGTTTCACCTTCCTTAACTTTATACGCACGTATGACAATTTGCAATTTCTTTCGCTTAACCTTTCCTCCCACAACTTCTTTCCTCTGTGTTGTTCGGGGGAATTCTTTCTATTTCGCCGTTTACGGCAATGAGCACAATTTTGCATACAGAAATGTTTCATTACCAAATCTGTATCCTTTACCTTTTCATTCTCTTTAGCATTCTTAGGACATGAATGCTTATCTAGCTTCAAATCACTGCGTATACCTTTAACCTTAAAATCTACCACACTTTTTAATTCTACCACATTTTCTATCTGCTTATCACTACTATTTACACATTCTTCCTTATATACATCTGCATGCATTTCCTTAATACCATTAACCCTGTCATCAAGAACTTCCTCTTTTTTCATAATACTATTAACCATGTCATCAAGAACTTCCTCATTTTTCATCAAATATCTTATTATGTACCTGAGCATAGCGTCCTCTGCCTTCTCATCTACTCTTTCACACGTAATAGCCTCCTGCAATTCTTCCATTTTAACAAAATACACAACACACACTGTACTCTGCTCTTTAATACACACACCTCTCGACGAAATCCACGCAGCGGTCACAGGACCCCTCTGCTATGCGTAGAACAGCTCTCTTCCCCAGCGTTCCTTTTTCAGTGCCTCCCACTACTTCAGTTGTCGTATAATTCTAGGGTACCACGTAGTCGTCCTCACCAAACCACATTGTTCGGGGCCCCAACGCTGCGGCGCCAAATGTAGAAGATCCGGCGTACCTCCGTATTTGAGGATTTAAATGCTTTTTGGGCGCCAGGTATTTTTTAATAAAAATACCAAAAAAGTGGATTTTAATAGCTTTAATCCATTTCAGAACATGAGAAAAATTATCACTACAGGGCGTGGTCTTTCTCCGTCCGCAACTGCCGACACATCCTTCTCCTCTCTCTACCCCATGACGACTGCTCGAGTCTCGCCAGACTCCATTGTTGGCCCGAGTTGCGACAATTGCAACTCGCAAGCTGGTCCGCATTGTTGCGTGTAACTTTTCATGTTACAATATATATATACACACAATTAATGGGGAAAGAACAGAGAGATAGAAAGAAGGTGACTTACCTGAGGTTCATAGATGGTAGACACCACAATTACTGGGCCTACAAACATCCACCTACGAATGTTTCCGTGTCTTCTGGCGTCTTGCAGGATTTTTATTGAAGAAGGTAGTATGAACCAGATCCGCAACTCATATGCTTCCTCGCAACATCTGATCTCTGCAAACCTCTGACAGAATTTGCAATGTCTGACCACGTCTCAGCTCTCATTCCATCTGATCGCAACTCATCTGCCCTCTGACAGATCCGTTGTCTGTCCTCTGACCACCTCTCACAGCATCTCCTTCCATCTGATTTCGTCCGTCCTCTCCTCCACTCATCTGACTTCTCATCCCGAGCCACCCATCGGCTCCCCTTTTAAATTCTCCGACAGGAATTCCCCACCATAGGTCTACTTCATAAATTTTCGGGGTTCCCCGCCAGTTTATTTCATAAAATTTCGGGGATCCCTGCCATCATTTTTTACATACACACAGTGCCCCCTTCATCAGAAAGTTAGGAAAACATTTCCAGTGATCGGCTAGCCGACGACTGAGCAGCCAAAAATTTGCTGCTCTGCTAACTTAGGTCGTAAACAATTGACCCCACCAGGTCACCAACTTTCTCTCTCAATAAGGGTCTAGGAAGAGGCAAGGACTGGATGGGGGTTGGGGAGATGCATACTAACACCCCCATCTTGACACACATTCATTCAAACACATCCACCCTTAGGGGTGTCAATATTTAAATATTGATACACACTCTCATACATACATACATGCAACCACCATTCAAACAAAAGGCACACACAGAAGGTTTTATTGTATGTACAATTCAATGGACTCGTGCTTTGGAGGGGGGGGGGGGGAGGTTGGAGATAAAGTTATAGGATATTGAGTCCAGGGCTTTGTCTAGACTGTAGGACATGCTGGAATGAAAGTTCCCACAGATGGAGTTCAGCTTCTGATGAGTCGGGAGGTAGGGCTTTGAGGGGGGTCAGTGTGAAGCACTGGTTGAAGATGTTGGTGTTGTGGCTATGGGCATGGGCGGTTATGGGGAATTGGGTTCTGAGGAGTTTTACTGTGCTACGGTGGTTGGCAATCCGTTCGGGGAGGGGTCTCTTTGTCTGACCGATGTAAAAGGCTGGGCAGAGTGTGCAGTTTATTTTGTAGATAATGTGGGAGGACAGACAGGTTATGTTTTCCTTAATTTTGTAGGTAGTGCTGTTGGTGGGGCTCTGGAAGGTCGTGGTAGGTGGGAGTATTGGGCAGACATGGCATCTGTTTCTGCCACACGGTCTGCAACCAATTGTGGGTTGGGGGTGGGGGGTTTGTAGGGTCTGACCAGGATATTACGGAGGTTGGGTGGGCGCCTAAAGGCAACCCTTGGACAGGTGGATAGTATGGTCGGGAGGATGTTTTTCATGTCCGGGTTGGATTGTAGTCCAGTGTAGGCAAGGCGAAGGAAAGAGTTAGTTTACGTAGTCCGGGGAAGTAGGTAGTGGTTAGGGGAAGACTACGTTCTGTATGATGGTTGGGGGTGGGACTGGCTATTTGGGAGGTGGAGAGGGCACGGGTAATTTGCTTTTGGAGGAGGTCTGTGGGGTAATTTCTGTTCCGGAAGTCTAAATGATGATGAAATATCAATCCTTGATAAAGGCCTCACCTTCTCACCCACCCCAACATTGGACCCTTTTAAACTTGCCTGTGACACTCTTAAATTCTGTCAAACAGTCCAGTGGAAGCACCACTTTGCAAAACATCCTCCAGCCAAACCAGAACCCCTAAACGCTGCAGCCCCATGCCTAGTTAAATTTAAAGAACCATCCAAATTGCCACCTCCCAAACTGCCACCCAACCACCCACTTCAGAATTTCACTAGTATTCTTGTAACCCACGTGACCTCGCCAACCTTCCTTAACTCTCTCCCCAAACAACCCAACCTAACCCGTGCCCAGCACCTAGCCATCCGCAACCTGAAAAACAACCGTGATATTGTCATCCTCCCAGCTGACAAGGGTTCCACCACTGTCGTCATGGATGCCGAAAGTTACACGACAGAGGCACTCCGCCAGCTGCAGGATGACAAAATCTACAAACTTGTCCCCACCGACACCAACCCCTCCATTGCCCACGAAATAGAAAAGTTTGTTCAGACTCATGGCCCTCTTCAAAAATTATCCTCCGCCTCAATCGAGCTCCTCACCCCAAAAAGCCCCAGAACACCCACGTTTTACCTTCTCCCAAAAATACACAAACCTGGGGTCCCTGGCCGCCCAATTGTCGCTGGTTACAATTCCCCTACTGAAAGGATTTCCGCTTTGGTGGATGACTCCCTCCAGCCAATAGTGGAAAATCTCCCCTCATTTATCCAAGACACCAACCATTTTCTCCGTCGCCTCCGTGAATTACCCACACCACTCCCGCAGGACACACTACTGGTTACCGTAGATGTTGTCTCCCTATACACCAATATCCCACACACCAGTGGCCTGTCGGTACTCGAACACTTCCTGCCTCGCAGGCCTCCAAATTCCCTCCCAAACACCCACTTTTTGATATCACTGACCCAGTTTGTCCTCACCAGAAACTTCTTCTCCTTCCAAGACAAAATTTACCACCAAATCAGCGGCACTGCCATGGGCACCCGGATGGCCCCTTCCTATGCCAACCTGTTTATGGGTCAACTGGAACAACAACATCTAAATTCCTCTCCACTCAAACCCTTAACCTGGTTCTGGTTCATAGATGACATCTTCATGCTATCGACGCATGGACAAGATGCCCTCTCAGACTTCCTCAATGACCTCAACTCTAAATTCCCCGTCAAGTTCACTTGGAACTGTTCCCCGACCAACATCACCTTCCTCGATGTGGACATCCAACTAAATTCAGGCCTCATTAACACCTCTGTCCACATAAAACCAACTAACACCCTTCAGTACCTCCACTTTTCCAGTTGCCACCCTGAACATACCAAACGATCCCTCCCCTACAGTCTTGCCCTTAGAGGAGCCCGCATATGCTCTACTTTGGACAGCCTAGCGTCCTACACCGACCGAATATTCAATGCCTTCCGGAACAGAAATTACCCCACAGACCTCCTCCAAAAGCAAATTACCCGTGCCCTCTCCACCTCCCAAATAGTCAGTCCCACCCCCAACCATCATACAGAACGTAGTCTTCCCCTAACCACTACCTACTTCCCCGGACTACGTAAACTGAACTCTTTCCTTCGCCTTGCCTACACTGGACTACAATCCAACCCGGACATGAAAAACATCCTCCCGACCATACTACCCACCTGTCCAAGGGTTGCCTTTAGGCGCCCACCCAACCTCCGTAATATCCTGGTCAGACCCTACAAACCCCCCACCCCCAACCCACAATTGGTTGCAGACCGTGTGGCAGAAACAGATGCCATGTCTGCCCAATACTCCCACCTACCATGACCTTCCAGAGCCCCACCAACAGCACTACCTACAAAATTAAGGAAAACATAACCTGTCTGTCCTCCCACATTATCTACAAAATAAACTGCACACTCTGCCCAGCCTTTTACATCGGTCAGACAAAGAGACCCCTCCCCGAACGGATTGCCAACCACCGTAGCACAGTAAAACTCCTCAGAACCCAATTCCCCATAACCGCCCATGCCCATAGCCACAACACCAACATCTTCAACCAGTGCTTCACACTGACCCCCCTCAAAGCCCTACCTCCCGACTCATCAGAAGCTGAACTCCATCTGTGGGAACTTTCATTCCAGCATGTCCTACAGTCTAGACAAAGCCCTGGACTCAATATCCTATAACTTTATCTCCAACCTCCCCCCCCCCCCTCCAAAGCACGAGTCCATTGAATTGTACATACAATAAAACCTTCTGTATGTGCCTTTTGTTTGAATGGTGGTTGCATGTATGTATGTATGTATGAGAGTGTGTATCAATATTTAAATATTGACACCCCTAAGGGTGGATGTGTTTGAATGAATGTGTGTCAAGATGGGGGTGTTAGTATGCATCTCCCCAACCCCCATCCAGTCCTTGCCTCTTCCCAGACCCTTATTGAGAGAGAAAGTTGGTGACCTGGTGGGGTCAATTGTTTACGACCTAAGTTAGCAGAGCAGCAAATTTTTGGCTGCTCAGTCGTCGGCTAGCCGATCACTGGAAATGTCTTCCTAACTTTCTGATGAAGGGGGCGGTGCCTCCGAAAATTCAAGTTCTCTAAACCCCACCATCTATGAACCTCAGGTAAGTCATCTTCTTTCTATCTCTCTGTCCTTTCCGCATTAATTGTTATATATATATTTGAGGACAGGAAAGAGAGACAGATAGTTGGTGACTTACCTGAAGTTCACAGATGCAGTGATATGTGGTTTTCTGTGTGTGTTAGTATGTACAGTACTTGTAGGATGAATGTGTTTGCATGTGTTAACATGGGGGTGTTTGTATGCATCTTCACCGCCCCCATCAATTCTTTACCTCTTTCTGGGCCCTCATTGAAAGAGAGGGTCGCTGGACTGGTGGGGTCTATTGTTTACAAGAAAAACCTAGCTGCACAGCAATTTTTGTCTGCTCTGTTGACGGCTAGCCATCACTGGAAATTTTTTCCTACTCTTCTAATGAAGGGGATGTTGTTTCTGAAAATTCAAGAATATCAAATCCTTCCATTTTTGAACTTCAGGTAAGTCACCAACTTTCTTTTAAAAGGAAATTAAAGAAATATAATTTATCCCAATAAATATAATTGAAATTTCTGTTTGTCTGAAAGTTTGTCTTAAATGAGCTCCAAAATGTGTGAAAGCAGAAAAACTATGTTTGGATTTCTTGACTCTATTATGGTACTGTGAGACTTCAAGCGGGTTGTGATGAGATTAACATTCCATTGTTAGGGTAGCAGGTATTAAAAGATATATTTGATGCTCTTACACCCAGTGTAGTCACTTGTTGAACAAGAATTAAATATTGTACTATGCTAATATAAATAAATACCAGGGGAAATGTTGGGTTCTCAGCTAGTTTCAGAATAAAAATGCCCATGTAGGTACTTTGACTGCACACACACTTGTTTTTCAGTGGCATGTATCCACCAATTATTTTATGGATGTGTCATAAAACTTCCATTGTTTGCGTGTTTTTTTTTCCTCATGTAAAAATGACATGTCTGTTACACTCAACCTATCACACTCTGGGACAGTGAAAATAAGAAATCTGAAGGGAAACTACAGTTGAGTTAAAAAATAAAAGAGCTAAGCAGCTTGTGACAATAATCTGTACCTGCTAGTCCCTCAACCCATGCTAACACCTGTGTGATGTAATAAGTTTGGTCTGTTCACTGCTCTTACAGAATTACACATTAAAAACATTCATCTGCTCCGATGTGTCTTCACCTCTCTCCACTGTCTTCCCTTTATATCCTTGTGGTATGGAGTCAGTATTTGTTTTTCTTCATTTACATGTCCTATAAATTATTAAATGCCTGACACAACATGTGATACCGCTTAATTAAAATCTTTTATTTAGCCATAGAACCTAGCATATTTAACTGCTATTGCTCTAATTTTTCTGTCAGTGCAATGCATCCTTCTACCTGTTCCGTCATTGCCAGAATCTTATATTTTTCAGGAATTTTTTTCCCTTCGAAGTAGGTTTGGATTTCCTTTAAAAATTGTTTTGGTGATTTGTCATACTGTCGACAACTTTCAGAAAGTGCAAATTAATATTACTGCTCCCAAAGTCTTTCTCTGCACGATTTGTCTTCCATTTCCCATATTAATTACCCAGTATTCCAACCATTCCAGTCTCACTTCAGTGTCTTTCAAACCTTTGGCGATTTCTCCAGATTTTCACGATCTCTCCATGTGCAAAATCTGCAATTCTTCTTGATGTTCTTGTAGGCCACTGTTAATCCCATTAATGTTGCTCAATTTCTTACATATCTAGTGTGTTTGTGGCCCCAATTTTCTCATTTATTTCCTTAATTTGCGTTTGCATGTTTCTGAACCTCTTTTGGGTATCACTTTCCATTTGTGTCCTTTTATCACTTAATTTTCTTACAATCGTGATTATTTGGTTCCTACACTCCTTTCTTGTGTCTTCCGATACTGCATTAACTATTTCAAGTTACTTCTGGACTTGAGCAAAGATTTCAATTATATCAGATTTTATTGTGCTAAAGTTCGCTCAAACCTTGGCTTTAAATGATTCCAGATCCTCAAATTTACTTTCTACATTTTCCCGGAATTATTGCATGAACATTAATAATCTGTCCATATCACTTGAGGGCATATTGGAAGCAAATTGTTTGTGATGTTCAATCATTTTCCAAATTGTCACTACATGGCTTAGATGGGTCAATGTCTGTACTAGTGATGTCTGTTTCCACATTGGGATTAATTTGAAAGTGCCATCCTGATCTTAAAAGGAAAACTAGAACCCTAAAATTTCAAAATGTGTCTATATCTAAAAATGTTTAGAATATTTTAAAATATAGTTAGAAAAAGATGAAATCGTAAGTATAATTGCCACACTTACTAAACACACACTCATACATATACTTACGATCCAAATATCCTATGCATGTGACTTCGTCTCATTTTATTAATTACTATAAACTGTGAATAAGGACAGTAAGAAACTGGTTGCTTACCTGAAGTGTACAGATGGCAGGCACCATGTAGGGTTATCAAAATTCTTAATTTTTTGGAGGCACCGTCTCTTTTATCAGAAGATTAGGAAGGCATTTCCAATTATAACTAGTAGTCAACTGAGCAGACAAAATTTCCTGTGCAGCTAGCTTTTGCTCATGAACAATAGACTCCACCAGGCCACCAATTCTCTCTCTCAATGAGGGTCTGGGAAGAGGTGAAGATTTGTTGGGGGCTGGGGAGATGCATACAAACACCCCTATGTTAACAGACACACTCATGCAAAGCACATCCATTCATTTGTGAACTTCAGGTAACTCACCAACTTTCTGTCTCTATTTCCTGTCCTTATTAATTATATACGTACATGTAGGTGATCCTGAAACAGCATAGCAAGGGACTTGAAAAGAAAAGAGGGGTGTTGGGGGTTGGCTGACTATGGTCCCTTGGGTTATAGTTTAAGTATCGTACCTGGTGATCCACCCAAAAGAGATGCAGGGAAAACTCTAGAAAACCTGCATCCCAAACTCATTTTGTATTAGATTTTAACAATAAAATACCATATATCAAAATTTATTAAGAAACTTTCTCCAAAAGAAAAATGGAAATTTCTTAACTAAACTGCTTTTCTGTATTTAATCAATTTCCAGATGTAAATTTTATACCCCATGTAATTAATTTCTGTCAATGAAAGCATAATTATAAGTGGGAGTTGGTTGTTATAGAATTTCATCAACACAAAATGTTGTGTATAAGTAGAAGAAAGCGTAAAATTGTTTCATTTAGCTTCAATATTTTTTAGTCACACATAACATCTAAAATGTTGGCATAATGCTATGCTATTGTTCTGCATTTTGTATTTGCATTAAATGCAAATATTTCAAATAAGTCACAACTCTGCAATTTTTACAGTCTGTTCCTATTTCAGGTAACCATGAAAGCAGGGTTATGAATGAAATGTATGGCTTTGAGGGAGAGGTAAAAGCGAAATATACAGCTCAAATGGCTGAACTATTCACAGAAGTTTATAACTGGCTTCCATTGTGCCATTGCATTAACAAAAAAGTTTTGGTGAGTTTTTACTCTCTGTAGACTAGGTACTAATTTGTCATTTTTAAAAGTAATTAGCTTAATCATTAAAGTTTACATCAAATATAGTGATATCTTCTTGTAACACATCACTTTGGAGTAGATTCTGTGACTACATTCATTGACAGGTATTTAAATAGTGTTACTGCATCAAACTATGTCTAGCTCATGTGTGTGTATTACAGTCCAAAAGCCAATAAGTATATTATTTAAGACATTTTTAAGAGTTAAAAGGCAACAGCCTCGTGTATTTTTAACATGAAAAATTTTACATTCAATGTTCATCAGCTGCTTTTTAGCTCCATGCAAATTTCATTCCACAGGCTCCTTCTAGTTCGAAACAGATCCTTAATAAACTTGGATACTGTCTACATGTATGTAATTTGCTACCAATACTATTGTAATGTCTTCAAATATACTTTATCTGTGATTGGCATAAGTCAAGTCAAGCTAATTAACAGCTGATAAAACCTGACTTCACATTTTGTATTCAAAAAATACTTTTTTAATGCTGTTTACAATCTGACTTAAACATTATTCTTCGTAATTTATCTTTAAAACATTTTTCTCTTTGACATTATTAGGGTGATCAAGGTAGTATACAATGGTTATGTAATTTCAACTTAATGCCTCGTGTATATAATACAATTATTCCAATGGTGTTCCGTTGTACAATATTGTATCACGTATCTTGCATTAAATTTGTAGTGGGTTTTAAAAATAATGGGACCAATGTGACTTGAGCTGTCAGCAGTTGTTAGCATATACTTAATGTTGGAGCAACATGTTGTCATCCATAATAATTAATCATTGCTTGAATTCAGTTTTATTCTTCATATTCTACCATTGAGACTGTGGCAAGCAATGAACACAAGGATTTGCAAGCTTGCCCTGATTCACACATTTTTTATATGTTCAAGTAATAAGAGAACTGTGTTAAATAATATTTCTCATTACAACCATGTTGCTCATGATGAATTTCCTGTACTACTATTATTTTTTAAATAGATATATGAAAAATCAGCTTTTACTTGCTAGACAATTTGTTTCACAAACACTCCCACATACAGCACACAGTATTTGACAGTAATTTAGTTGATATAGTTGCACTACTTGCAAAAATTATGCCTGTTTTCAATATGTTGCGACAATAACTTAAGCATTTTGGAAGACTTCATTGGCGTATTCAAATCTATCTCTTTTCATTTTATAAGCGCTCAATATAAATCTTAAACTTTTCGAAATTAAGTCTCAAGCCATGTTACATATGTGAAATTTCTGTTATATAAGCAGAATAAAGAAAGAGATGTATGAAGAATATGTTAAAAAATTACTGGATCCAAAATTTGTTGGAATTAATAGTCACCTTTTTCTATGCAAAAGACACAAACTGGGAGGTGTATTATATCATTCATGATTTTAGTTTTCTATGTTCCTTGTTCATTTGTCATCATTATTTCCTGTTTTATTAACCTGTTTTATGCTTTTTCTTTGCATTCAATTGTAACTTGAAATAATTTCCAATAATAGCTATTAAATAATTACCTCAAATGAGCCTATAAAAAATTTTATGAAAATTTTTTAATGCAAAGTAGAAAAATGATGTTGTGTTCCTTCAATTTGGAATGAACAAGCATAGTGGCAGAAGTGCCTGAATGCTTGTCTGCTCATCTAAATTTTTGTCTGATTTTATCTCATAATTTCATTTAAAATTTAATATACATCTGATGACAAATTAAGGAATATTTCTACTTTGCATTAAAACTCAATTTTTTTTGTGAAGAATAGGCTTCTGTTTTATTGTATTATATTGTAATTAATTTGGGATTCATTGTACTTAATAGTATTTATTTAAGTGTACATTACATTGCATTATTGATTATAAATTGTTGCATTTCTGCTGTTTTTAATTCTTGATGACAATTGTCATATGAATTTGATAAACTACACATATACACAGGTATGTAAAATAACCACGGTGAACTTTGTCAATTTGAACATCATTGTGTTAATTTATTTTCTATTCTTGTGTGAAAATGGCATAGGATCCGAAATCTTCCAAATAAACAAAGTTTCTCAGAAAAATTGGTATTTTCTCTCAATTGATAAATTTTGTATTTGAATCTCAGCTAGAAGAATAAATGAAATAATAAAAAATTTAACAGATTGACACAATCCAAGTTCAGTATTCCAATATGGATTTAACAATAAATGTATAAATTAAATTATGTATTAATTGTTTGTTTGAAACCTTGCAAAGTTAATTAATGATGAAGAAAAGTAATGACTTGTTATTTGCAAGGTAATGCATGGAGGCCTATTCTCAAGAGATGATGTGACATTAAGTGAAATTAAGAAAATAGACAGAAATCGCCAACCTCCAGAAGATGGTATGTTGTGTTGGATTATTTTTTGTTTTGCTGTGTATTGATTTATACTGCATAATTTATGTTGCTTCTTTATTTTAATAACAGTATGCCATCTAAATGCCTAATTGGGGTTCATTCGGTTTGCTACTGGTAGAACTGATTCAGATCATTTCACATGTTGACAGTGGTTTCTCAGGGTTTTGCAATTCACATATTTTCAAATTCAAATCATGAAACATACTTTTGGATTTTTAAGTGTTAATATACTTTGTTTGAAGTGAATCAAGCACAATTGAAAGGTCTAGTGCATTTTTTGGCCATTTCATATTTTTCCTATTGATAGGCATTTTTCTGATAGTATTTGTCAGGACAGAAACATGGTGTAATTGGATGGCATAGTCTTAAATTCTTTTATATTGGCATTCAAGTACTCTACTCAATTGTTTGTATAATTTTCATGTTCATTATTCAAAAAATATTTTAAGACTGCTGTTTGTTACAATTATTAATTAATTCCGTACTCTTTTAAGTATATCTCACAAGTCATATCAGATTTAGCATAGCGTACACAGTTACACATGCTGACCAGAGTTTTAGGCTTAGAATTACTATAATCTTTTTTGTAATTTGCATCATTCACCTAATAATATATATTATGTAATAGAATTGTGGTGTCTTATTTTCCATCAGAGCTTCTGCTTGTTTTTAATATACTGTGCTCTAGTCTATTTCACTTAAATACACTTCAAAAATATGTTAATGAAATTTTCTTTGTATTAAGTTCTGTAGTATACATTCATGTAATGAAAATAGTTTTCATAATATCCTAATAATAAATTTTGTGTTTAGGCTTAATGTGTGAACTGTTGTGGTCAGATCCACAGCCACAAGAAGGTAGAGCACAAAGTAAACGTGGAGTTGGAATCCAATTTGGCCCTGATGTTACCAAACAATTTTTGGAACTTAACAATTTAGAATACATAATAAGAAGCCATGAAGTTAAAAATGAGGGTTATGAAGTTGCTCACGATGGTCATTGCATAACAGTATTTTCTGCTCCAAATTATTGGTAAGTATAATATAGTAATGCCATATATTAAAGATTTGAATGTTCTATAATAATGAAAATATTAATCTCCTTTCTACTGATAGCTAGGTTTATATTTTATTGGCTCAGAAAAAGCGTGTGATATCTTGAAAGTTCAGTTTACATTTTCAGTAGCAAAAATATCATTGGATTCTTCCAATTATACCCCAAGAGAAATGCTAAAATTTATGAATACTGAGATTTATTAATAACTAGCTGGGGACCAGACATTGCCAGGATATTTATTTATATTATCCTGGTGCATTATTTAATTCTTGGTCAAAACTTTATTAAACCGGCAATGAAAAAGTCAAAAATTCTCCCGGTACAATAGCAAGGCTAAATATATTTTAAGTACACTTACCAAATAAAAAATCTCTCCCACTTAAGGAATAATATTTTACTTTAATCACATATTAAAGGTCATAATGTAACACAGAGACTTTCAATACACCGGTTTTGAGCCAAACTTGATAGATTGCCTTGTTATTTTCATATAACTAACTTCCACCTCAGCCCTCTCATGATGGAATGGTATACATAAATATTGTCAGGTAAACACTATAAAAGTTATTGATCACAAGAATTTTTATCAATCCACATATGAGGTTTAATTACATATAAAAATTCCGCTAATTCCACCCCCCTCCTCCTAGAAGTACTCAATCTATCTTATTTTGGCTCTACAGCCCTCGGTGGGTCTTGGACTCCTCACAATCAGCCTCCAATATCGTCGGTCCTGTGCTCTTTTCGTCCATCCTCTTATTCCCATTGTTCTCAGATCTGCAATGACATTGTCCATCCATCTATGCCTTGGCCTTCCCTTTCCTCTTGAATGGTGGATCATTTCTTCCAGGATTCTTTTTGGCATTCGTTCTGTTGCCATTCTCTCTTTATGGCCTATCCAATCAATCCTCCATGCATTCACAAATCTAACCACACCTTTACCTTCCATCAATTCATCCAGCTCCACATTATATCTTGCTCTCCAGACTTCATCTGTCATTACAGGTCCAAATATCTTCCTTAAGATCCGTCTTTCAAATATTCTGAAGATTTTCACATCAGAATCTTTCAGGGTCCAGGTCTCTGCTCCATAAATCACCACCGGTTGCACCAGTGTATTATATATTTTTATTTTATCCTTGTGATGAGCTGGTTAGTAAATAAATTCTTATTTGCTTAGTATGCTCGGTTCCCAGCCTGTATTCTTTCCCTGACCTCTTTGCTAATAGAGTTATCACTGTACAACATAACCCCAAGGTATTTGAATCCAAAAACTCATTCAATTTTCTTATTTCTGATCTCTATGTCCTGAGGTCGTCTTCTATGCTCTGATCTAGACATTCTCATATATTTAGTTTCTCTCTCCAATTACATATACATATGTTTCAGGACACTTCTTCTGCTGATGATGTACATATTTCACTGGACTTCACAAATGTTGTTCCTTTTTGATCAATTAGATTTACCACCTTATGTAGGACTAGATTAAATGGAGCTGCTGAGAGTCCATCTCCCTGTTTGACTTCTGCATTGTATTTAAATTTTTTGCTGATTCCCTAAGTATCTCTTCAACTGCCTTCCGGTTAACACTGTCAAAGCCTGCTTGAAGTCAATAAACATATAATGCAAATCTGAGTCATATTCATAAAATTTTTCCATGATCTGTCTAATAGTAAAAATCTGATCTGCAGTGCCTCTGCCAGGCTGGAATCCACATTGATACTCTCCAAGTACTTCTTCTGCATAACATTTTAGCCTCTTACTAATCAAACCAGATAAAATCTTATATGCTACACTAAGCAGTGTAATGCCCCTATAGTTTTCACATTTAAATTTATCCCCCTTGTATATTGGACATTGCGCTGCCCTCCAATTTTGAGGCATTGTTTCAGTTTTTCATATCTTTACCATCAATCTATGTATTGCTACAATAAGAGCATTTCCTCTGTCCTTAATAAGTTCTACAGTTATATCATCCTCACCTGGAGCTTTATTATTACTCATTTTTTTCACTACACCTTCCACTTCTTTTAATGTTGGTTCCTGTTCCATTCCCCATCTTCCCTCTCATCTATATTACTCTATATTGTTCTTCTTCCTGATCTATATTCAGTGCCTCCTTAAAACATTCTACCCATCTATTAAGATTTTGACCTTTTCAGTAATTTTTTCCCCATTCTTACCTCTACATCCTTGCACTTTGGGTACAAATCCTGTCCTCATTCTAGACACCGCCCTATAGAATTTCTGCACTTTGCTGATTTAATTCTTCTATCTCTTACATCTTCCTATACATTACTCTCTTTTGCTTGCATATTTTATGTGCTTCCCTTCTTATTTCTTTATATTTATGCATGTTACTTCTGGTTTCTCTTTGTATCATTCTTTTTCTTGCTCTATTCTTCTCTTCTATTATTTGTCTACATTCTTCGTCAAACCATTCTTCACTTCTTTTCTTTGCCCAATGTATGTTGCGCTGTCTCCTTTAAAGTGCTTTCTATTATTCTCCAGACCTATCTCTTTTCCTTTCTCTCCATCCTCCAATCCCTTCAACACTTAATCCATGTATTCACCCTTGACCTTCTTCAATTTACTCACATTCAATTTATGTCGCCTAACTATATATTTTCTGTTCACACTAATTATCTTCCCTCTCATTACTGTTTTGACCAGATAGTGGTCACTGTCACATTATGGTCCTCTACATGCTCTTTTATCGATTACTGATGATGAATATCTTGCATTAACCAAAACATTGTCAATTTGATTTAGTGCCCCATTGGGTGCTTTCCATGTTCCTCGGTGTATCTTTTTGTGTTCAAAGCAAGTACTTTTAATGATCATATTATTTCTCACTGCAAATTGACTGAGAAGGTTTCCATTCTCATTATTATCCTCATGAAGCATTTTCCTGCCACAAACACCTTACTGGTAATCCCTTCTTCCCACTTGGGCATTAAAATCACCCATTATTATCAATACATCATACTTTTGCATTCTTCTACAGCTTTCTTCTAATTCATAATAAAACTGTTCTTTCTCACCCCCATCTTTTTCTTCTGTTTTTGCATGTACTGTAAATATTGTTACATTTCAAAACCTTCCTCTCGTCCATATCCTACATATTTTTTCATTAATTGCTTCATACTCCATCAATTCTTTGCTCATTCGTTTAGTGATTATAAATCCTATTCCATATTGTCCAGTCCTCTTTTCAGGTCCACTATAAAATAATGTATACTCTGCTTTGTCGATTCTTCCTTGCCCCTGCCATCTTATTTCTTGCAATGCAACTACATCAAACTTAAATTTTAATATTTCATTTGATACTTCATTCATTTTCCTCGGTTGTAACAAAGTTCGCACATTCCATGTTGCAAGAGAGAAATCAATTAATCCGCGATGCTGCGGTCGAACTCCATGGTTTCCGACCATTATCCGAGGCTGCTGATTTGGCTTCGCAACATTTTTTTTTACAAGGTAGCCCAATCCCCAACCCCCAACCTGCATCACCAGGGTGTCTCATTTAGTAAAGGTCATCACCTTTGACCTGTCCAGGTAGGGAGACCCTACCAGTTGCTGTGCTGCCACCGGCATAGCTCTTGCGATCATTTGACCACTCAATCTTCACCACCACATCAAGGTAGACACACCTTTGGTGAGGTCCTAGAAGTAGTAGTAGTGTCTTATCTCCAAAGTGTTTGGTTTTGGGTTGTGACGAATATAAAAACAAAATTTAACATATTTGTTCTGTCTTGAAAATGAAGAAACTCAAGAAAAAAGAAATGGGAATTAGAAAAACTAAAAAATAAGTGCTTCAGAGTTTTAAAGAAGAAATCATGTAGATTATTGGAGAAAGAAACAACATAGAAGAGAAATAGGCACTCTTGAAGGAAGAAGTGACTAGAGCAACTGACAAAATATAGGAAGATCAATAGGAAAGCATGGATAACACAAGAAATAATAAAAATGATTTATGAAAAGTGTAAATGTAATAATGCAAGAGGTGAAAATGGTAAACAGCTGATGAAAGGGAAAATAGACGCAGCTTATAGGAAACTCAAATAAACATTCAGAGAGAGGAAAGTTATTAGCAAGATCCTCAGGAGAGCAGATTGGAAGCCAGTTCTAGATAAAGAAGAAAAAGGCGAAAAGATGAAGTGGTTTATCATAACCTAGATCAGTCAGTAATAGAAGAAGAAGAGGTGCAATTGTAAAGCAACAGAAATAGATAATATTTCAACAGAGTTGATAAGATCATTGGGCAAAGAAGAAATATCATGTCTGTTCAGGTTAGTTTGCAAAATCTATGAAACAGGAAAAATATCTGAAGATTTTAGTAAGAACATAATTATACTCATACTGAAGTAGATTGGGACTCATAGATGCAAACAGCACAGGACAATTAGTTTAGTATCTCATACCTGCAAAATATTAATGAAAAAAGTATTCAGGGGTATGAAACAACAAATAGAATGCAAGTTAGGAGAAAATAAATTTGGTTTTAGGAAGAGGCAATATTAACTCCACGGCTAATTTTAGAAGACAGAATAAGAGAAAACCAGCCTACATTCATGGCATTTGTAGATTTAGAAAAAGCATTTCATAATGTGAACTGGAACACACAATTAAGGGTTTCGAAGAGCACTGGAATAAAATATCGAGAAAGAAGGCTTATACATAACCTCTACAGAAGGCAGCCAGATGTAATTAGAATGGAAGATTAGGAAAAGCAAGCAGAAATCAAGAAAGGAGTAAGCCAAGGATGCAGTCTGTCACACATATATATAGAACGGGCGATGAATAAAGTTATAATGGAATATGGAAGAGGAATCATACTGCTAGGAGAAGAATTGGAAACCTTAATAAATGGCATGGACATGATCCTGGAGGAAGAATACAACATTAGGATTAATTGAGGGAAAACTAAGGTAATATAGTATCGGAAACAGTGGGATAAGAAAGGATGTTAGATTGGGAAGTGATAATTTGAAGGAAGTTAAGGAATTGTGTTACTTGGGGAGCATAAGAACTTGGTATGGTAGAAATATAGTAGACATAAAGAGTAGGATAGCACTGGCAAGAAAGGCTTTCACAAAAAAAGAGGAATTAGGGCCAATATTAGTATGAATATTGGGAAATCATTATCATATGGAGTTTGGCATTATATGGGTGTGAAACGTGGACAGTACAATTTGCAAAAAGGAAAAGAATTGAAGCTTTTGAAATGTTTTGCTATAGAAGAATGCTGAAAATCATATGGGTGGGTAGAGTAACTAACCAGGAAGTTGAGCTGAATTAGAGAATGAAGAACAATATGGAAGACTTTGAGCAAGAGAAGGGATAGTTAATGGGGCATGTTTTGAGAGATGAGGTTCTTGTAAAATTAGCATTAGAGTTAAGTGTGTGGGATAAGAATGTAAGAGGACTACAAAGGATGGAATATGCTAAGTAAATTAGGGAGGCTGTGGTAGTTATGTAGAAATTAAAGGCTTGCAGACAGTAGGTTAGCATGGAGGGTTACATCAGACTAAGGACTCAGTACAACAACAAAGTTGTTCAACATATTCAAGTTAAATTATTCCATTTTTTATTATGTATTATTCTCATTCTCCATTTTTTATGGTCTTGTGGGTTTCACTTGTCTACTTTGGTATAAATGGAGAAGATATGAAATTGAAATTCAATATGACAATTATTGAATCCATATAGATTTTTACCAGTTCTATGTCGTTTTGACTGTAATTTAATTTGAAATTTGATGTAATTTTAGTTTTCAAGTATTCTTTGCTTCAATTAAGTATCACTTAATGCAAATATTCTAAAAATATGTATATAGTGCTTCAATTCAAGAAATAATTTGTTAACATTGAGTAAATCTTTAAAATATTTTATTTACAGTGATACAATGGGAAACAAAGGTGCATTTATTACGCTTAATGGAAAAGATATGAAACCGAAGTTCACTACATATGAAGCAGTTGTAAGTTATCCTTATTAACATTTTGAATTATTTATAAGGTACCTAATTATTCTTTTTGAAATAGCTGGAATTAATAAAATAACTAGTAAAACAACAGAATGGCTGTGAAACCATCAGATTACCTTTATTTTTCAATGTTAATGGTTTTGTTTTGATTAAACCACAATCTCTTCTGCAACAAAGTATCTTGTTAACAACAGTTATGTTCACTTTGATCCTTCAGCCTTGTGCAGTCAACACGGTGTCAAAGCCTTAAAGGCTAATTTTCAACATTGTTAAAATGGTTCGTTATTAATAATCCAGTTAATGAGTTTTTATGGGTACATTTAAAACTACATACAGTATATGTTAGGGATATGGGCTATATATGGAAATGCTTTGGCATTCATGGTTTCCTATCCATAGGCTGCCATGTAAGGAATTGAGGGTATTGTGTTACATGTTGGGTTTGAAACTTATTTCTCACAAATAGAGTTGTCCTGTTTCATTAATTGAACATTCAGGTGGAGAAAGACAATTCTATGATTCATCCTTGTTACACTGTATAAATAAGAACTATATGCTTTGCCAATGATTTTAGTATTAGGGGAAACCATAATAAATGGCATGAATGTGGTCTTGGAGGAAGAGGACAACATTGCAATTAATAGAAGGAAAACCAAGGCACTAGAGTCAAGTATGGGAAACAGTGGAAATAAAGGATGTTAGATTGGGAAGGGATATTTTGAATAAGATTAAGGAATTCTGCTATATGGGCAGCATAATAACTAGGGATTGGTATAAATATAGTAGACATAAAGAGTAGGATAGCTCAGGCAAGGAAGGTTTTGGCAAAAAAGATTAATTTACTTATGGGTAACACAAGTATGAATATTAGGAAATGATTGCTAAAAATGTTAGTATGGGTGCGAAATGTAGGAGTTACAGAAGGAAAAGGATAGAAGCCTTTGAAATGTGACATTATAGGAGATGGGTGGATAGAATCACTAACGAGGAAGTTCTAAGCAGAATAGGGGAAGAGCAAACAGTATGGAGGGCATTGACCAAGAGAGGTGATAGATTAATAGGCCACTTTTTAAGACATGAGGGTCTAATAAAATTATCATTAGAGGGAAGTGTGTGGAGTAAGAAAAAAAGAGGGAGGCCAAGGATGAATATTTTAAGCATATTATTGAGAATGTGAGATGTGGCAGTTATGTGGAAATGGAAAGGGCTTGCACAAGTTAAGTTAGCGTGGAGGGGTTGTATTAGACCAGTGAATACCACAACAACCCACTGTGCCATTCATGTAAGTCTGCACATGTGGACCAATAACTCCATGTTGGAAATGTGATAAAATAAAGATAAGCTTTCAGTAAAATAATAATATTATAACAATAAAATGATTTTCTTTTTAATTTCAGGAACATCCTAACTTGAAGCCTATGGCATATGCTCACTCATTGTTAAGTCTTATAATGTAATTTAAAAGAAAAGATTCTGAACCTTCAGAATGATTTTTATCTATCAGTTCTAATGATAGTGGTTAACTTGAAAAGTTCTGAAACTTAATACAAAAGAGTAACCTAAATTTTTTTAAACACATGATCAATTATTAATAGATTTTAGGATACTTGTCAGTAGAATCATTTTTGTATAAATAAATACAACTTATTATTTCAAGTGTGGGCTTAAAGTCTTTTTCTGCTTTTGAATGTCACAACAAATTATTTTGTCAAAATAATTTATAGCAGTTCATAAAAACATATGTTCTTATCCATCATTCAAATAAATAATAAGCAAATTTTGTCATTTTATTTCAATTAGTTTATCAAGTTCATATTCTGCCATATCAAATGGGGAAAAATTAACATGCCATTGCTTGTGAAATGGAAGAAATACCTCTTAGTTTTAACTTTTATTAATTTTGATGTTTAACAGTAAGACCAAGAAATGTTCTTTTTAATAAAGAAAAGAAGTTATATAGTGTCTTATGTTATTTTTCTGTTTAGTCTTTCTTTTTAAACAATATTACATACTACATTGTCACCTACGAAGATTATTTCTGTTTTAAGACCAAAAGATTCTAAGACTTATCAGAGTAAGCATTCTGTGATCGTTTTCATCGATTAAATTTATATTTGACATTCTGCCGATAGCTATAAAAGTGGACAATAAATTGGGAATGGTCCACACTTATGTTAAAATGTTCACATCTGTTAGCTGTAGAACTGTAAATACTACTTCCAGCACAATAAAATTAGTTGTAAATTTAGTGAGTCATGTAAATAGATCGTATTAATTGGTGCATGTTAAACCATTGATTTAATAAGAAAATACTTTAGTTGTCAATTTTCACAGTCGGAAGAAGTATGTATTTTTATTAACTTGAAATGTACTCCTTTTTGTCAAGCCCAACGTACCAATTGTAATATCAACTTGAACCAATGCTGCCTTCTGAACTAGTGATTTTGTGTAGTGTTAAATCAGGTGCTTGTCTTGAATTATCATTCAATACCTCAGAATTGTGTACAAATGTCATTGTTATTTTTTATTTAATAACTGCTTTCAAAGAACTAACTCTTAAGCTTAAATTCAAACATTGTTTTAGTGAAATTTGGAGCACTGTTTTTTTGTTACCTAATTATTTAATTCAGAGGACATATCATTCCTCTATGTTATTTTCACCAGTTATTGTATTGTTTTACAATATATTGCTCTGCATTTTCGACATGAATGTACTTGAGGAAAATATTTTATACTTAAATATATATTTATGACAGAACTTTTATCACTTGTGATTATTTTTCAAATCATTTCAGTGATTGGAAAATTTATCCTTAACCTTTTGTTAACCCTTTTTTCATAGGTTGCCTTAATGTAATTTTATATACACTTGAATCTGTTATAACTCACCCTGATGTTATATTTTAATATCAAAAAGTGATTGTGCATTTTTTTTAAATGAATGTAAATAAGTATCTTGGAACATTTATCATAAATAAGTTTTTTTAATTGTCATAATACACACTAAGCACTAATTATATTGATAAAATTGAAACACACAGTTTTTGTTAGTCTGAATGGTTTAATGACGATTGAAAGAATTTGTCAAAACACTACTGCTGAACACAACTTCTTTCCCAGAGTCTTAATGATCAAGAAAGGTAAAGCAGGATTTAATTTCAGAACCAATTGGTCAGGTGTTTGCAAGATGTTAAGAGTTCAGCCTACACTGCACAGTAATCCAACCTATAGCCTTTATGAAAAGGAAACTGATCTAGCAAGAACAGAGAAGTAGACAAACATTGCCACATCGAGTGACTTCACCCCAACAAACCTTTACTTTAGCTGCATGAACAATAATATGTGACAATACCTCAAGAATTTAATCGGTTGGCATAAAGAACAGCTTCAACGACATGGTTCCCATTTGAAAAAGGCTGTAGGGTCATTCCATGTCAAATCACCAAAAAACAACCTATAGCTCCCACTCAACCCTCTCCAAATCTCATGAAATTTTTTAATGAAGTAAACCCAGATCACAATTGAAAATCCACAAAATATTAGAGCTAATTGTACACTGGTTCAGAAGTTACAAACCCATCATCAATGGTCTGTCACCAAGTTAACATGCACACGCCTCTGAAAAACCAACTTTGATCTCTTGTCAAATTAGTTCTAGAAGCCAGATTAATGTGAAACTCTGCTTATTGATACAGCTTCTAGACTGGAATGCAGTGGTATAATAAAAATAGTAATACAGCTGGCCATTCTGATATCTGTTCAAGCCAAAGTTGCCACATAATCTTTACGTCATTTTGGAGGCCACTTACTCGACAGAAAAAGATCTATATGCCACCATATTTTCGAAGCCATGAGAGAAGGTTCTATACTAAGACATACAAAATGATCAAAACTATTATACTCATATGTCTTGAGATATTCCTCATGAAAGTCCCCTGAAAGATTTACATGTAAAAGTAGCCAAATTTCAGGCTAAAATTTCTCATAATACATCATTCCCTTTTTTTTAAATGGTACCATTACAAAGAGCAGACTTTTATGTACACAAAACATGTATTTTTATGGTAGGATCTGCAAATACGGTCGTGGCAAATTCGGACCTCAGTTTAGAGGCCGATTACTCGGCAGAAAAAAATATATACCCAACAATAATTTGTAAATGTACATATCAGGCACCATATTAACAATTACAGAAACTGAAACTCTATTGCTCTTATATTTCCAGAGATGATGCACAAGAAATTAACAATAAAAATCTTACTCAGAAAATAGCCATCTTTTATGGTTTTAAATGGTATCATTATAAAGAGAAAGTTCTTATATACAAGAGAAATGTTTATTTGTGTTGTGTTCCAAAGTATTATGACAACTATATGACTGAATGTGACATATTTTGCTGCGGTAAGTGTGTACTCGGCAAAATGGGTTAACTTTGATCTCATGTCAAATCAATTCTATGGGCCAGATAATTGTGAAACTTGTCTTATCGATACAACTTCTAGCCCATAATGTAGTGGCATCATAAATAAAGTGTTACAGTTGGTCGTTCAGATATCTATCATAAACTATCTTCATCCCCTTTAATAGCATAGGGAGGGAATTGAAAAGGGGGGATGTGGAAGGTAGCCAAGGGTTAACTAGGGGATCCTACCCAGTGTTTCACCTAAAGAGATGCAGGGAAAACACTAGAAACCTGCATCAGGTCGGTCGTGCATTGGTTACTATTCTCACGCCCTTCCGAATGACGGGAGACGAGTTTGCTTTGGGGTCGCAGGATTCCCTTCTCCATATCTCCACCAGTTTCAGGAGGCATTTGGCCGACTGATTCAATGGGATCAGAAGCCGAAGGTCTTCGACCCCAGTACATATACCTCCTACAATAGGTGAAGGTGTCTCGACATGTGAGGACTTTGATTAAAAAAAACAGTACGAGGCATTCCCGACATAATCAGGTGAGCCCCGCAGTCACTCTGGGGTGAAGCGCCTGCGAGAAAACTCCCGCAGCGCCTTTCCGTCTTCTGACAATATCATCGGCAAAGCAGCTATACGAGTCTGTACGTCCCTCACGCTGGTTATGGATGGTATCCCTTATTCCGCACTCCTGGACACATCCCAGCATTACCTCAGCAACGTTGTCTCGTACAGTGACGTGTAATGACGTTCGGTCATATCAACGTTTTTCGGATTCTATATTTAGAGATCTCGATTTTGTTTATGTCTGTACTGATGGCATATTGTTAGCCTCGCGGGATGGCGACGAGCGTGACCAACATTTACGTGCGGTGTTTTACGGTTGGAGAAACACGTATTGACCGTTAGTCCTGCTGACAGCAGCAATATGCGGAAGTCCTCCGTTCACTTTATGGGATTTCACATCACTGAGCTTGGCATCCAACACTTCCAGAATGCGTTGCGCCTAATGTAGAGTGTAATAACACTGCCACAATTAAAGATTTGCGGTGGTTTTTTGAGAATGCTAAATAGACGTTATTTGTATCGTACTGCCCACATTTTCCCCATCTTGAACCATTGTTTAGTCGGTTCCACAAAAAATGCTAATGAGGCCAATACAGTGATCATTTGAGCCAGAACTACAAAAGAAATCCCGGTTCATGCAACACATTATTCAGTTACTACTGAACCCACGTTGGCGTTTCCTGGGTATGTGTAACCTAAGAGTAGAAGGCGGACCAGGCCCGGCCCTTGGGGAAGGCAGCGTCACTCTCGCCGCCATTGCTGGCGGAGTGCATTTCCAATAGGTCAAACACTCCTCGGGTGTGGGAGCCGTACGCAACCGGAGCAACATAATCCGCAACTCGCGAGCCGGTCGTGTGGAGAAGTGCCTCGGTGCAATCCCTGGTTAACTCCACTCGGCCGGATTTCAACAGTTGCTTGAGCACCTTCGGCTAGGAGCCCTCCGGGGCTCTGTACGCCATATATGCGCATTCACCTCGTAAAGCCTCATGGCATACACGGGGTCAGGTGATGGTCCTGTCCGGTGTTTCCTGTAATCATAACTACCACTTGCACCTTTAACCCTACATCCGGATGTATCCGATTCGGCTTTCTTATTTTAGTACAAATATAATTATACCAATACCGAAGAGGACCAGGGCTGATAGATACGAGCAGCACAGGACAATTAGTTTAGTATCTCATGCATGCAAAATATAAATGAAAATAGTATATAGGAGGTTGGAACCTCAAATAGAATGCGAGTTAGGAGAAAATCAATTTGGTTTTAGGAAGAGGCAATATTAACTCTACGGCTAATTTTAGAAGACAGAATAAGTAAAAACCGGCCTACATTCATGGCATTTGTAGATTTAGAAAAATCATTTCATAATGTGAACTGGAACACACTATTAAGGATTTCGAAGAGCACTGGAATAAAATATCGAGAAAGAAGGCTTATACATAACCTCTTCAGAAGGCAGCCAGATGTAATTAGAATGGAAGATTAGGAAAAGAAAGGAGTAAGGCAAGGATGCAGTCTGTCGCCCATGCTGTTTAACTTATATAAATAGAACAAGCGATGAATTAAGTTATAACGGAATATGGAAGAGGAATCATACTGCAAGGAGAAGAAATAAAAACCCTACGCTTTGCCGATGACATTGTAGTAACAGGGAAGTAAGAAAAAGACTTGGAAACCATAATAAATGGCACGGACGTGATCCTGGAGGAAGAATACAACATTAGGATTAATAGAGAGAAAACAAAGGTGATGGAGTGTAGTACGAGAAATTGTGGAATAAGAAAGGGTGTAGATTGGTAAGGGATATTTTGACGGAAGCTAAGGAATTCTGCTACTTGGGGAGTGTAATAACTAGGGAAGTATAGTAGACATAAAGAGTAGGACAGCATAGGCAAATCGTTGCTAAAAATGTTCGTTGGGTGCGAAACGTGGCGATAGGAGTTGGGGAAAGGAAAAGAATAGAAGCCTTTGAAAAGTGGTGCTATAGGAGAATGCTGAAAATCAGATGGGTGGATAGAATCACTATCGAGGAAGTTCTTAACAGAATAGGGGATGAGCGAACAATATGGAGGATGTTGAACAAGAGAAGGGATAGATTTTTTTAATACATGAAGGTTTTGTAAAATTAGCATTAGAGGAAAGTGTGTGGGGTAAGAACAGAAGTGGCAGGCCAAGGATGGAAACGCTAAGCATATTAGGAAGGATGTGGTACATACGATCGGGAATAACTTGCAGTTTATCAAGCCGTTCGTAACTTTCTGTGCTTTATAGAAGGTGGACGGTTTTAGTTTACGCCTTCATGTCGCCTCACCAACAGAGACATTTATATATTTTATTGGCCAGTTAACTGCGTCTATGGTGCGAGTGCGCGAGGATGACAATGTGGTTGTTGATACGTTGGACATCGCGTGAGAACAGCAGAGTTTCGTACGGGTATCAATTCCTTCAAACTGCAACTACTGTGTGGTGTAACTGGTCTACGGCTGAGGTTCGCCTTGTCATAAAGGAAAATTACTGCAATTCACGACGCTCGTTCAACCATGTCCCGTCTGATTGGATGAGACGAAGCTTCGAGGTCGTAGTTTAAAGGGGAGGATTTTGAAGATAAAACAGATTGGTAGGAGGGTTCGGTCCTGTATGTTAATCCGGGCATTTCAGATGGTTGGAATGCTGACCAGAAACTACCTCCAGAAACAAAGAGTTTATTAAAGAAGCAAGGTAAACATCAAATTGATAGAGAGACAATAGCAACGCTGGTAGCGTGACGGCCATCCACACTCCTGAAGGTGTAACTCGATAGTAGCCCCATTAGAGTCCATGTAAAAACAGTGCTTTTGAGAAGACAATGCATGTGCGAGTCTCTCGCAGGCATTTTCCCCCAAAGTGATTGCGGGGCTCACCTGATTATGTCGGGAATCCCTCGCACTCTCTGTGCTTTTTTTATCAAAGTTCTCACAGGTCGAGACACCACCTATTTTAGAAGGTATATGTACTGGGGTCGAAGACCTTGGGCATGTCATCCCATTGGATCAGTCGGCCAACTGCCTCCTGAAACTGGTGGAGACATGGAGAAGGGAATGCTACGACCCCACAGCAAACTCGTCTCCCGTCATTTGGAAGGGCATATGAATAGTACCCACGCCCGACCTACCAGATGCTGGCTTTCTAGGGTTTTCCCTGCATCTCTTTAGGTGAAACACCGGGTAGGATCCTTAAACCATAGCCTGTGGGCCCTAGTCAACCCTTGGTTACCTTGCTCTACCTTCCGCATCCCCCTTTTCAATTCCCTTCCTATACTATTAAAGGGAACTTGCTGTTTCTGGATCACCCTCATGTAGCCTGTTAACCCAAAAAAAGTGTTTTTTGAGTCCGATAAAATCCTTCTTAAAGCAGCAAAATACAATATAAAGTGGATTGTTTATTTACACCATATCTTAGTATTTTCAAATATATAAGGTACAAATATTATTTCAAATGGCATGGTTAATGTCCCCAGAAAAATTACGTCCAAGAGTATAAGATATACCAAGTATTATTTACGTTTGAGCAGCATATAATATAGAATATTTTACAGATTCTGTTTCATTAATAAGACTAATACTGTATTGCACTATTGAAGATGGTTTTATATTACAAACACACACATATGGTATATATATATATATACTTATGTGTTTCTAATTAATATAGTTATGGAAAAGAATCAGTTCCGTGTAATGTATGCGCGACTTATTCAGCGCGATTAAATAATAACAAAAGGTCCTAACCGAGATAATAAGTTTGGTTGATATATTTTTAATTTAATCGAATTTATAGCTATGAAAATTAAGATTAATAAAAAAATAAGAATTATAAATTTTAATTTAATATTTATAACACGGCTATTTATCTATTTCTCGTTTGAATTTAGGTGTAGTTTCGGAAATAATCGATGATTTAGTGAAACTAGACATTGCACTAAAAAGTCAAATTCTGAACAAGTTCCCTTCTAAAACAAATTAGTGTTGGAGCGATCCTAATGCCTGGTACACATGAGGAGCGACTTGAGCCATTGTTGACAATCGGAACAAAGTCAGACTGCTGGATTTCTAGTATTAATAAGATTTTACTTTATTTCAAACAAGGAACTAGAAGAAAATAAATGTCTTTGGATTCTCTTTCGTCGTTAAAACCGCGCTAGTGACAGTGTTCGCTCCCATTTAGCATAATGTACCTCGTATCGCGCGTCTGGCTGCCGTGCTGCTGTCCAACGGCGACTGGTGCTACTTCTGTGGTTAGTATATGCAATATACATTGCATTCGGAGTTTTGAAAGGAAATGATGATTAAAAATGAGTCAAACTATGAGGAAAAGTTTGGGAAAATTTTCATACTGTAATAAAAAATCCATTTCTGAAATTCTACAGCTTCCCAATCGCCAGTGGTAAACCGATCGAAAAAAACACGGATTTCTCGCGTACATCGTGCTCTGTACGTGTAACTTTTTTCAACGGTTTAATAAAATTACACGAGTTTTTGAGAAATCCTTAATATTTAGTGAATTGCATTTCTAAAATGTATTCTATCTGTGTGTGTTTATAGTTTTGTCCCACAAAACGGGTTGATCCAGGACTACATTTATCAATACAACTATATTCTCCTGAAAATAAATGCAAAAATATTTTACTTGAGGAAAACCTAGATCCTAACATAAATAGTCATTATAGAAAAGTCGGTTCTTTGAAATGGAACCATTTGAAACCAAATAGTGTTGTATATATTGCTGAACAATTTGGCTATTTTCTTACGTAAAATTGTTCTGGGCAAATTTCCTTTGGAACATCTCTGGAAATATAAGAACAATGGATATTCTGTTTCAGTAATACATAATATGGTACTTGAAATATACATGTAAAAAATCTTATGACATACATGACCTTTTCCTGCCGAGTAATTGGCCTCCAAACAGAAGTCTAAATTTGCAGAGACAATATTTAGTGGTGGTTTTGGCATGGATAGATATCGGAACGACCAGCTGTACTACTTTATTGATGATGCCACCACATTAAGGGCTAGACGTTGTTTCGATAAGCCACGCTTCACACTTATCTGGCCCCTAGAATTCATTGGACATGATATCAGAGTTAACCCATTTTGAAGAGCGCGCGCTTACCCCAGCAAAATAGGTTACATCTAAATGTTACTTCGAAACCCAACACGAATAAACCTTTTCCTTTTATATAAGAACATGCGCTTTATAATACCATTTAAAACCAATTTACGAGTGACACACATTGTAATATATTGCCATAAAATATGGCCATTTTTCAAAGTAAGATTTTTCTTGTCTAAGTTCTCTGGAAATATAAGAACAATAGAGTTTGTTTCAGTGATTATTAATATGGTGCCTTATATGTACATTTACAAATTATTTTTGGGTATAGATATTTTCCTGAGTAATCGGCCTCCAAACTGAGGTCCGAATTTGCCACGACCATATTTTGTGGCGACTATAGGAGTGATGTATATCATAACGGCCAACTGTACTACTTCTTTGATTACACCACTACATTTTTGGTAGAAGGTGTGACGATAAGCCAAATTTCACTACTATCTGGCCACTAGAACTGATTTGAGACGAGATCAAAGTTGGCCGCTTTATGTCTCACGCGCACTACAGCAGCATCAGAAGCCTATCGCTCTTTTAAACCGGCAGATCCCAACATAAAAATACATGTTTTCTGTACATAAAAGATTGCTCTTTGTAATGGTATCATTAAAAAAATTGGAAGCGACTTATTTTGTGATACTTTAGCCTGAAAAGATTTTTGTTGTTGCGGTATTCAGTCCGAAGACAAATTAGAAAACACTCCATGCGAACCCATTTTGCGCAAGCCGATTCATTTCCGCATAACTAAACCGTCCCATATCCTCCCTCTTCTGTTCTTACCCCTTACACGGACCTCTAATACTAATTTAACAAGACCCTCATGTCTCTTAATCTGCAAATGCCATAAACGTAGGCCTGTTTTTTTTATCCTGTCTTATAAAATTAGACGCAAAGTCAATATTGCTTCCCTTGTCCCTACATTCTTCCTAAAACCAAACTGATCTTCTCCTACCTCGAACTCTATTTGTCGTTCCATCGTATACTACTTTCATTAATATTTTGCATGCATGAGATACAAAACTAACTGTCCTGTGCTGTTCGCATCTATCAGCCCCAGTCTTCTTTGTTGTAGGAGCAGTGTTAGTTGTTGGAGCTCTCTGGCGGCGTACACAGAGACTAGACAGGCAGTGTACCAGGATGGACTAATAGCAGACATTGTGTACTTGTTGTAAAACATAAGTGTATTCATTAACACAACATGGTGGCAGCGGTAAACTAGTATAATTACAGACGTTTGACTTCAACTCGCCCGGCGACTGGCGCAAATGGAAAAGGAGGTTTGAGCGGTTTCGACTTGCTTCTAAGTTAAACGCTTTGTCAGAAGAATAACGGGTGAATACATTAATATATCTAATGTGAGAAAAAGATGACGAAGTGATGCTCACTTTTGGGTTAACGGAAGCTGAAGAAAAGGCGTATCAAATTGTGATTACAATCACTTCGCGCCTAAAACTAAAATAAGTTATGAAAGGGCACGTTTTCATACCCGAGCTCAAAATCCTTGGTAATCAGCTGGTGATTTTCTCATCGTGTTACATAACCTCGCTATAAATTGCAACCATGGCAATTTGAAAGACGAATTTATTCGAGACAAGATTGTCGTAGGAGTTTCAGACAAAAAGCTGAGCGAGCGGATGCACTATGCAGTTAGACGATACGCTCACGCTTGATAAAGCCGTCAAGATGAGCACGCAGTCTGAAGAGGTCAGGAAACAAGTCGAACAATTGCAATAACCGAGCATAAATAGAGTCGGGGCATCTAAGAAAAACGACGAGGGCCCTAAATTCTCGTTACGGAAGAAACAGGATAAAAAATCAAATTCGCGTTCTAAACAGTGGAACAGCTGTCAATGGTGGGGCTGCGATAAACACTAACGCAAACATTGCCCTGCTAACACTGCCATCTGTCACAATTGTCATGAGATAGGACATTTTTCGAAAAGTTGCGGAGTTAATGAGGGCAACACAGATGCCGACGGGTTATTTCACATCGATACGGTCGAGGGAATACAGACCGGACGGCAACAACCCAAGTCAACGGCAAAGACGTTAGATTTAAAATCTATTCGGGGAGCGACGTAACGGCTCTTTCACAGAGATGTGCAGGCAACAGAGAAGTTTGAAGATCAGTGAAACGATTAACAGGTCCTGACTCGACGACGCTGAACGTCTACGGAGTCGAGCAAGCTACGCTATCTTACAAGACAATTTATTATATCCGAAACCTTCAACAGCCTATATTGGGAAGATCGGATGCAGTGAAATTAGGCCTGGTGAAAAGGCTCGACGCTATTTTCAATTCAAAGGCTATATCGTTGGATGATGTTAGGTCGAAATATCCCGCATTATTCCAGGGAATTCGGAAAATTACTGGAAAATGTAAAATATCAGTCTAACCGGATGCAGTACCGGTTGCCGTGACATCTCCAAGGCGAATTGCTAGACAAAGTGAAAAAGGCAATAGAGAATATGGTAAAAGAAAAGATAATTTCGCCGGTCAATATATTGTAATGTAAAAACGCAGGTACCTGCTGATTTTGGTTCTATAGTGTCGTTGTGAAGTGCAGTTGGGCCTACAATGAAGGAAGTTTTGTGCGCGACAATAGAGGCCAACAACAATGTAGAATTGGCTGAAAGTGGGTAAAATCCCGAGGGGAACTCCCGCGGGGCGCTGTAAAAGAACGGTGGCGGGAAAGTCCGCGGGCGTGTGTGAAAATCCTGAGGGGAACCCCGCGATTTTGTGGTGAAATCGGGCGGCGGGGAACTCCCGGCGTGAGAAGTTAAAAAGGAGACGTTGGGAGGCTGAGACACTCAGTCGGGGAGAGAGAGGAGGAGAATTCAGTCGAAGAGAGAAAGAAGAATTCAGTCGGGAAGAAGGGACGACGAGATCAATCGGGAGAGAGCAGATGAAGAGTTGGACCTGGATCACACTACATTCCTCGATGTAAAAGACCTGCAAGACGCACTAAAGCCAGAGAGACGCGGAAACATTCGTGAGGTTGAATGTTTGTAGGCCCAGTAATTTTGGGTAAGTTCAACATAGCTGTGAAACTTGCTCATTGTGCTGATTGTATAAATTTAAATGATTTTTTTCTATTTTTCAGTAACTGCGTACTACACTTCTCGAGAGACCCAAAATCCCCTGAGATATTGTTTCATGTAAGCATTGTAAAGTTGATAAATATAAAATTTTAAAACCGATTAAAATTTAAAGAACGAAGGCTTTCCCGGTGAAGAATATGTAGAAACGTTTCTCGGGTTTCCAACCGGGTAGTCTCAGTAAACAGCGAGACTTCAGCCTGGAAGATGACGGAGTTGCTATCTGTCGAAACGTCGCTGTTTACTGAGACTACCCGGTTGGAAACCCGAGAAACGTTTCTACGATTAAAATTGTTCATTAACTAATTTCAAACCTATCCCATGAAGAGGATATTACAATATATACGGATAGGTGTTCTCCTATGGTGGTCACGTTCAAGAAAGACGGCAGCCCGAGGATTTGTGTGGATCTGAGAGAGCTGAATAAAGCCATTCAACGAGAGTACCATCCTATACCTGATGTTCACTATACTATCAACTTAATAAAAGATGCCAGATATTTTTCCAAACTAGATGCGGCTTCAGGATTTCACCAAATGGTCCTAGACGAAGGATCACGTCTACTCACCACATTCATCACACCCTTTGGGAGATTCTACTTTAATCGTTTACCATTTGGAATCACTTGTGCTCCTGAAAAAAGTGCAAGAAATACTGGTAGGCTGTGACGGCATCGTATGTTTGTTGGACGATATTATAGTATACGGACCTACTCAAGAAGAACGTAACAGTAGACTAGAGATGGTTTTAACAAAACTGCGTGAAGCTAAAATGACGTTCAACGAGAAGAAGTTGATTATCAGCAGCCGATCTATTGAATTCCTGGGACACATAATTGACGAGTCGTGTACTCGTATACATCCGGAGAAGGTAGAAGCCATCGTCGATACGTCCAAAAGACAAGAAGGGTCTAAAAAGGCTGATGGGTATGGTTAACTTCTTAGCGAAGGCCATACCAGACAAAGCAATCATCTTGGCTCCACTTTAAGCCTTGCTGAAAGAGGATGCGGCATTTGTATGGGGACCAAGTCAAGAAGCAGCTTTTGCCAGAGTGAAGGAAATTTTGACTTCGGCTCCGGTATTAACCCGTTTCGATCCTAGGAAGAAAACGATCGTAACGGCAGACGTGTCATCTTTAGGGATTGGAGTAGCGCTTCTCCTGTAGCGTACACGTCAAGACTACTTTCAGACGCCGAGAAAAGGTACGCTCAGATCGAGAAAGAGGCACTAGCTATTATAGATGTGTGTGAGAAATTTGCCGATTACATAACATGCATGCAAATCATAGTGCAAACCGACCATAAACCACTCATCCCGATTATTACTTCCAAAAAGCTCTGGATAATTTGTCTCCTAGACTTCAAAGATATCGTATCCGCCTTATACGTTTTGATTACAATGTGGTTCACGCACCCGGTAAAGACTAAGAAACAGCCGACGCCCTATCTCGACAACCAATTGTTCGGACAATACATGACGCATTCCAAGAGGAAGTGGAAAATTATGTGATCGGGGCGATTTCAAATCTTCCTGCGTCCACTCCGAAGCTCATGCAAATCGCCGAGAAACAGAAATAGGACTCTGAACTAGCAGCTGTTAGAGTCTACATCTGCAGCGGATGGCCAAGACAAGAATCTCTACCCACCTATTTGAAGCCGTTCTGGGAGAAACGGTGGGACATTACCTATCAGGATGAATTGTTGATGTACGGATCGAGAATCATCATCCCAAAGAAACTGCAAGCAGAAATGTTAGACAAGATCCACGGGGAACACCTCGGTATTACGAAATGTAGAGCTAGAGCCAATCAAACTGTTTGCTGGCCTGGTATGTCTACGCAGATACGTCAGATGTAGACAACTGCGACATCTGCGCACAACACCGGACGAATAGACGTGAACCATTGATCCAGGTTGAACAGGCTAATCGCCCGTGGCAGAAAGCTGGCATGGATCTATTTAAAGTAAACAATGAATGGTATCTAATAATTTTTGATAGATATTCCCGATACCCGGAAGTGACGAAAGTTCCTAACTTGAGAATGGAAACTATCATCGAAAAAATGTCTGAGATGTAGAAACGTTTCTACATATTCTTCACCGGGAAAGCCTTCGTTCTTTAATGCCTGAGATATTTGCAAGACAAGGCATCCCGGAAGAGATCTTCACAGGCTACGGAACTCAGTTCAACCCATTTCGGGAATCCCAAAGGTTCAAGGAATTCCCGGAAGCATATGGCTTTAAATTAGTTACAAGAAGCCCTGGCTACCCACAGAGCAATGGACTCGCCGAAACGGGATCAAAATTGTGAAGAGAATTTTTGCGAAGGAAAAAGACCGTTACAAAGGCCTGCTGGCATACCGCAACACGCCTTTGGGAAACGGACTCTCTACAGCGGAACTATCGATGAGTCGTAGATTGAAAGATTTCTTACCTGATATTCCAGACAACTTGGAACCGAGGGTGGTGAATAAAGGAAAAGGAAAGGAAAAAGAAGAGCATCGAAGAGCAAGAAATCGAGATAAACTATAACTCTGCAAAAGGGGCAATAAGACTACCTGAGTTGGCTTCAGGGACCCGAGTCTTCGTCAAAGATATAAAGAAGTTCGGCACGGTCATTAGGAAGGCAGACCAACCGTGGACTACGTCGCAACAGACATACGATATGTCCGACGCTATCGTCAGGAGGCGACACACTAGCTAGTGTTCCGAATGGGACGACGACTGATGTGTCTACTACGCCCGAGACCATCGAGCAGCCGACGGATGAGATCCGGCCGAGTATCAAGAGCACCACAGCGACTAGATCTTTAGCTTTGAGGGAGATATTGTAGTAACAGTGTTAGTTAGCTGTTGGAGCTCTCTGGCGGCGTACACAGAGACTAGACAGTGGTGAGACAGGTACCAGGATGAACTAATAGCAGACAATGTGTACTTGTTGTAAAACATAAGTGAATTTAATAAAGTGTATTCATTAACACAACAGGTATGGGTATAATTATATTTTTACTAAAATCTTCTGGTATTCTTCCTGTTTCGTAGATTCCACAAACTACCCTGAACAGCCATGATATTGCTTCTTCCCCCGATGATCTTATGAACTGCGATGGAATGTTATCAATTCCTGGCGCTTTACGGTATCTGTCAGCACCCAATCAAATTCAGACCTTAAAATGTGTCCCCCATTTCGTCATCCTCCACCTCCTCTTCTTCTACTACTAGCTGATCTAGATTTTCACCATGAAACAGCTTTTATAGATATTCCTTACATCTTTCTTCCTTTTCTTTTTTATCCATAATCGGCTTCCTATTGGCCCTCCTGATGTTCTTGCTAATATTTTTCCTCTCTCCGAATGTTTCTTTGATTTTCCTATAACCTGCGTCTATTTTCCCTTTCACCATGAAATCTTCAACCACTTTTCATTTTTCTTAGAACCAAACCTCTTTTGCTGCTTCGCACTTCCTACCAATCTCATTCTTCAGAGTTATTACTGATGTTTACCATTTTCATCTCTTCGGTTTTATGTTTACATATTTCCTCAATCATTTTTTTATTTCTTGTGCCATCAATGCTTTCCCATTGGTCTGAGCTATTCTTCGTATTTTTTTTTGTCGGCTGCTCTAGTCATTTCAAGAATGCCCATTTTTCTTCTATATATTGTTTCTTTCTCCTTCCTCTATCAATCTACACTTAACATCTTTGAAACGCTGAAGCATATCCTGTTGTTTCAGGTTTTCTAATTCCCATCTTTTTGTTTTAATTCCTATCTTGAATTTACTCACTTTCAGCCTGCATTTCATAATCATCAAATTATGGTCAGAGTTTATATCTCCTTCTGGGTATGTGTTTCAGTTCAGCACCTGATTCCTACATCTCTGTCTCACCATTATATAGTCTAATTGGTACCTGCCTGTGTTCCCTGGCTTCTATGTGTAGAGTCTTCTTTCATGATTCCTATACCAAGTATTCATTACTACTAATTTGTGCTCAATTCAAAATTCTACTAGCTAATCTCCCTATATACAACCGACCAACAATCTTGCTCTTGCTGCCATCTAACTTCACTAATTCCTACTATTTCTAAGTTTAACCTTTACATTTCCCTTTTTAAATTTTCTAATCTACCAGCACAGTTTAAACTTCTAACATTGCACACTCCCAATTTGTAGAACGACACTCTTTGTCTTACTGATGATACCCTCCCTAGTAGTCCCTGGGTAGTAGTCCCCACTTCGCAACCTGGGGAGACACCTGATGGAGGACTAGCATCCCCACACAGTTATTCTTTCATACATGAGGTTTATATAATAATTTATTATTAATTTTAAAAAATCATACATACAAGTAAAATATTGTTTAAAAAAAGGGTTTACAGACAAGAGTCAATATTAAATGTATTTCATGAATTCTCTTTTTTCGTCAGGGATTTATGATTTAAAATGGGGAGGGGGGAGGTTGATCTTCTCTGATCTATACATATTTGATTGGTGATAACTCAAATTTACCCATCTTTTGTAAGAACACTTACGATTATTTAGTTAAAGATATTGTATAGATAGTTATTCTTGGTTTTTATTGGTTTCCTAGCATATGCACTAGTATATATAGAATGCAGAGAGAGGAAAAAATATTAGCAAGAACATCAGGAGGGCCAATAGGAAGCCAATTATGGATAAAAAAGAAAAGTGCAAAATGGTCTTATTTTATTAATGATATAACTGATATTTACTTATACCTTTTTATTAATTGATCAAATAAATCAAAAGAAAGAAACACTTGTCAACATGAGTTTTTAATAAGCCAATGAATAATTTCAAGAACATACTTACAGAAATTAATGTGTATTCAAAACCAAATAATTTGAATAATTTTTGATTGTAATATAAATTTGGTGCATTAAGGAATAATTGTCACACTGCTATAAATATACATGTACACATACATATGCATTAATATATTATGTACTGTTAGACCCATCAACTTTTTACTGCAGCTTTTATAACCTCAATTATTTCTGCTTCAATATAATTCCTATTATCATAATCAACCTGAAAAAAGCAAAATATTTTAATTACACCAAAGTCCTAACTGAATTAAAATGTTATGTCAATCAGAAAACTTTTGAGAACAAATGTATATTTCTAAAAATATGGTAACATCACTATGAGTAGTGAAACAAGTAACTGCAACAACAATGTTTGTCAAGTAATCTGTAAATGTATTATTAACTGAGAGCTGGGGATATTTTTATATTGCATTCTATTTATACTAAATGTAAACTTTTTTAAAAAAAATAGTGGAGTTAAGTTTCAAATTAATACAGTATATAAAGATGATCCATAAAAGTTCGTATTTCCAAAATCCTGTTACTTAAACCAACTTATTTATAATAACTATGTTTTCTGTTCAATCTGTTATTGCCTTTAGAAGAAAAATGATGAACAGATAAATTTTTATATTTGGAAAGAGATATAAATGAGAAAAAAAAACAAATAAGAGGAATAAGTTGGTTCTTTCATCCATTATAGACAATATATTTTGGTGAATTTGGCACAGCTAACTTTACGCCAAAATTAAAAACGCCAAAAGGGATCTTTTTCGGAGGGATAAATTGTTTATAGGAACACCAGGTATTGTTTCCTAGTTGACACCATTTGAAAGAGCAGGATTTTATGTAACATGAAACTTATAACTTGTTTTGGTGTCTTGACGAATAATATTTCAGAATCAAGTCTATTACAGTATGCTGTTGACAGGTATCATCTCATTGTGTTTCACTGAGCAAAAATCACTCAAAAACATGATATAAATGTTATTTGACTTTCTTAGGTGTATGATATGCTGACCTCATGTGGTGTAATGATTAGCATCGCTGTCTCACAACACAGAGGTTGTGGGTTCAAATCCTGGCATGGACTTGGATGTTAATGCCATCATGATCACAAAAACTAGGATTAAGACTGCTGGAGAATTGATACACTGACCACATGTCACTCCAAATAATTAATGTGTCATGTAAGGTGACAGTCCACAGTTCACCCAGTAGGCCAAGGTCCTCAATGTGTTGTAGAAACAAGGAAGAAGAAGAAGAAAAAAGAAGGGGTGCATGATGTATATTTAAAATGAAAGTAAACCTGTCTTGAACCAATCGCCTGTAGGATGGCCACACATGCTAACAGGGAAATAGTGACCCATTCACTCTTTAGTCTCATACATCCTACATGCACTGATAATGTCTGCTCTCACTCATAGCCGCTGAATACTTTATACAAGTTTATTACAAGTGTGTATTTTGACCAAGGATCCAGAGCAGGTAGTTGGTGTCTTTATGGTTCCCAAACTGTATTGAAGCAAGTTCAGAAAAATACTTCAATTTACTATTTAATTGCCTCAAATTTGTAATTAATATTTACAGTGGTAAACAGTGACCAGAATTGTTCTGGTGCCTAGTTGCCAAACATCAGAGTAAATACTTGCAGAACTTAAAGGAATGTATGGAGTCGGTTGATGTAATAATTTTGATGGATGTTTCAGAGAATTATTCTTTTATTATTCAAGATTCCATGCAAAGTTTCCATTCTAAAAACAATGAAGTAACATTGCATCATTTCGTTATTACAAAGATGAAGCTTGAGTTATCAGCGATTGTCTACACCTTGGTATCATTGCATTGCACGTCTTTATCAAAACTCTAACTACAGAAATCATTGAACTATTAAAATTAAGTTGCATCAATTATTTCAGTCACAGCTCAGTGGCACAGTAAAAGTTTAGATAACCTTTCTCAACATTTGTCACCATATAAACTACTTCTGCATTACTGCTGCATGGAATTTTTACAATCACTAGCCATGGTACAGCACCATATGATGGTGTAGGTGGCATTGTCAAAAGTTTAGCAGCAAGAGCAAGCCGATATCAGTTGATTTATTTAAATTTGGCAAAAACATTCTGGGAACCAAGTTGCTCTGTCATAACAGCATTCCTTGCCCCATGACACATGTTAGCTTGAGTTCCTCCCTATATATTTAAGTTTTTTCTTCTTTATTTTAATTTTAGATACTTTCATCCCCCCCCTCCCCCCCAAACTTTCTAAGTACACTTCGTCTTTCCCCTGCTAGCCTTCACCAATACCCCCCTTTTACACACAGTCTAATAAAGTTCTGTACTATCTCGTAAGATGAGTTGATGGCTGGCCATCAGTGGGAATGGTTTACTAATCTTCTGATGAAGGGGCTCGTGCCTCCGAATATTCATAATTTGAAACCCTACACGGTTCTGCCATCTCTGCACTTCAGGTAAGCCACCAGTTTTTTCTCTATTTTCATGTCCTTATTAATTTTAAATATACATAATAATATATAATTTGTAAGTACAGGAAAGAGAAATAGAAAATTGTTGGTATGTTGCAGACTCATCTACATCTTAAAACATACATACTAAAAGGGGTACACATATGGGCGGTCAGTTTGGAGGGGGGAGGGGAGAAGGTGAAGATAGGAAGTTGAGTCTAGACTGCAGGATGTGTTGGAAGCAAAGTTCCCATGTATGGAGCTCATTCTTCTGAAGGGCTTTGAGGGGGGTTAGTGTGAAGCACTAGTTGAGATTATTGGTTGTGACTTTGGGCATGGGCAGCTATGGGGTATGGGTTTTTGAAAGTTTAACTGTGATAAAGTGGTTGCCAATCCAATCAGAGAGAGGTCTCTTTGTCCAGCCAATGTAGAATGCTGGGCAGAGTGTACAGTTTATTTTGTAGATTGTATGGGAGGAGAGGTAGGTTATATTTTCTTTAATTCTATAGGTTATGTTATTGGTGGTATTCTGGAAGGTTGTGGTGGAAGTATAGGGCAGACAAGGCACCTGTTCCTATAGCAATGTTTGTAGTCACTTGTGGTGGGTGCCTGAAGGGAACACTTGGAGGGCTGTCGATGACTGGCCATTACTTGGAATGTTTTTTTATCTTCTGATGAAGGGGACAGTGCCTCTGAAAAATTAAGACCTCCACACTAAACATGTAGCCTGCCAGGTAAGCCCCCAATTTTCTATCCCTTTTCTTATTAATTATTTTAATTAGCCTGACAATGCCATTTTCTGACTTGTGTATACATATCTTCTAACGAGAATTAATTGTTCACATAATGACATTCTTACACTGCATAATTTACTAAACAAGTTCTATAAAATCAAATTACCAGAAATACTTTCACATTTGGACGCTTCTTCAAGTTTTCAATAAATTCCAAGGACTGACCCTTTGGTAATGGTATAGTTCCCAAAATTGGTAACTTGCTAGAATCAAAAGCTGCAGCAACACAGCCCTTAAAATGTTTACTTTTTAGTTCCATTTTTCCTATTTCATCAATAACCAGAACAGCATTTCCTGGAATCTAATAATATTTGCATTTAAAATAAATACATTTGAGTTCAAGAGAACATACTTAATATCCAAAGAGAACATAGATATTACAAAGAAATTCCAATAATTGAAAGAAATATATGGTATTTACTACACCTTACAATGCAGAGATACAAAATTGGCAGTGAAGATTTAAGACAACACTAGTTATGAGAAATTTGTCAGTAACAAACCTTACATAAAAAACATGTTGGCCTTACACTGAATGAATTAGTAGTCTATATGTGAGGATGATATCTGTAAATTTGAATATGTATCCTATTTGACATGGGAAAAACAATCTTCAGTCTTAGGTAAGCTACAAGCTTACTCTCTGTTTTTGTTTGTTGCATATTTTTATTTTCAACCCTTTTACCATTACTATTTTTTGATGCTGACTGTATGAGCTATCTACATTGTGACATCAGAACATGATGGCCTCAACAAATACTTATCCTTTTTTTAAAAAAAATTAATAAAACACTTCTGTTTGTGAACATTCACACCCTAAAGGGGATTTATTAAGCTATGTAATTTATGGGACCCTTGCTTACTAAATCAGGGAAAGCTAATGCTCAATGGGTATAAAAAATGTGAGGGAGGGCAAACACTTTATAGAGAAGCGACCAGAGGCGAGAAACAACAAGGTGGGTACATCACCACGGCGCTGTTGACGATCTCTGACGTCCTTGTTAATCGGCTGGTGACTGCTGGTTGTAGTCCCCGAAGCGTCGGAGGTAGGCTGAGCATCACTTTCATCATTCCAGGGCTGCTCGTCGACTCGTACTTGAGGTTTGGTAGCCTCTGCTGATTTATCTTCAAAGATGGATGGATGATTATATCAGATTATGTCCAGTGAACTTAAATTTTGACCGAGGTAACTATTTGAATTTAGTAATGTTGTTTCCTAAAGGCGTTGGAAAATTTTTCTAAAAACTGCTCTCTTCTCTCTTAGTGCACCCTGGTTTTAATCTCCTCATCCTGCCCACATCTCTACTGGTGGGCGTGCACTTTCTACTTCCTCCTTATGGAGTGTAGACTTCTGAATATTGTTTATTTCAGCATGTGTCCTTCATAAACTTGGGCACTGCATAACAAATTGTTGTTATGAAATTACTTGCCTGTATTGTTCTGGCTTTCAGAGGCTCAGGATAAATACTTGACCTGTTTAGCAGGTAACAGGTCCAGGCCTCTTTTTCCCATGGCTGACCAGATGGATTCCTGGTAAATACCATCTGTCGCCCATGTCTTCGGCAGCCTAGGCTTGAACCTACCTCGTCCAATCATATTGTACCGAACCTTAATGTTTCCGTTTTCTGGCCGAGGAGATGGCTGTAATTCATCATTTAATTAACCTATCGTGTTCATTCATGTTCCTGACTTCGTCCTGCTTAGGTCTAAATACTTATGTACATTACAAATAATAATAAAAAAATACAATTTAATTAATCTAATGTGGTACAAGGTAATCGCATACCACAACACACACACATTAATTTAATTATTTTTCTTCATTCAGTGCATTATTTTCATCAAATTTCATGATTTCTTATTTTATTTTCCAAATCAGGTGAAATAGTTGTCTTTGCTTCAACAATTAAATACTCAAACAATGCAAACAAATAAAAAAGGTCAAATTTTTATACTGTTGGCCAACATACTTCACCATGTACCAACACACAGAGGATTATTCATTCATGGATCACAACAGCTTTACTAAATTTTCTGCTACATTCAAGTTTAAGTCTTCAGTAAAACAACTCACAACATTTTTAAACAAACACACAATTTTTAGTTTTGGTGTAAATTGCTTTATTGAAATATTTGTGTACTGAATTGGATATTAGTCATTGCAAATATTTTGAAAGTTTCATTAATAATAATATTTTGGTTCAAAAAAGGGAAAATTTTTAAATATTAAAAATAATTGTGATTTAAATGGGCAACCAGTATCCAGTTGAATATAAAAAACTTCGTGAATGATTCATTATTTATAGAGAAATTAAACATTCAAATGACATTGACGATCTACAATCAGATCAAGACAGATAAAAACAGAAAAATTGTGAGTGAGTGAATTACCAACTAGGGGGAGAATTAATAGAAGTAGCCAACAGCTGTAAATACTTGGGTGTTACGTTTAGCAAGGACTTATCATGGGGTAAACACATGAATTCAGTGACCATTAAGGGATGGAAAGCATTAAACTTTGTTCAAAGAGTTTTAAAGAAAAGCTCCAGAAGGACTAATGCCGTTGTGTATAGAACTTTGGTGCGACCAATTCCAGAGTATGGGGCAGCACGTTGGGACCCGCATAGGACTGAGCACATTCAGGCACCGGGAAAAATTCAGAAAAAGGGATTAAAATGATCTTGAATCTTGAAGATAATGAGGTAGAAACTTTGTCACAGAGAAGGAAATGGGCTTAACTTTGTGCATTATTCAGAGCACACAAAAATGAACCAGCCTGGAGAACGGTTTTCTTTTACCTCCCACTTAAGTTTCTAAACAGGAGCAGTCACACAAGATTAGACAAAGGAAACAGAGAACTGATATAGGAAAATTTTTATTTCTAAATAGAACAAATTAGGACTGGAATAGTCCACCTGCTAACATGCTAGCAGGATGCCCAAAGAGTGTGAAACAATTCAAAAAAAGACTAATTACTAATTATAGATATTAATATAAGAATAGTAATAGGATGAGTATTAAGAAAATTGAATGAAGTGGGAAATGAAATAATATAGCCTTTTATATTAAAAATATAATATTTTAGTAATTACAGTGTAGTGAAGTGCAAAGGAAAAGGTGCAGTGACAATATGGCAACTTTACTAGTTTTAAAAATATATAATTTAATGGGGGAAATGGAGAGGAATGTTTCTCTTTTATTTTTATCTTATTTTATTTTAATCCCATTTTTTTAATCTAACTTTCATACTTTAGTTTGTGTTATTAATTTTATGTATTTTAAGCACTTCTTCCCAGTTATGCACATTGCAATGAAATAAATCAATAGAAGAAAGTACAGTCTTGAACTGATTATTGAATAATTATTGTCAGTGATAGGGAGTAACATCAGAAACCAAACACATTGGTCTCAGCATTTAAATTTTAACCTAAAAAGAGTCTAATCAAAAGTTAACTACTGCAAATAAAATAATTATAAATAGATGTTGTGTGTCTACTTTATAAATTTAGTGAATCAATGAAAACAACATTCGACATACACGGTTTATGTAAACTGATGTTTAAGTACCTATTGGTACCCGCCTCAAGATTTTTTTTGGGTAAACAGGCTACATGAGGGTGATCCTGAAACAGGCTACTCCCCTTTAATAGCATAGGAAGTGAATTGAAAAGGGGGGATGCGGAAGGTAGAGCAAGGTAGCTAAGGGTCCCCGGGCTATCGTTTAGAGATCCTACCCAGTGTTTCACCTAAAAAGATGCAAAGAAAACCTGCATCAGGAAGGTCGGGCATTGGGTACTATAATTACACCCTTCCGAATGGCGGGCGACAAGTTTGCTGTGGGGGTACAGCATTCCCTTCTCCCAGTGGACAACTCTTGCCTTATGCCCAAGTTCTTTGACCCCAGTACATAAACCTCCCAAAATAGGCAAAGGTGTCTTGGCATGACAGAACTTTGTTAAGAAAAAAGAGAGAGTACAAGGGATTCCCGACATAGTCAGGTGAGCCCCGCAGTCACTTTGGGGGGGAAATGCCTGCAAGAGAATACTCCAACAAGCAAGCCCGTTCTCAAGGTTAAAAAGTCCATTCTCAAATAGTAAAGTGAATTACTATAAACACCTGGGCACCATAACCTCTCATTTATATTAAGTTTTATATTTAATTTGAATGTATAACACAATGAACACTATGTGTAGGTTTCACAATTGCAACAAAAAAATTTATTTGATTACCATACAAATAATGCCAACTTAGATTTTTAATGTTTGCATTCAAATAATTATAACATAGTTGCATATTCATAATTTTTTCAACAGTCTTAGAACATTTTATAGTGTCCTGTATTTCTTGTCAAATGGAACACATTTCTGCTTTATATACAACATACACACCAGGTATAAAAATTACATACTGAAGATGCATTTTTTCCAAGAATTGCCAACAAAGAAACAAAGGACATTAACAGATCAATAAGGGGCTGGAATTGTTATGCAAATATATTTCTCCCTGAAATTAAAAGTGTGGTAATATTAATCGACAGAAAATTATACAGTATTGAGAAAAGACATAGAGTTGTATCATCTTTCCCCATGAATTTGCTTGAGTCGGTCAACTGATTATTGTATCAGACATCACTGATTTTCTTTTGATGGTGAAAAGCAAGTCAACTGAACCAGGTGCTTAGAGGAATTAGAATCTGAACTTAACTGCATTGCCTGTATATTACACATCCACATCCTTGAAGCTTAGCTTCTTTACAGGATCTACGGAATATGATTCTTATTCTTACATAAATCAAATGAGAGGTTGGATGAATGCTTATCTTTTTAGGAGTAGTTTTTGTTCAATTTTTTCTAAAAGTCATCACGCCATATAAAATATTTGAATAATAATAATAATAATAATCATATTCCGTAGATCCTGTAAAGAAGCTAAGCTTCAAGGATGTGGAATGGGTCAGGGTGTACATTTATTACATTATTTTATTGTATAAAAGAAAAATATACTTATAACAAATTTTTGTATTATAAACTATTATAAATTACTCTTCTCCGATTCTTCTATAAATTCCTTTATTGAATAGAAGGAGTGGCTAAGCAAAAATGAGCGTAATTCAGTGTTAAATTTACCTTGATTATCGGACAACTGTTTAATTCTGTGCGGCAGTCTGTTGAAGATGGATATCCCTGAATAATGCACACCTTTCTGTGCAATTGACAATGTTTTACATTTTTTATACAGATTATTTTTGTTCCTTGTATTGAAGGGATGAATATCAGAATTATTCAAAAATAAGTGCCTATTTGTAATTAAAAATAACATCACTGAATAAATGTATTGGCACGTCAAAGTGAAAATACCTAACTTTTTGAACAGAGTTCTGCAAGAAGTTCGTGAGGAAACCTGACATATTGCTCTAATAACACGTTTTTGACTAATAAAAATCTTATCTACGCCTACTGAGTTGCCCCAAAATATAATACCATATGATAAAATAGAATGAAAATATGCAAAGTATACTAATTTTCTTGTTTTTAAATCACTGAAGGTGGACATTGCTCTGACAGCATATGTAGCTGAGCTGAGTTTCTTAAGTAATTGATTAATCTGATCAGTCCAATTTAATTTATTATTTACTAAGAGACCTAAGAATTTAACAGAGGAAGTTTCATTTACATTTTTGCTGTCGTATTTAAGTGTTATAGATTGTAAAGCTGTGTTGAGTGTGTGAAATTGCATGAAATGTGTTTTGTCACAGTTATTTGTTAGTCCGTTCGCATTAAACCATGTTAGCAGGTTAGTTAAATTATTGTTACTTGCCTCTTCTAGTGTGTCTTTGTTACTTTTTACTATTACACTAGTATCATCTGCAAAGAGGATAGCTTTAGAAGTTGAATCTATGGTATTAGGAAGATCATTTATATATATAAGGAATAATAATGGCCCTAATACTGATCCCTGTGGGACCCCAGTTTTAATAATTCCCCAATCTGATTTATGTATTTCACCTGTGCACGAGTCTTTTAATACTACTCTTTGCATTCTATTTTGTAAGTATGAATTAAACCAAGAAAATGAAGTTCCTGTTATTCCATAGTACCTCAGTTTTTCTAGCAATATGCTATGGTCTACACAATCAAAAGCTTTACTTAAGTCACAGAATATACCTAATGGGCGATTTTTTTTATTTAATTCTTCTATTATGTCATCTAAAAGAGTAAAGATCGCTTTCTCAGTTGAATATCCTTTTCTAAACCCAAACTGTGAATCGGTGAGTAAATTATGTTTGTTCAGATGTTTTATAACTCTGTTGTATACTACTCTTTCAAAAATTTTTGATAATACTGGCAACAGTGATATGGGGCGATAATTTGATATATCTTCTTTATTCCCCTGTTTGTACAGTGGAGTGACTAAAGCACATTTGAGCTTATCTGGGAAGACTCCAGAAAGAAGTGAATGATTACAAATGTAACTAATTACTGAACTAATGCTACCTGTTATTTGTTTGAGTATAATGCTTGAGATACCATCATGCCCTGATGAATGTTTATTTTTTAGAGTGTTTATTATTTTTTTAATTTCGGTTGGAGTTGTCAAAGAAAAGTTCAAATTACTTTCCTGGACTGGATAGTTTTCTTTCAAAAGTTGTAAGGCATTTTCCATTGATTTATTTGTATTCATCCCGATTTTCTTTGCAATGGTTAAAAAGTGATCATTAAATTTATTTGTACATTCATCTGTTTTGAATTTACCTAACTGTGGCTCTGTCAGTTCTTTATTTTCTTTATTTGTTTCTTTTTTAATTATTTTCCAAATAGTTTTAATCTTATTAACAGAATTGTCTACTGATTTCTTAATATGCACACATTTTGCAGCTTTTATGACCTTGTTCAATATTTTACAGTATTTCTTATAATGGTCACTCATATGATGATTAGGATTATCCCTTATTATCAAGTACAGTTCCCTTTTGTGTTTACATGAAACTTTAATCCCATTAGTTAACCACCCTGCTACTTTATTAGTATTACTAGACTTTGTTACACGAGTTTTTGGAAAGTAAAATTCAAAATATAATGTTAATGTTCTCAGAAATGAATCAAATTTCTCATTTACATTGTTTGCGGAGTACACGCCTTCCCAAAATTCTTGTTGTACTGCTTGCTGAAACAGTTTCATAGAACTAACATCCATTTTTCTTACATAATTTACTGATTTTTGTGGGACACATTTGAAACATATATCATTAATTGTAAGTAATTGACTGTCATGATCTGAGAGACCATTCACAATTGGCTTAATACTGTAATTTTCATAATGAGTTATATCAATGAACATATTATCTATGGCAGTACCTTTTGAGTTTTGTACTCTAGTGGGAAAATTGACTACTGCATATAAGTTGAATGTGGAAGTTAATATTTCTAATTGTTGTTTCTTTGTGTCTTCCAATAGGAAATCTATATTGAAATCGCCACACATGATTATTTTCAACTTCATTTTGTAAAGTTGAAGTAACAATAACTCTAATTGTTTCAAAAATACTGCAAAGGAACCTATAGGTGATCTATAAACTGTTACAATAATTAATTTTGAGCTTTGAAGTTCAATTACCGTAGCACAACATTCAAAGTCCTGCTCAGTGCTGTAGGGACTAGTGTCAATACTTTTAAACTTAAAATTATTACATACATACATAGCCACTCCTCCTTTTTCTTTTACAGATCTACAGAAGTAGGATGTAAGTGAATAACCATTTAAATTTACCAAACCTATTTCTGTGGTTTTCAGATGATGCTCTGTAATACAAATGATATCTAAAGATTTTTTACAGTCTTTTTCAACATCTGTTATGGATATGATAAGCTCATCTGTTTTATTAGCTAAACTTCTGATATTATGCTTTGTTTATTAATTACATTGTGATTAATTTTATTATTGAGATTTAATTTATGGTTATGATTTGTGACTACTTGAATTTGAATTTCCTTTAGGTTACTTAAATTTACAGGTTTACTTATCCTAAAAAAGGACGAGTAAACACATCTGTTACCACAGAAATTGGTTGTACCTCTGTACACTGGTCAAACCTAATACTGTTAGCAATGTGGTGTGCAAGAACCTGTTTGCCTCCAGCATTTAAGTGCAAACCATGTCGTGTATGATGATGACGCCTTATACATTGTGTATCAATCACCTTCATGTGAGACCGCCCAGCAGATCCAAGCAGCCCTCCCAGCCCTGCATTAACCTGCCATCCACGGCTGATCAAACCGACTGAACAGCGAAACAAATCCAACATTTGTGTGACTGGTACACTTTGCAATGTTGTTAATGTCTTCCTCAATTTTATAATTGAGGTTGCAGCTTAAACTATTACCTGCACCCCCCACTACTATTACATGATCATCTTTGGTCATATCTTCCCCTAATGATTTTAGGTCACTAACAACATCACAAAGCTGTGCACTAGGCTTACAAATACCAAAGACATCATAATCTTTTCCTAGAGAAGTTTTCAACAATTCTGCCATACCCCGCCCATGACTACTTCCAAGAATCAGAACCTTCCTTTTGGTGGTTATTTTAGCTTTACTCCCCAATTTTTTTGCTTGCACTTTTGGTGAAGATTGGGCAGTTTGTTCAACACTTCCATGGATAGACATTTGGCACTCAACTTGACTATCCAATAAATCAAATCTATTGGACGTGACAAGTGAGTCCAGGGATTTGGATAGAGTGCTCTTCCTGAAGAAACTTTTAATAAGTGATGATGTTATAGTGTAATACCCCCCAGCGAATGTAATATTGATTAAGATACAGAAAATCAATGCAGCAGCAAATATTGTCAATATTTAAAGTAAGGACATACATTCTAATGTAATCTAACAAAATTAACATTAAAAATGCAATTTACTAGTCAGCCGAAGCTAAAGAACAGACCATAAAAAAAATTACACATGAAACAAAATTTTAAGTACCAGAAACTACTCTGAATTCTGTTGAGACAAAGACTTCAGCAACTTTTTCAAATATGATTGAATTATGCAACCCATATGACACTCAATAAACCCAGACAATGGTTACAAATTATTTCCAATAAAATTACAATTATTATTTATGTATATAATTTTCATTACAATTTTTAAAAAGAAAAGTGTCATGTATTAAAACCTAATCCACCTCAATATATGGAAATAGATGCAAGGTGGTAAGAACAAAACAATTATTAAATAAATACAAAGAATGGCCAAAAGTCAGAACTAGAAGAATTTAATTTGAATTAAAACATTTTGTCTCCAAATTTAGGGACCATCTCAGTTCATCCTATGAAAAAAGTTTATATAATTACACATCTGCTTACAGTTGAATAAAAATATTTACCCAAAAGTTGGGGATGTAACATTTTAAGTCAAATTAAAGTCTTCTATTGTTGACTTTTTGCCTATTCTTTGTATTTTATTTAAATTGTTAAGTCTAAATAATTTAATTACTTTATTTAATCAATGACTGTTCACCAGAATAAATCTAATCTTTTAAAATAAGTAAATATGTTGTTTCTACTGTAAATTGATGTAACATACCACTGATTTAAATAAGGGTAATGCAATATCTTCAAATGACTGCAAAGAAACAGCATACTGTCCAACAAAGTATTTTTCTTCACAATTTGAACTATTTCTGAAAAAGTAATTTAAATTAAAGAAGATGTACAACATTCAGTTTATAAATGAAATTAATATAGATGAAATGCTATTAAAAACTTAATTACAGTGTGTCAAAATAAAAGGTTAATGAGACCACCCATCACTCCATAATCAAACTAGGTATCAGAAGAGTAGAGATAAGTTAGTTTGAGTAAAAAAAAATTTTAACTACAGCACAAGTATATACGATTACTAATATTTTGATAGACTAACTCAACTGTTTACAGACAGATTATCAAATTAATTAATTGAATATGTACTACACAATAGGATATTTTTTTAAGAAGTCATTTTGGTTTATTTGTGTCTTTAATATTTGCTAAAAAAAATTAACATGAATAATGAATGCTGGATTTATAAAGTTTAAGACAATATTTTTTTGTTTTGAGATTTCTGGTATCATATACATAGCACCATAAACTATTTAGATTTATTTATAAATTTAAGAATTTATCAAAAAGTTTTTTTCTTGCAAATTGTTTGACTACCTTTTCCAACTTGGATTATAATGGCTCTTTTTTATCTTGAAAATTTTAAGCTACAAGGGGAATGACCACACACTGCAATATGATAAACATGTAATGTAATGAAAATAAGCATATTATGCTTTCTTTGCAGTGATTGTCTCTAGTTGTTGAGAATTATAGCTATAAGTTATTTAAATTGACAATTCCATTTTAAACAGTCATCCAGTGTTGCCATAAACAATGTTGTCAAAATGCAAATTGTTCTCTACTAAACAATTTACTTTAGTCTATAAGTTATTTAATTTGAAACATACATTTCAATTTATCAACTTTCAGATTATATATAGTGAAATTACAAACTAGTGTAATTGGCTTATGGACCATATCTTTGGGTTAGAGGTTGCTTTATAATCACAATGAAAAGAATTGGACCTAGAAAGGTCATAAAAGCCAAATTTGTTTTTATATTGTAAAAATTCAAAAAAAATTGTAATGTTTCAAATAATTTATACTTTTAAAATTTTAATGGTAATGCCTAAAGATACTGCAAAACTGAATAAATTTGGAATCAAAATTAATCTATAGTTTTGGTTAATTAATTGCTGTGACTGATAAAACATAGGCACTTCACCATTAACATATTCTTTGCTTAAAAATTGCACTTTCATATATTTTTGTTATTATAAGAAGAGTTATTGGTTAATTATAAATGTCTAATTATGAGAGTTATTTTTAAAAAATAGATGTACAGTTACTATCAAAGCTTCCATAAATACTCCACTATTAATTACTAAGAATTATTGGAACAGCTACATATATATATATATATATATATAAATTAATGAAACGTTTGTAACGTGACGAAGTCACAGGTTTTTGGATATTAGGATAGTAAGTAAGGATAGTAAATGAGGGAGAAAGATAGGAAATACGCTTTGAAACATATGTTTGGCACAGAATTATGCTCAGGGAAAGACATATGTCAAGCGTAGAGAAGAAGGGAAAAAAGAGTGAAAATATTCGAACCGGATTGTCACAGAGCCTCCGCTGTAGCCGCAGAGCGCCTTAACCATTAGGCTCCATCTGTGGGAACTTTCATTTCAGCATGTCCTACAGTCCAGACAAAGCCCTGGACTCAACATCCTATAACTCTTTATCTCCAACCTCCCCCCTCCCCCCAAAGCATGAGTTCATTAGAATTGTATATACAATAAAACCTTCTGTGTGTGTGTGTATACCTTGCTATTTCTTTGAATGGTGGTTGTATGTATGTATGAATGAGAGTGTGTATCAATATTTAAATATTGACACCTCTAAGGGTGGAAGTGTTTGAATGAATATGTGTCAAGATGGGGGTGTTAGTATGCATCTCCTCAACCCCCATCAAGTCCTTGCCTCTTCCCAGACCCTCATTGAGAGAGAAAGTTGGTGACATGGTGGGGTCAATTATTTACGACCTAAGTTAGCAGAGCAGCAAATTTTGGCTGCTCAGTCGTCCGCTAACCGATTACTGAAATGTCTTCCTAACTTTCTGATGCAGGGGGCAGTGCCTCCGAAAATTCAAGTACTCTAAACCTCACAAGGTGTCTACCATCTATGAACCTCAGGTAAGTCACCTTCTTGCTATCTCTCTATCCTTTCCCCATTAACTGTTTTAATTAAGATGACAATGTCATTTCCTGACTCATATATTTTACTCCTTTGCTTTGTTTCTCTCCCTTTCTATCTTATTCTTCATAGATGGTACTGGCCTTTATCTGTTACATTGCATGTATTTTTGTACTTATGGCATTGTTCAAGTAGTTGATTTCTCAAGAATGCACAACTCTTATGTTTGATTCCTTTTTAGACTACATTTAACTTGCAATTTCATAGCCAATATATTGTAGTCATGAGTTGTTGGGTATATAGTCCTTTCAGATCCCCGAGTGAGTACGGGTAGTATTGAATAAGCAGTATACGCGTTAGATTGGCACTTTATTTAGTATAATAAGCCATGACTTATATGGATACATTCTGTGAGACCTCTCTCATGCATTCGAATTGTCAACGGGTCCTCCCCACTCTCGCGTCAGCTGGTGGCGCTTTCTGGAGGTGGCGCCATGAACGAAACGCTCCAACGAACAAACACAACATGAGTCCACTTCTGTTCCTGGGATGATTTTGCAGAAGAGAACCTGTCTCACCATTATATACGCTATTTGATACATTTCCATGTCACTCAACTTCATTTAAATGCAAAATCATCTTTTTTGTATCTTGAACCTATTGTTTGTTTATGATCTGTGTAAAATTATGCTAGCCAGCCCTTTCATATGTTTCACTGAGCCCATGGTTTCCAACCAATGTTCCTCCTCTTCCTTTTCCTATGACTGTGATCCATTAAAATCAAATTCTCTTTTCCCTTGAAATACTGAATTGCCCCTTCTGTTTTGTCACAAACTTTCTCAAAATCTTCATCAGCCTCACCACTTGTAGGCATGCAGATTAGTACTATGGTTGTGGGCTGTGGTATTGTTTCCATCTTTTAGGTAATTGGCCTTCATGTTAGCAAACATTTTGTCCCAGCCTTCTATTCATTACAAGTCATACATCTGCATTCCTTCCAAACTGAAAGTCAGATGGGTAGATCAAATAAATAATCAGGCAGTCTTGAATAGATATAAAATAATCTGGAATAGAATTGTTGTAGAGAGAACAAAATGGAAGACACAAAAAATGGTGGGATGAACAAGCCACATTTAGTACTAGAGAGGTAAGATTGGAAAAGGAAAAACAAGGCAAGAGTATGTTAAGTAAATCAGTTAGATGTGGGCCACAATAATTACCCCAAGATGAGAAGATTAGCAGATATATATATATATATTAGAATGGAGCACAACATCTAACTAGTCTGTGGGCTGACTTCCACAACAACATATACATGGAAACTTCTAATATTTTCAATTTGATTACTGAATAATTATTTTCTAACCACTTGACATGGAACAGACAGCTGGAAAACTGTGGGTTCATTAAAACACACAGTAATCCATTAATAAAACATTGAACTAATCATTAGTTAACTGCTTTTATTTAGACAAATATTTAGATCTTCCTAGTTAGTATGATGGAGTACTACATGCCTAAGTCTAGCCAAAGGGCCGCTCTCCCCACAAAGAGTAACAATATCAAAACCAATGCGTTTTCCATCACAACGTATTTCTTCGGTAAAGAAGCCATTTATTGAAATATTTAAGCCTTTCAATGATTCACAAATTCTTTTTACTAATGTAGTCTTTCCAATGCCTGAAAATAAATACAATATCAGACAAATTTATAAAATATTTCAATAAACAATTGAAACAAATGAATTGATTTTTACATAAATTACACAAAACATAAGTTTGCTCACACTCATTGTCCACTTCAAAAACTGAATTGATTAAATACATTTTTACATAAAATACATGAAACACAAGTTTGTTCAAACTCATCCTATTCTATTGAACTCTTCACTTCAAAAAACCATACAACAATCACCATCTACCTGCTCCAAAAATCCACAAACTAGAGGTCCAGTCACATAATTGTTGCCAGTTTCAACTCCCCCCACTGAAAGGGTTTCTGCTTTGGTATATGATTCTCTCCAATCAATAGTGGAAAACTTTCCTTCCTTCATTTGTGATACTGACCATTTCCTCCACCGCCTCAATACTGCCACCCAACACGCTACTTGTAACCATCTCTTTATACAAAAATACCTACACCAGTGGCCTGCTGGAAGTTGAACATTTCTTGTCTTTTGAGCCACCAATTCCTTCCCTTTCGCTAACTTTGTAATTGCCCTCACCCAGTTTGTCTTACCAAAAATTACTTCTTCCAAAACAATATTTATCACCAAGTAAGAGGCACTGCTATGGGCACCTGTTCTATTCCTCTCTATTCCTCTCCACTTAAACCCTTAACCTGGTACTGGTTCATAGATGAAATTTTCATTCTATGGACCCACTGACCAGGTGGCCTTTCCAATTTTCTACACAACCTTAACACCAAATTCCCTATTATGCGCATCCCCATTTGCTGTAGTTGAAGGGTTAATGACTGTATAATGGTACTGGAGAAGAAGCTATCTATAAATACCTGCAAAATTTTATATAATTATTTATCAAGTTCGGGCAAAACAGATGTTACAAACAAGAAAGTGAACAATATCTGGCACATGCCACATCACATGCTTCACATTCGTTGTCATCAATTTATTCTCAGCCCTCACAGAAAAGGAAAGTGTCATTGAGGCATAATTATTTGAATTAATATTGCTGCATTGCCGAGTCTGAAAGAAATGCAGCATAAGCAATACAAGAGCCAAATTACATATCTATAAAAAACAATCAGCTATCTGAAAAAATAGCCAATAGGCAAAACAAAAGACAGATTTGAGAAAGTAAAAAGATAATTTTTTAAAAGAGTACTTTTGAAAAAGCATTAATTTTATGTATAAATTATTCTAAGGAGTAGGAATTTATTCATAGTAAATAGTTAAAATATTTGTAGTAAATGTGAATAATTGCCTTGTCTTCCTGCCCTTAAATTTAATTATGAAATATTTTGTTTCCAAATGGGAAAGTAACAACACATATCAACATTTAACCTATTTATTACACCAATCAACTTCTCCTTACTCACTGATCTCTAACAAATAAATATAGCATCATATTACACCAATTTGGCTCTTTTCAATATGTACTTTAACCTATTACTTCATTCTACTACATATTCGTATTTCTAAACAAATGCAGTACAAACATTTCGAGCAATTTGTTTAAGAGTTTCTTGTTCATCAGAAAATAATTTCTATAGCCTTCTTCAGCATTTGCCGCTCAAATATCACGCAATAAATTTAAATGTGTATACTTTTCACTATTTTTTAACTATTCTTTCACCCAAAATCAGCACTTCATTGCTTTTAGTGATAATTGCTATTATTAAAGCCATATAGATTGATCTCTTTTAATGGACTAAAGCTCCCATTGACTTATGGCAGAAAACTGAAGACAGTCTGATTGACCCTTTAGGGTACTACAGGACTGATGCCAAAACTGCTTGATCATTCAAACTGACAGTCTGAATGACAGTGTAGGGCACCTAAAAGGGGACCTCACATTTGCTCTGCTTGGAACAGTTTATCATCCTACACCAACTACATCATCAATGCTTTCTTTGATAGAAAATATACCCTAGTCCTGCTCCAAAAACAAAGATCCCATTGCTTATCCACTTGCTAAAAACCCTAGCCCACCCTTGACCACACTTACATTTCTGGACTACAACAAAATCATCTCATTTCTTTACCTGGCTTCATCGAACTGCGATACAACTCCAATATTAAAAACATCTACCCAAAATACTTCCCCCTGCCCTAACCTCCACAATATTCTCAGCCACTCCTAGAGTCCCCAACCCTACACTCCACCAAGTCTAGTTGCCAAAAGATGCCATGAATACCCTACCTTTGAACCCACCAAAATCCTCCCCACATTTGCCACCTGCAAAATTAAAAATAAATAAATAAAAGTGATATGAATTTCCTCCCACATTTAACTGATCAATTGCAAACTGTCAGCTTTCTGTATCAGCCAAACTAAATGATCTCTCTCTGAACAGATTGCTAACCACTTCAGCATTGCCAAGTTGTCCAAGACACAATTCCCTAAAGTTTCTCATGGCATAAACCATAATACCAATAATTTTGATCAGCATCAGATGATTAAGCATATCTTTATAAACGTTATTTCCAACGTATCCCTCAGTACAGGCAAAGTGCTTGACTCAACATCCTCTAGCTGCCATATTTTTCCTTCCTCCTTTTGTCCTTCTGTGTGTGTACTGTCTTTTATTTTAATGTTTTTTCCATTTCCTTCTGTTACTATTCCATTGTTGTGACCAATCCTTGAGAGAAAATTGTTGACTTTGTTGGGTGTTGATTGTGTAACAGCTGGTGCACTATAATTTTAATCGTCAGTGAGCAGCTACCTATCATGCCATTCAGACACTATTTCACTGAAGAAGAGTTTAAGACACTTGTAAATTCAGATTTGCCAATCAGCCTACAAATCAATTAAAAATGTTAATTACTTTCTTTCCTAACAATTTTTTATTATTATGACTTTGTCATCTTAGATTTCCACGTGTTTTATAGACACAATGTAAAACTGGGTTCACAGAAAATAGTAATTGACTTAACTAACACCCTCCAGTACCTCCACTTTTCCAGTTGCCACCCTGAACATACCAAACGATCCCTCCCCTACAGTCTTGCCCTTAGGGGAGCCCGCATATGCTCTACTTTGGACAGCCTGGCGACCTACACCGACCGAATATTTAATGCCTTCAGGAACAGAAATTACCCCACAGACCTCCTCCAAAAGCAAATTACCCGTGCCCTCTCCACCTCCCAAATAGCCAGTCCCACCCCCAACCATCATACAGAACGCAGTCTTCCCCTAACCACCACCTACTTCCCCGGACTACGCAAACTGAACTCTTTCCTCCGCCTTGCCTACACTGGACTACAATCCAACCCAGACATGAAAAACATCCTCCCGACCATACTACCCACCTGTCCAAGGGTTGCCTTTAGGCGCCCTCCCAACCTCCGTAATATCCTGGTCAGACCCTACAAACCCCACACACCCAACCCTCCGCCCACAATTGGTTGCAGACCGTGTGGCAGAAACAGATGCCATGTCTGCCCAATACTCCCACCTACCACGACCTTCCAGAGCCCCACCAACAGCACTACCTACAAAATTAAGGAAAACATAACCTGTCTGTCCTCCCACACTATCTACAAAATAAACTGCACACTCTGCCCAGCCTTTTACATCGGTCAGACAAAGAGACCCCTCCCCGAACGGATTGCCAACCACCGCAGCACAGTAAAACTCCTCAAAACCCAATTCCCCATAGCCGCCCATGCCCATAGCCACAACACCAACAACTTCAACCAGTGCTTCACACTGACCCCCCTCAAAGCCCTACCTCCCGACTCATCAGAAGCTGAACTCCATCTGTGGGAACTTTCATTCCAGCATGTCCTACAGTCTAGACAAAGCCCTGGACTCAATATCCTATAACTCTTTATCTCCAACCTCCCCCCCTGCCGCAAAGCACGAGATCATTGGAATTTGTATATGCAATAAAACCTTCTGTGTGCATACTATTTGTTTGAATGATGGTTGTATGTATGTGAGTTTGTGTGTCAATATTTAAATATTTACACCTTTGAGGATGGATGTGTTTAAATGAATGTGTGTCAAGATGGGGGTGTTAGTATGCATCTCCCCAACCCCCATCAAGTCCTTGCCTCTTCCCAGACCCTTATTGAGAGAGAAAGTTGGTGACCTGGTGGGGTCAATTGTTTACGACCCAAGTTAGCAGAGCAGCAAATTTTGGCTGCTCAGTCGTCGGCTAGCCGATCACTGGAAATGTCTTCCTAACCTTCTGATGAAGGGGGCGGTGCCTCCGAAAATTCAAGTTCTCCAAACCTCACAAGGTGTCTACCATCTATGAACCTCAGGTAAGTCATCTTCTTTCTATCTCTCTGTCCTTTCCCCATTAATTGTTTTATATATATATAACCACTAAACCAGCCAACACCTTCAATAGCTCCACTTTTCCAGTTGTCACCCCGAACATACAAAACGTTCCCTCCCCTGCAGTCTAGTCAGTAGGGGAGCTTACATATGTTCTACATGGGACAGCCTAGCATCCTATTCAATGCTTTCCACAACAGAAATTACCCCATAGACCTCCTCCAGAAACAAATAACCCGTGCCCTTTCCACTTCCTCCGCTTGGCCTACACTAGACTACAATCCAACTCTACATGAAAAACACCCTCCTGACTATACTACCCACCTGTCCAAGGGTTGCCTTTAGGCACCCACCTAATCCCCACAACATTCTGGCCAAACCCTTCAAACCCTACCCACAATTGGCTGCAGACCGATACTCCCACAGACCACAACTTCCAGAATCCCACCAACAGTACTACATACAAAATAAACTGTACACTCTGCCCAGCCTTCTACATTCACCAGACAAAGAAACCCCTCCCTGAACAAATTGCCAACCACCACAGTACAGTGAAACTCTACAAAACACAATTCCCCAAAGCCACAACACCAACAACTTCAACCAGTGCTTCACCTCAAAACCCTACCTCCTGATTCTTCAGAAGCTGAACTCTATCTATGGGAACTTTCATTTCAGCATGTTCTACAGTCCAGACAAAGCCCTGGACTCAACAACCTTTACCTTGCCCACCTATAACAGCACAAGCTCATTGGAATTTGTATGTGTGTGTACTGTAACAAACAGATACAGCTGCTCGGGCTTTGGTGGAGTGGAATATTAAACAAAGGAGACGGCGGTTTACACTTGGGCCATAAAGCTCAGACTCCTCGTCGCCAGTTTCGGAATTTCCCAATCTGTCTGAGAATTTGGCGACTGGGAGCGTGCTTTTCCCCAAGTGTAACCAGGGATATGATTGGAGGATATCCACCCCTGCCACCTTAGTGATAGGTGTCGCATAAGTGGGGATGAAGTTTTAAAAGAGGCAGGCAGAGACAGTTTGGTACGCAGATTGGTGGTGATGAGAGATGTAGCAGATTGATTGGTGGAGACACAGATTGGTGAAAGATTCGTGGTCGAGAGAAGAGAGAGGAGAACTGGCCAGATGGTGCAAGAGTGGTGATCGGCAGCTTGGATCTGGAAGGAGGACGAGCCCGGAAGAAGTGAAAAGTCGACACGGTAAATAAATCCTGTGACTTTGTAATTTTCTATTTGCTGCCAGGTCCAAGTGGATTAGTATCTGTTCTATGAGAAGGCCCATAAAGTGTGACCCTGAGATGAGTTTTATAAATTGTTAAGTTTAAGTAATTAATAAAAATCATTTTTGTAAATATATGTGTAGTTTTTATTGAAAATAAGTGCTGGCGCAAATATTGAAAAATTAAAAATTTGTAATTATTCTTATGAACATGTTTTCTTTTGTCAAAGTAAATTGTTTTATAGTTTTTATTATAAAATCTTACCATTTATTTAATTAATAATTTATATGACCCCAATATTTTCATTATATTACATTGTGTATACCTTGATGTATGTGGTTTATGCATTGAAGGGTGTTTATATGTATGTGTGAGAGTGTTAATATTTAAATATTGACACCTTTGAGGATGGACGTGTTTGAATGAGTGTGTGCCAATATGGGGATGTTAGTATGGATCTCCCCAAACCCCATCAAGTCCTTGCCTCTTCCCAGACCCAGAGAGAAAGTTGGTAACCTGGTGGGGTCAATTGTTAATGGCCAAAGCTAGCAGCGCAGCAAATTTTGGCTGCTCAGTCGTTGGCTAGCCAATCACTGGAAAAGTCTTCCTAACTTTCTGGTTAAGGGGGCAGTGCGTCTGAAACTCCAAACCTCACAAGATGTCTACCATCTATGAACCTCAGGTAAGTCACCTATTTTCTACATCTCTTTCCTTTTCTTATTAATTGTTTATATTATATATATGTATGTGTGTGTTAGGAAATGACAGAAAAACAGGTAGAAAATGATGGCGTGAAGTAAGTCGGTGGCTGGGAGCAGACAAAATTTTCAATTTAGTAAAAAATACCAAAGCTCCTTGAAGAGCAAATAAATGCAATAGCAAGCTATAAGTCAACACACATGGTGCACATCATGAAGAAAAGTTAAAGTGTGACCAGATAAAAAGAAAAGTGAAATAGAAATTAGTGAATGTTAAAATCAAAGCACAGTAGTGTAATTTATAGAATGAAGGAAGGAGCCAGGTATTGACATACATTTTGAGACTAGTATTCCGCTTTAGCCAAACACAGTCCAACATTTAAAAGTGTCAGGAAAAACTAAGAAAGCAAATATGACATTGGTAAGGTGGGGGAGGTAAAATATAAAAGGAATTTAAGGATGTCAAGTCCAGGATTTTTCCTGGACAGTATGATCTGCTTGAAGAAGGGTTCCGAATCCCAGCAACACTCTTTAAATTGCCACCCATGTATTCATGAAAACGTTAACTGTCTCTGGGGGTAAAACTTGTGTAACACCATATAATTTAATGTGAGGTTTCCAATTAATAGCGACTGTTGAAGGCCAGAAAAAACACACAAATTGTTGGAACAACTTGTCTTAAGGACAAACAAGCAGAATAGTTGATTTAACCGTTGCGATTTTAACTTTTAAATTCTTATTTTATTTTCGTTCTGAGACACGAAATGAAGAGAAATGCGGATAAATATGCAAATAAAGTTTGTGAATCACTTGTGTCACCATTCATTCAGTCACGAACTGTTCATGCATTATTTTGGAACCGTTTTCAGGGTGCGCACCCCACCCCATAGTTATGTTTACATCTCAACATAAACTTTTAACACGCTATGCTGTTTTCTTCAAACGAATTATTATTTCTTTACCTGGTTTACCGGTAAGTAATACATGTTTGATTGTATTGTTTTGTTTGACTGAGTTCATTATTAAATTAGACCTATTTAAATATAATGCGAACAATTACGATTAATGTTTTTATTTCTTGCGATTGTTTTTATTGGGGAAAAAAGTACAGAGAAGTGCTAAGGTTAATATGTTCACTGGAACAAAGATAATCATAATACAGAATAACCAAAGATCATCATAAATATTTAGGATACTACAAAGAGGCTACGAGGACGTTACAGCGCCCTGGGTGGCAGCAACTAACAACAGGGACAATCACAATGTCTACGGTCAAGAACTTTGACCGTATGTACTGTGTTAAATGACTGAGGTTGAATAATCGTGTATTTTTGTGATTAAAATATATTGTTTTTCTTCCGAAATCATGCCAAATGTGTGTTCAGCGTACAATTGTACTAATCGTAGTTCAAAAACAACTGGAATATCGTATTTTAAGTAAATATCATCATATTTTCACTTTTGAAAGCACTTCGATATTTACCAAATTTCTGATTTTCGTGGTGCTCTAGAATGCAAGCCAGCTCTCTTTTTATGAAAGTAGTTCTCTGTACTGTAATTAATGAATGTGTTTTATTTCGTTTAACCTTGATCCCTATCAACTTTCAACTATATTTAATGTCAGTCTAGATGCATTTAGATGTTACTTGTACAGCGTACAATTGTATGATTGTAAAAAAATTAAAATTTTAGATATTGGGTGTAATCTTTATTATAGACTGATGAGCGAGATGCTTCATATCTCATCTAATAATTCGGCATTAATATCAGAAATGACTGATTTAAAACAAAAATTATAAATTAACTATTATAAAGTTTCCTGTTCATTAACTGTCAATGTTTACATGTTGTATTTAGCATTGAGATGATGTTAATGAGCCTATCCGTGTCAACTTTAATTTCGGCACTTTCCTTATGTGACAACAGAAATAATTTACAATTTTTAAGTGATGTGTTATATATATTATATGTAATGAAGCACTTTCTAGCTGGTTTCCGCTCATTTGTAACTTTAATACATACGTATATATAGTTTTTAAATATTGATTTACGAGATACGCTTCCTGCACGTATTTGTAAGTCTACCTCAATTCAATGCCAGCAGACGACAGGACACGCCCACCTTTCCATTCAAAAAATGGCGCCTGAGCATTCAATTTGCTTCAAATATGGCGGCGCCTTGTCCAGTCTATGTTGTTTATATATGTCTTTGGGATACTATAGGCCTATTGCCTATTGTCGTTAATTCTTCATATGTAAGAAAATTTCTTGAATTTAACACAACTTGGACCTACTTGTCTTTTTGTAATATAAAACACAATTTGAACCTTCTAGGTCCCACAGAGAATGGACAGCAGCAATAACTCATAGTTTGTTATATCTGTTAATCGCGTCTTTCTTTGTTAATCTTTTTGTTTTGTGCAATATCTTTGTCTGCGATAATACCTTTAGTGCGGTAGTCACGAATAAATCGGAGTAATGAAACAGTGATCGTAATTGTTTTATTCTGTATATTCCCAATACACGACATTTGGTGTCAGAAGTGGGATCTTCGGTGAAATCGTTAGAAGATAGAGAACATCACGCAGTTCTTTCAAAAGTTTCGCCGACATCTTTTCGTCAAGAGTGGACCTAAACTCACTTTTTCGTGGCTTCGGTGTGGTCGCGCCGTACAATATTCTCGCAACTCAACATTCTTTGTTACTCATCATTGACTGCAGGTCTGTGCTTACTCGTGACAAATTTCATACTGGAAATAAGACCGATACCATCGTGTTTCAACCGATAAAGTGTCTCGCACATCGCTTTCGCTGCTCGCACCAATTCGGTACACATCGAGACTGTTCGTTCGTTCATGCTGATCGCACATAACCTATTCAACAAAGCATGGTTGAGTTAAGCGAACTCACGGAAACAGTCACCCAGCTGTTGGTCACAGCTCTGAAATCTTCACTGACTGAACTGCAAGCAGGACAACAAAACATCGATGGAAATCAGCCCAATCCGACGGGAAGACCACCACCTTTTACGATAAGCGAATATCGATCTTCGGAAGGAAGTACAGTTGAGGATTATTTCCAACGATTTGACTGGGCGCTCACACTGAGCAAAATATCAGGAGAACATCATGCAAATTATGCTAGAGTTTATATGGGCGTTGAACTGAACAATGCTCTCAAATTTTTGGTAAGTCCTGATTTACCCGAGAACGTCACATACGCTCGAATTAAGGAAATTCTCAAAAATCATTTTGATCGTAAATCAAATAAATATGTCGAAAGTATTAAGTTTCGTCAAATAAAGCAAGAAAAGGGAGAAACTGTGGCCCAATTTTCCCTTCGCTTGAAACAGGGTGCTTCGAAGTGCGAATATGGCGATGCGGTCGATCGTATGCTTATCGAACAGTTGTTGCATGGACTTCAGTCTCGCGATTCATGTGACGAAATAATCGCCAAAAATCCGGAAACCTTCGATGACGCATATAAAATTGCTCACACATTAGAAGCAACACGATCTTCAGCCAATGATGTGAGGAATCCAGGATTGCCAAGCACTTCGACAATAGAATCGACCAATAAATTGGGATATGGAAAACCAGCATTCAAAAATAAAAACAAAAAGTTTCAGAAGCAACGGTCTACGAGCAACGATCGAGGCCAAACGTCAAAATCGCAAACTAACTCCAGGCGACAAACAAGCTCCGAGAATCAGAAGATGTGCAATGGGTGTGGTCAACCACATCCTCGTATCAAGTGCCCATTCCGAGATGCTGTGTGCCATCAGTGCAGCAAGAAGGGTCACATTGCTAAAGTGTGTCGGTCTATGACTTCGAAAACGAACCAAGTTTCAACTACGGAGGAAACCACCGAAAATGTGGACATTCTTCACAGATTTGGAAAAATCAACGAAGTCAATGGAGTTAATAAACGGGTAATAAATGTTCAAATAGAAGGACACGACTTTGAAATGGAATTGGACACTGGAGCACCGTGTGGAATAGTTAATCAACAACACTACGATCTGATCAAGACCAAACGACCCCTGAAGAGAACCAATCGTAAGTTCGTCAGCTACACAGGTCATCCAATTAACTGCTTGGGTTACACATCGGTGGATGTCTCCATAGGCAAAACGACAAAAAATCTACACTTGTATGTTGTGGACGGAGATTTTGACGCATTATTCGGGAGAGAATGGATCGAACCTTTTGTCAACGAGATAAATTTCGTCGATTTATTTTCCCCATCAGAAAAAATCAGTACATTGATCACGACCACTCCAGTACTATCGCAGGAGCAAGAGAATTGCCTCAAAAGCTTATTATCCAGGTATGAGGACATTTTCAGCAATGTTGCCGGTAAACTGATCGGACCACCTGCAAAACTGCACTTGAAGCCTGGTGCTACACCTGTGTTTTCTCGTCCTCGCGAAATTCCATTGGCATTGCGCGACGCCTATGCCAAGGCAATAGACGAGAAAATAGCAGCCGGTTTCTTCGAACGTGTAGATTATTCAGAATGGGCATCCACGACACATGTGGTCACAAAAAAGAACGGAGCATTGAGAATAACGGGGAATTACAAACCGACTTTAAACCCGAAAATGATCGTCGATGAATACCCGATACCTAAGCCAGAACACCTTTTCAGTCGCTTGCGAGGAGCAAATTTATTCTGTCACTTAGACATAACGGACGCCTATACTCATCTTACGGTCGATGAAGAGTTTCGTCACGCACTGACTTTGAACACACCGACTCATGGACTCATCAGACCGACTCGAGCAGTATACGGAGCAGCTAGTATACCAGCGATTTGGCAGCGTCGAATGGAAGCTGTTCTCAAAGATCTGCCCAACGTACTCAATTTCTTCGACGATCTGCTCATTTTTGCAAACGGGTTCGAAGAACTTCTGTTATCCCTCGACAGAACACTGGATCGTTTGAAACAGCATGGTTTACACCTAAATCGAGCAAAATGTGTTTTCGCTACGCCAACCATCGAATTTCTTGGTCATAAAATAGATCAGCAAGGAATCCATAAATCCGATAGGCACATTGAAGCAATTCGCGATGCACCAAAACCAACATCACCCGAACAACTTCAGCTATTTCTTGGCAAAGCAACGTACTATGGGGCCTACATTCCAGACTTATCGACGAAAGATCGTCCTCTTCGGAATCTACTCAAGGCGGATGAATTCAAATGGACGCCTGAATGTGATAAAGCGTACAAGGAAATCAGAGATATCTTAATCTCACCTCAGGTGCTCATACCTTATGATCCATCATTGCCGTTAGTACTGGCGACCGACGCAAGTAAAACGGGCCTTGGAGCTGTATTGTCACATCGGATAAGTAATGAGCTGGAGAGACCGATCGCTTATGCCAGCAGAACTCTCAGCGAAACGGAGCAGCGCTATCCACAAATGGATAAAGAGGCATTAGCTATCATTTGGGCTGTCGACAGGTTCTTCTACTACGTTTATGCTCGCCATTTCATATTAATTACTGATCATAAGCCCCTGTCCCAAATCCTCCATCCATCTAAGTCACTACCCGTACTCTGCATTAGTCGTATGGCTAATTACGCTGATTATTTGACTAATTTTGATTTTGAAGTCGAATACAAACCAACAAAGGCCAATGTGAACGCAGATTACTGTTCTCGCATGCATTTACCTTCAATAAATGACACAATCAAACAGGTGAAATCAGGAATCAAACGCCAGGAAGGAGAAGGAGACGACTTTGATCAATTCATCTTGTGCCAGATAAAACAATTACCAGTCCGCGCAGACGATATCACTCGGGAAACCCGCAAGGATCCAGATTTGGGCAAAATCGTACAGCTATTGGAAAGTGGGCAAAGTCTAATCCATCATCGTTACAAGGCTCCTGAATGTAATTATACACTGGCAGGAGGATGTCTTCTGTTTGAGCATCGTGTTGTCATTCCGCCATCACTTAGAGAACCAATCCTAAATGACTTGCATGCTGCCCACGTTGGAATTGTGAAAATGAAAGGTATGGCTCGTTCATTCGTTTTTTGGCCCGGTATTGACGCTGAAATCGAACGTGTTGCAAAATCTTGTGCTGATTGTGCACGACATGCACATGTTCCACCAAAATTTCGAGAGCACCATTGGGAATATCCCAAAGGACCATGGGAACGCGTACACATTGACTACGCAGGACCGGTAGCAGGAATGATGCTTCTCATTGTCGTGGACGCTTATAGCAAGTGGCTGGAGGTTAAAATGACGTCATCATCGACTTCCACAGCTACTATCGCTATCTTGGAAGAATTATTCGCATCACATGGAGCTCCTGTAACCATCGTATCGGACAACGGGACGCAGTTTAAGTCGTCGGAGTTTGCAGACTTCCTTCGTTGGAGTGGAGTCAAATATCATAAACTATCAGCACCCTATCACCCAGCCACTAATGGACAGGCTGAACGATGTGTGCAAACGGTCAAGGACGCCCTCAAAGCAATGGGAACTACGAAGACATCTCTGCAGCATGATTTAAACGAGTTCTTGCGTCAATATCGAAAAGCACCACATACCACTACGGGACAATCACCAGCGATGCTGTTTTTGGGTCGACAGATTAGAACGAGACTTGACCTGGTCCGACCTGAAGATACCCACACGAAGATGACCAATAAACAACGGTCAGAATTTGTTCCTAAGTTCCGAGAATTCAGGTCAAATCAACCAGTGTATTTCTTATCTGGAAATCCTCGTATGGACAAGTGGCTACCTGGTGTTATCATCACGAGATTGGGAGATTTACATTACGAAATCGGTTTTGGTGGTAGTCGATACAAACGTCACGTAGATCAAATCCATACTCGTCATGAACCGAGTTCAAATGATGACGATCTACATCTGCAAGCAACAAATACGACCCCTCGACGTATCCGTTTCTTTGACGACAATCGCCTGCTGGAAAATCCGGCAACGCCACCACAAGCTAACTCCGGAAATCGTACATCAGCGGCAGGTTCGACGGAACCTACTCGAGAACCAACCTGTCAACCAGAACGAGTAGTTAATAGAAAATTAGAGCGAGAACTTCAACGTCTGGGTCAAGCGGAACACCTTCGGCATGATGATCGTTCCCCAGAGACATTACGTCGATCTGCTCGGAATCGGAAGACAACTCAAAGATACTCACCTTCGTAACACATTATATTACAATCCACGATACTTGATATTCCCCATTGAATATATGTTCCTTATTCTCTGCGGGGAAGAAATGTTATATCTGTTAATCGCGTCTTTCTTTGTTAATCTTTTTGTTTTGTGCAATATCTTTGTCTGCGATAATATCTTTAGTGCGGTAGCCACGAATAAATCGGAGTAATAAAACAGTGATCGTAATTGTTTTATTCTGTATATTCCCAATACACGACACAGTTGAAAGTTACATTGTAGAGCATACTACAGACATTTGGATCCTTAATCTATAGCCCGGGGGGCCTAGTCAATCCTTGGCTAGCTTGCTCTACTTCCGCATTCCCCCTTGCCTGTTTCAGGATCACCCTCATGTAGCCTGTTAACCCAAAAAAGAAGGTAAAATAAACTTTAAGTCCTGCGATGCGTGTGGCATCCGCTTTCTTTTCCGGACAAAAGGACGACCATTTTGGGTGAATATAATAAAAGGATCCTTTCACTACAAGGGATCGCCCGTAGATAATTTGGAATGGTTGCTTCTGGAAGTCGGAGGCTGTGATGATAATTTGGAATCCCAGTCGGTGACGGAGGGAAGCGAAATAAAGCAATATTTACGCCCTTCAGCTGAATTTCCTATTGGATGTAATTGTTAAAGAGCAAGCCAATAGAAGTCATTGGGAATTGCAGCCGATTGGTGGTCTGAAATTAACCGAGCTTACATGGGAAGTGATTTTGGAGACGGAGGCAGAAGATGCAGAGAGGCTGGAAAGAGAGGAATGTAAATTAAATTGCTAGCCGGCAAGTGCTAGGTCGGCAAGTGCTGAGCGAAAAACTTAACTCCTAGCCGCCGAAATGAGAAAAAGGAGTCTCCGCCAAATTGACCAGACAAGGAGATTCAACCCCGATGTAGGCAATGGAGGTGAACAGCCGACGCATCCAGCCATCATCACGACGCGGAGCAGACTGGAATACAGATGCAGAAATTTCTCGGGTCTCGTTTAATTGTATTAAATATAGTCTAACATTTACCAGGCCTATTGCCAAAACTAAATTGCTTCTCGGTCCACCCCACAGAGTACCAAAATACTAATGTCTTGACGTAAATTTGTTATTATTGCTAACCATTTTTTTATTTTCATTTGTTTACCTTTTATCAATGCTCATGTTTAATTATTTTATTTCATAAGTTTGTAAAAGTTTAATTTATTTCGTAAATTTTGGGTTTTGTAAGGTTCTTTTTCTCTGAGGACACAGGCAGACTGACAGAAACAAATTTGCAACATACAAATTAGAGGAGGATGAAGGTGATCACTTACTACTTGTCCACCCAGCGTCTCTCTATCTCCCTGGAAGTCGGTTGCTATCTCGACAGGGTCCATACGTTCAAATCTGATCCCTCGTTCGGCGTTCTCCGTCGCGTAGAGAGCCGTAAACGTTTACGCCCCTCCGGCGTGACTTTACTTCTTCGCGTTCGGACCTCAACAGCTCCGTAAAAATACACTTCCACTCGGACGTGTCCTGATCATAGACAACCAAGCTCCGCACCCCGGTCTCCCTCTTTTTATTATCCGGGCCAAAACTTTCTCTTTTCCCTCAAAGTCAAGCTTTTGTTAGAACCGTTAACTCAAGGTTCTTTTGCGCGATTTCCTTTGGTGTTCAACCTCCCAAGTACAAAATAAATTTACTTAACTAAAATTAATTAAAATTAAATACACACGTTACAAGTGCAGAATTTTAAAGTTAAACTTGACTTTTCTTTTAAAAAAAACCAATCGTAAATTAACTCCTCATATTACAATAGCATAAATTAACAAAATCCCCAGAAATACATTTCATGTTACGCAAGGTATTCCTGTGTGAGAATTTCTTCGGGTGAAAGCATTCTACTTCCTTATACTAGTTGGATGAAACGTTGTCATTCCATTAATTAAATTTGAACGTATTTTTATTTATTAATTTACTTATTGTCAGAAAAATGATTTCTGAATATTTTTGATTGTTAACGCTCTCTTTCTGTTTGGAATATGGCACGATTTTGTTCCGAAAGCTACACAGTGTTTGAACTGAAAATGAATGGAAGACATTCTATAAAATGTCATTCATGATATTCATTAAAATAAACGTATAATTGATCAATTTATTATTGATTAAGAATCGTCCATTAAATATAAACCAAAATGGCTATATTTTTAATTATATAAGTGTCAATTGATGTCAAGGACCATGTGTTGACACTAGGGGTGAAAGTATAAAAATGTCTTACCGGAACGCATTTTGTTAACAGGCGCTGCGGGAGTTTTCTCGCGGGCGCTTCACCCCAGAGTGACTGCGGGGCTCACCTGATTATGTCGGGAATGCCTCGTACTCTCTCTGGGTATTTTTTTTATCAAAGTTCTCACATGCCGAGACACCTTCACCTATTTTAGGAGGTATATGTACTGGGGTCGGAGACCTTTGGCATATGACAAGAGATGTCCGCTGATCCCATTGGATCAGTCGGCCACTGCCTCCTGAAACTGGTGCAGACATGGAGAAGGGAATGCTGCGGCCCCACAGCAAACTCGTCTCCCGTCATTCGGAAGGGCGTGAGAATAGTACCCAATACCCGATATACCTGATGCAGGTTTTCTAGGGTTTTCCCTGCATCTCTTTAGGTGAAACACCGGGTAGGATACTTAAACTATAGCCCGAGGGCCCTAGTCAACCCTTGGCTCCTGCAGTATACTAGAAGCACGGCATGGCGCATTGACTTGTTAGAAGCAGCCATGATGCTCATTGTAACTCGCCATCAATGTGATGGGATGACGGTGCGTTGGCAAGCGTTTAGTGTCACATGTTTTTCCGATTCTGGAAGAACCATTTAGTTGAGTAATACTGTAGTACTTTAATATACATTGCACTTGATGGTAGATGGAATCTCAGTGGCACTTACCAGCACTTCTGAACGGCAAACTCGGGTCCTTGTGGCTTGTTTTGGTCGGGGATAATGTCCCGCGCAAGCATCAAAAGATCAATCGCAAAGAAAACGTTTAACTTTCAGCTATGTTACGCAAAATAGTTTGTAAAATAAAATAATAAAAATTTTAAATTTTGACCCGTAAATGGAGGAGTTTTACAGTTCAATGAAACGGGTTGGCATAGAGTGGGTGATACACTATGGACATGTAATGTAATTCATTGGAACAAAATGAAACTACTTAAGTGATTGTCCTGGCTATCAATGTGGATCTGCTCCTCCAAGTTCCAAGCTCCACATTCCTGCCCCCTCTCTAACCCAATTCGGCTTTCCTCAAACTCAGGTATACGGCCGACCAAATTTGCATGACCATGCTATCTAATGTGACAAGGTCCGAAATATTGCAATGAAGTGGATAGTTTAAGTCACTCATTGCAGTAACTTTTAAATTTTGTTATGCCCGGAACGCTGCCGGTTTCATCGTCCGCAGAGCTGTCGCTCGAACTTAAACATCATCGGGTACTCGTCGTACCGATCCTCCTCGGGCAGTTTAGGTGTTGATGGCAGAGGTGTGGCTGGACCGTGGTCAGCTTCGTCTCCCGAGACAGATCCTCATCATCACCGGAAAGAACGTCGATGGGGGGACTTGAGGGAAAGAGGGACTTCTCGTGTACATGCTGAGGAAGGATCAGGACGGGAGGATCACTAACCGGGACACAGCTTTTCGGGGGGACGAACATAAAAAAAACACCAAACACTTTGCGCAACAAAATATAAAAAATTAACGTTCACTTACTTTCACCGAAGAGCAAGGATGCGATAAATGGCTTCTTGTCAGGACAACGTTCTCACGTTATTTTGACCATCCCCGCGCAAAATGGAACAAATTACGGAGGTTTCCATGCAACAAGCCTGATACTATAAAGAATCTATCTACATTAATATCTAATGTCTACTACGTGTGGTTTTCTACATTATTCCTCTATGTTAAGAAAATAAAAAATTGTTCTTTTTATTTTCTCATATCATGTCACTCGGCTGATCAAGTATATTAAATATGATTCTGAATACAAATGGCACCGTAGGTACCACCACTGCACACACATTTCTTTCTTTTTCTAAAGCACTTATTCACCAAACGCAGCACTCTATTTGGTGGAAATCGTTTTTTAAAAATAAACCACCATTGTTATCACACGTTGGAATGGCGTATCTATTACAGCGGGATTGACGATATTGCAAGGAAACTACAGTCGATTTAGAAAATAGAATAATTAGGTTAGCAGTGAGTGGCGTAGCCGTACCTGCCCAACCATTGCTAATCCCCCTCAATCTACCCGTTTTTCGCTTCCGGAAACCCGTTTCTCTGTTAAGTAAATAAACCTGTTGACCCACTGACAAGATGTTTGCGAATGCTGGAAAACATCATGCATTGCGTTCTTTGACCGTTTAAATGTTGATGTAATGGATACTAAGAAACTCTTTGTCGGATACTATTTGATTTATACACCAATGTTTTTTACATTATGATGAATATGTCAGTATAAGCAGCCGAAAGCTACCACTTTAAAATAGCTTCTCAATACAGTGACCGACAAAGAATTTCTTCTTATCCATAACAGAAAACAGCATGACAATAACATGAAGATGAATGAAATTAAAACCGCAATAATTTTACCAATCAACAATAATATTGAACTTATTAAGTAACATCTAAAAATATACAAAAATACAACCTAAACTACACATTAACAATCCAAGACGTGTACGTCAAATCCATATGCTCCAATATTCCTCATTCTCTGTTCTTTAAGTTTCCTTCATCTCTCTTGTGGTACGGAGTCAGTAGTCCTATGTTGACAAGTTTTCCTGCGTATCCATCAACGTTAGCGATCTCGTAGACGTTGAGAGGCGGTACGGTTATTTGAAAATACGAATCCATTTTCCACATGTCTTGCCCTCTGCGTGGGATGGCTCTCATCAATGACCAATGGATAGTTCTATATTCCTAGGGGCAGCCATGGAAAAATCTGGCAGAATTATTCTGTAAGCTGTAAATTGGTTGAACAATTAAGGCAAGCTATCAGTTTTAATGCTTTTGAAAACTTATCTCAGTAATATTTATTTTAAAAACTTTCTTTGACTTATTATCTCTGTTGGTATTAAAGTGTTATATCCATGGAACTAAGTTCTCGTCGATCTGTCATTTTCTATTTGTTTTGGAAATTATTTAATTCTCTTTTACGATAAACTCAAATTTTACAATCCATCTTCAATCTTTGAAACCTTTATCTAGTTAAAATAGTTTAACAGTTAAATGGATAGACTGGAAAACATAAATCCAAAATTATATAAAAAGTGTCAAGAACGAGAAGTAACCGAAGGTGATGAAGATGACGAACTAGTCGACGAATTTGACGCAAGAGAGATTTTTGGTATCCTTTTAATTCTATTTTAATGTACAAATATTTGAAACCATCATGATTATTTTATTAACTCAGAATCTTGTTTGTTTTTTAAAATATGTAGTTTATGGTTACATATTTGGAACACACACAAATGACTACTTTGTTTTGCAATTATTGTAATTTTACATGTTAGTCATTGAATTCTATGCTTACATTCAGATATATTAAATTAGACCATTTCCATACTTTATTTTCATGATATGAAAACCCATTTACTCATGGTGCTAAGCATACTTTATAACATTAAGATACTGTTCCCCAAAAATGAACTGAATACTATGAAGGGAACAATTTTTACTTGTTCCTAATTGGTCATACTCGTATATTGAAATAAGTGGTTTGACTAATTATTAGTTGAGATACATTCTGTAGTACATGTTAGGCAAAATCATCTTAATATTTTTTTTTATATTTATTAGATATTTCCCTTCATTATTTTTATTTATTTAGGCTAAAGACCACTTTGGTACCGTCATACTCCTACCCAACCCCTACGCAAGCTCTGCCCCATCGCCTGTCTCTCTCTACTCATCCATTATGTCAAACAACTATTCCATGAATTAATTCGAAAAAGCTCACTCCACCCACAATCGCCCCGTGTATTTGGCCGAAAAAGCTCATTCCACCTGCTCATGAATTAAGTCAAGAAATATTTGCCATGCATTTTTTGGCAATATTACAAGTCTGTGCTCAAGTCAAGCGTGCAATGGGAGCAGTGATGGTACCACACTAGGCCAGTTCCGAAAATTTTTAAATAAATGGTACAGCCTTAATTCACTCAAACATTCGATAATTTCGGACAAGGTAGTTGTGGAGGAGAGTTTCAACCATGTTTTCATATAAATTTATTAATGTTTATATATTTAATTTATATGTTAATATCCACAATTGTAATGTATTTTATACATTTTATCCTCGTTTGGATGCACCACTCATGTCTTTCTTTCTTGTATTGATATGTTTTCATGAAATTAAAGGAAAATCCCATTGCGAATGATAAATATTTGAGTAAATAAATACAAATAATGATGAATGATTTAGATAAAAATAAATATGTAATTTGAAAATTAAGTCAAACTTGAAGAAACATTCTGTGGTGTTCCTCAAATTGTCTTTAGCTAATTTTTCAAAGTTCAGCTACAGTTTAATATTGTTTGTAATATTAAAAATGGAAGTTTTGGCAGTGTAGTAGTTACATTAAGACAAGTGAAAATGAGTTAATGTCTAATTATAATTAAGGTTTTTTTAAAAAAATTCTTCTTTAATTGCTGCATATTTGATACGAGGAATCAGTGATCCTGAACATCCTTTAACATTGGAAGAATTAAATGTTGTTGAACTAAGCCATGTTCAGGTAAATTATATTATATTTTGTCGTGAACATTTTCAATATGTCTGCCTCTTTCTCAGTGATAATTTTTCAATTCAAAATTTTATCATTTTTTAAAAAATTACTTGAATGAACTCTCCAATGAATCAATAAATAGAAATTTACATTTTTGGTCTCTTAACCAGAGCCAGGCAATTTTCTTAAAGCAATAAAATTCACAACATTAACCTCATGATTAAGTTTTTATATGGAAACTTGTTCCTTAACTTTAAAATATGTACTTGAAAATATTCTATGCTTATACATTTTATTTGTTCAGGTTGATGATAAAAATGATGATGTAAAGGTATTGTTTACTCCTACAATACCTCATTGTAGCATGGCTACTATTATAGGATTATCTATCAGGGTTCAGCTATTACGTGCTTTACCAACCAGGTTCAAAGTGAAAGTTGAAATTACCCCAGGAACTCATGCCTCTGAGGATGCTGTGAACAAACAATTAGCTGATAAAGAGAGAGTTGCTGCTGCTTTGGAGAATCCTCATTTAGTAGAGGTTATAAATCAGTGTATTGTCTCCAATTGATTCTTTGTCATATAATATTAATATTCATGTTCTGGATATGAACATTTTTATATTATTTCACTGCTAATAGTATTACATCGTTATACACATCAATTAAATATTATTGAATTGTTAAACTGTTTTTTTATTCAGCAGTCACAAAAGCACACTAACCTTTAATACTGTAAAAGGTGATGTAGATATTAATGTCTTATATTTTTTAAATGTGTTTATATACAATAAACTATGAATTCCTTTAAGTATCAATGCAAATAGAAAATTGTATGTGAAATCCATGATAGGAAACTGGTAGTGTCCTTGGAGATGGGCACGCTGAAAATTTTATTACTAATGCATCTCAAGACATGCTCTATTGGTCTGAGATCTGGGGACATTGAGTAACAATACCAACTGTGAAGATGTGCAGATCTTTATGACCATGGAATATAATGCCTGCTCACATGAGTATGGCTGGCTTAGCATATAAACACTGGACCCACCAGGACACCAACTTTCTCTCAATGAGGGTCTGAGAGGAGGCAAGGACTTAATGGGGGCTGGGGAGATGTGTACAAACACCACCCATATTGACATACACTTATTCAAACACATCCATTCTCAAAGGTGTCTATATGTAAATACTAATTCACATACGACACATCACTGCGTAAACAATAGACACACATACCGAGGTATACACAAACATCCAAAGGTATGCACACATCAAGAATTAGCACACACACACACACGTGAATCGTGAGATTCAATAACACACACACAGAGTTTATAGGCGTTTAATCAACGGCGAAGTGCTGTACAAAGCTCGTACTGCTTAAGACTGCCTCCGATTTGGAATCCAGTCCTATTTATACTTACATGGAATATTCTAGAAGCAGAACATTCTAGAAACAGAAAATACTAGAAACTAAAGGCAAACAATGCAAATAAATTAAACAAATAAAAATGGTTGTGTCGGCTGGGACTCGAACCCGAGTCTACGTGTCTGCAGTCCGGCTCGCTACCGCTCTGCCATCACTGCAGGTCTTGAGATGTGGCATTGCTCCCTCTGAAAAAACAGCGTCTCGCTGTTAGTTCTGAGCTGCCTTGAGTCCTCTGGATCTCGTCGTTGGCCCGACGTAAGTAGGTCCAGTTCTTCCTGTTCTTGGGCTGGCAGTCGTCATTCCTACGTCTTCGTCCCCGTAAAATTCCGCGTCGTCGTCGGGTCGTGTTTGGTCTTCAACCTCCCTTTGAGCGTCAGGTTCATAGTATGGCTTCATCCTCAGTACGTGGACGGTGTCGCGACTCTTTCTGCGTCTCGAATTAGGATCATAATCCTCGACCTCATATGTGACGTCGGATAAACGTTTTAGCACACGGTACGGACCAAAGTACCGTTTGAGGAGCTTTTCTGAGAGGCCGACTTTGCGAATGGGAGTAAAGATCCAGACTAGATCCCCTGGCTGGTACAAAACTGGCCGATGTCTTGCGTCGTATCGTAGTCGGTCCTTCTCTTGAGCTTGGAGCGTTCGTATTCGGGCTAGTTGTCGGGATTCTTCGGCCCTCGTTACTAAGTGACCAATGTAAGGGTCATTCACATCGTCGGGATTGAAAGGTAATATCGTGTCCATTGTCGTTTCTGCCTCGCGACCGTGAACCAGGAAAAATGGTGTGAATCCCGTTATTTCTAAACACAAAATTAAAAATCGCAATACCTAATCACTTTTTAGAGACTTATTGTAGCGCTACCCTCTCCCTCGGATCCGCCCACTCGAATGCAAACCCGGGCGCCACTGCATACGCAATCGCGACCCGCGTGATCTAGAGGGAGATGGCCAGCGTCGAGCCCAAGACACGCGAATTTTTTTGCCGAGAATGAGACTCTCAGGGGTGTTCACTTAAATTAATTATTACTGGAGGGGAAATTTATTTAATTTACAAATGAATTACGGGCGCACGGCTCCACAATTACTGAATGTTGCGTTTACCCACTTACGCTCACATTCATACTCGAACTATAATGCCTACCCTAATTACAAAATAATTACACAGGTTTCAAAATTTTCTAATTATTAAAATGTTCAACGACACGACCGAAATGCAATTGCCGGTCATTGCAGACAACCACACGAAGTAAGACAAAAGTGAAGGGAGGCTTACTGTATGAAGATCTCGTTGCAGCGGCGCCGATGTCCACTGGTTTGGCGGGTACAATCACTCTTCTGGTCATCAGCGCGCGGAGACGCGCTCCAAATCGCAACAGCTTCGCTATCTCATCAATTCACAAGGGGTTTCAAATAAAATTTTATTGTCTGCTCTGACCGTTGCTTTAGCGGCCGTGGACCTCCCCTGGTCAATGATCCTTCAAACATCAAAACTTTTTACCTGTTTTTAGGGATCCGCCGACACAGTAAGTACTGACTTGCGACTGGTCACAATTTTTTTTGGGTTAACAGGTTACATGAGGGTGATCCTGAAACAGGCAACTCCCCTTTAATAGCATAGGAAGTGAATTGAAAAGTGGGGATGCGAAAGGTAGAGCAAGGTGGCTAAGGGTCCCCGGGCTATCGTTTAGAGATCCTTCCCAGTGTTTCACCTAAAAAGATGCAGAGAAAACCTGCATCAGGAAGGTCGGGCATTGGGTACTATTCTCACGCCCTTCCGAATGACGGGAGACGAGTTTGGTGTGGGGTCGCAGCATTCCTTCTCCATTTCTCCACCAGTTTCAGGAGGCAGTTGGCCGACTGATCCAATGCGATCAGCGGACAACTCTTGCCATATGCCCAAGGTCTTCGACCCCCCTAAAATAGGTGAAGCTGTCACGGTATGTGAGAACTTTGATAAAAAGAAATACCCAGTGAGAGTGCGAGGCATTCCCGACATAATCAGGTGAGCCCCGCAGTCACTCTGGGGTGAAGCGCCTGCGAGAAAACTCCCGCAGCGCTTATTCCTTTGCAGCCACAATGACCGACCGCACACATTTAAATGACGAAAATTCACAAAACGCCTGAAGGGCGAAGTCACTTATTATAATTTTTAATATGTTTATAGCTTTCGTCTACTTTTTATTGACACCACTGAAAAGAGCACACTTTTTACTACAAGAAACTTAAAAGAGTAGATTGGTAAAATTCCTTATAAATTGCATTTCAACATACCACGCGTGTTACAATACATTTTTTATTAAGAATAATATTTAATACAAATTAATAGACTGTTGGGAATCATATTAAAAAGTTCATAAATCATTTTCACGGCTCTTGAGTTATCTTCATTGAATTTTAGTACATCTGATGGGAATCTGTTTTTCGGCACTAGGAGCTGACAAAAAAGCCGATTATTTGTAGTTCTAGAATCCAGCATCTGGGTCATTTTCTGTCAAATAACCAAAGGCTTCCCACTTGACCATATCCAGATGTCATGAAATTTTGTATGAAAGTAAACGCAGACCCCAACCGAAACTGTGCAAAATATTAGAGCTCACTGTACACTCGTTCAGAAGTTACAAATCCATCTTCAACCTCTGAAAAGGCCAACTTCGATCACTTGTCAAATCAATTCTGACGGCCTGATTAGTGTGAATATTGACTTCTAGCATAACTGTAGTGGTATGATCAAAATAGTACAACTGGCCGTTCTCATATCTGTTCAAGCGAAAGTCGCCACAAAATTTTGTCGTGGCAATATTTGACTTTACTTTGGAGGCCAATTACTCAGCAGCAAAAGATCTGCATAATTATCTTATTTACAAAAAGAAATCTTTAATAGTTATATATTTAAATACATGTGCACAATTGTTAACAATCATATGCTGGGGCCTGCTATTGAGCTGTTTCCCAACTACATGTGCCAAATTATGTTACTAAGAATATTATCATAACTGAATTGTACATCGTACAGATAAAGTTTTTATTAAATAAAAAAACTATTCCACCATATTTTGCAATCGAAGAGGGAACGCATCATATTAAGACGTGTAGAAATAGAAAAACATAAAAGAGTAGATTGGTAAAATTCCTTATAAGGTTGTTGAATTGCCTTTAAGGTACTCTAGCATTTCAACATACCACGCGTGTTACAATAGATCTTTTTATTAAGAATAATATTTAATATAAATAAATAACCAGGTTAAAATATCTCACAATACGTCACTCCCAATATTAACTAACATATGTTATTGACGTATTGCGCGCGAGATGCTAACTGCTCGTCATTATATTACTATAGTTTATGAGTTAATAGTTCTGATTTTATTGACCCTCATTCTAAGTACAAAATGAAAAATCGTCATACTTTATCACCTTTCAGAGTTATTTTTCAATGTTTATTCCTTTCGTCTATACCAGTAAATGAAATAGTCTGTACCGAATATGCTTCTAAACAACTCAGCGGATATTTGAGGGTTTAAAAACAAGATATTTAACTTAAATATTCCTGCGTATTTCATTTCGATATATTGCAGAATATATTAATTTAATGTAAATATTTATTGTACGGGAAGGTTTCTCGGAAAGCGTGAATCAAAATCTCCAAACGTGAATGAAGGTTGCGTATACTATTGATCTATGGCCTAGATTTCAATGAAAACTTGAGGGATTGAAACAGGAATTTTAACTTAAATTTTGGTATATGTTTCATTTCGGTATCTTGTAGAGTAAATATTTATAAACCATTGAATTACCGGAAGGCGGCGTAAAATCCAACTGCAAGTTATAAAGCCGATTAAGCGTTCTATACCATTATCCCACTTACTGTCTTTATAAGCGTAATTTTGGCAGAATGAGAGAGCGAGCATTCTTACTCCATCTATTGTTACAGCAGGATTCACGCCATATTTAACCTATTGTTGGCTGAGAAATAATAAACTTCTTTGGATCGTCGATGCGATGTATACGTAAATTGGTTTATTTGTCGCGTTAGATAAATTTTAATATTTAGTAACTGCTCATTTTTATGCAAATAAAATAAATATAATTTATCCCAATAAATATAATTGAAATTTCTGTCTGCCTGGAAGTTTGTATCGAATGGGCACCGAAACATGTGAAAGAGGAACCTGTACAAAACCAAGTGCGAGTTATAAGGTTTACCAGGAAGTGATCATAAATAAATGATGCCGTACTTTTTGTGTATTTAATGAATTCAACTTTATAACAGTTCTGTACCTCTTGTTTCGTTTATAGGGCGAAATAAAAAAAGAGCTATTTCCGCGCGAACGAAGTCGTGAGCATAGCTAGTGGTAAATAATATTAAAAGACAGGTTAAGATAAATTAGCCTACGTTCGTGACATTTGTAGATTTAGAAAAAGCCTTTGGTAATGTAAACTGGAACACACTATTAAGGATTTTGAAGAGCACAGGAATAAAATATCGATAATCATAATCCATAATCTCTACAGAGAGCAAACGGCAGTAATTAGAACAATTAGTACAATATGAGGATTAATAGAGGTAAAATCAAGGTGATTGAGTGTAGTATGGGAAGTAATGGAATAACAAAGGAATATTTTTAAGTAAGCATAATAACTGGTATGGATACCACAGGTGAGGAAGGCTACGGCAAAAAAGAATTTACTTTGGGGCTATATAAGTATGAATATTAGGAAATCATGACTACAAATGTTGGAATGGAGTGTGGCGTTATATGGGTATGAAACGTTGATGATATGAGTTGCAGAAAGGATATTAATAGAAACTTTCCAAATGTGGTGTTACAAAAGACCAACCAAGAAGTCCTGAGCTGAATAGGGGAAGAGAGAATAATTTGTAGGAGGTTGATCAAGAGAATGCAAAGTTTTGAGACGTGACCAAGAAGAGAAGTGTGTGGGGTAAGAACATGAGGGAGACAAAGGGTGGAATACGCTAAGCAGTTAGGGCGTAGTATGTGGGATGTGTTTGTTATGTGGAAATAAAAAGGCTTGCACAGAATAGGTTAGCTGGAGGGTTGCATCAGACCAGTGTAAGGACTGAAGACAACGACACGATCATCATATTTGAAAGGTCAGGTTATCTCATGTGATGTTCGACATTTCTAGATATATTTGACATTGAAGCCTCGGTTTGAGTTAAATTCGATTATCTTCTGGTTTTATTAATTAATTATGTATATTCTATACACCAACATAATGCCGTGTCGATGCGATTGTAGCGCCGCTCTAGCGGCAAAATGTGTAATAAAATGGGTGACAATTGAAAAGGTACATTGCGTTGCGTGTTGTGACAAGTTTATTAAACTCGTTAGTAAATCAATTAATGTTGATTGATGATGTCAATTGTTATTAAATGTGGATTTCAAGAAGTAGATGTGTTTTCAGGAAAATAAATAAATAAAAGACGAAATTGGTAAAAAGCTTTCACGTTAGTTACGTACTAGAAGAAGCACTGGATGATTTACCAATAATTACAGGCACGGTTTTGCGATATTACTTGCTAAATATCACGAGATTAATTACAAACCGATTATGCAGGTATACATTTTAAATAAAATAACAGCAAAGTTAAGGAATAATATTCAAGCAAACAAAACTGCACGTAAACACATTATTTAAGCATTTTTAAAATTTTAATTTACATGCAATTAATATTTCTTTCATTTTTATAAAATAATTTTCTCTTTAAATAATATAAATTGTAATTATAAAATGTATAGAAATTCACAAAATATACCTTCAATTGATTGTTATACTAATTTTACAACATGTATCGTTTTATATTGTTAGTAAAATATTTACCAAGCGAATGTTTGTGAAGATTTCTGTATATTTTTGTTCTCAATTCATTCACCTTAGTAGAATTTATCATTTCATGAAACATCATAATTTTAAATTTTCCCATTGTTATGAATTTAATAATTAAATCTATCACTTTTTGTAATTAAATAATATATTAAAGTTATCCGCAGTATCTTTGCTCCAAAATTCCATCAATTATTAAGGATAATGTCTAATCGAAAGATAATTTAATTCACTAAATATTATAGATTTCTCAAAAACATGTGTAATTATATCAATATTATCGAATACCGTTGAAAAAAGGTATACTTACCGAGGATGCGAGCAATCTATTCTTTTTTTCCGATCGGTTTCAAAATGGCGATTCGAAAAGCTGTAGAATTTGAAATCTGGATTTTTTATTACAGCATTGGGACACTGAGGAACGCAGAAAAATTTCCTCAAACGTTTCCTCAAAGTTTCTCTCATTTTAAATCATCAGTTTCTTTCAAAACGTGGAATGCGTGGATATTGTATATAACAACCACAGCCGCTATCACCCATTTACTTACACAATTCTCCGCCAGAGGTAGCACAAGTCGCCGTTGGTCAGGCGTATAGTTAATGTGTTTTTATTGTTTACTACCGGGAATGAATTTATTGGGTTTATATTGGTTCATATAAAATATTTCCATCGGTCTTGCATTTCGTCAAACGCATTTTGGTCGGTTTATGGACGAAAATCGAGGTTTTACTTTTTATAGGTGCCGCAACCACCTGTTACTAGCAGCAACAGCTACCAGCGTTCACCAGCTTTCGGCAGTTATACTGTCATATTCGTCCTACTTTTAAGAACTGAATTGTAACCAATAGCTATATTGATTTGTTATACCATTAAGATGAATATGTCAGTATAGCTACCATTTTTAAAATAAAATAACTCACAAAACATTGACCGAAAGAAAGTTTTATTACCATTACATAAACATTTAAATGGTCAAAGAACGCAATGCACCAATCTCAGTTAATTTGGATATTTTAAATTACTCCCCATTTTAATAGGTTGTAGTTGATGCTAATCAACAACACTCCTAGTATCTTAACAATGTGAAAGCACTTTCATCACTTTATACATTTTAAATGTAACTAACTATATTACTGAAATAATGATACATTTTAATTGTTTTCTGCCTTGCATGCGCAATGTGTGTACAGTTTGTGAGCTACAACATAGGATACCCTATATGCATTAGTGAAAGGTATAGGGCGTAACTGCACAATGTGTCAGATTAGTGACTGAGTCTTTTTTGTTTAGGAATTATCTAATTACAAACAGTGGGTACACTTTTTTGAGCCCCTCTGTATCATATTCTTACGAAAGGGATATACACTGAGGCAACTTGTCTCAATAAAAACTCAAGGTAAACTGAGTTGTGGTCTACCATCACTATAATATCAGGCAAGAGTTTATGACATATTGGCTGTATTGTTTATTTATTTATACTTACTAATCATATTATTGATTTATTGAATTTGACATTCTTCTTCAGAATTTAAAAGCTCACATCAATTCATTTCCAACAGCACAAACTCTATCCATTCATCATTACTTAATGCTCCAATCTGTTTACATCCCTAAATTATTCAAGGCTTGAAAAGATGAAAAACAGAGAATAGTAGATTAGAATAGGTTTAGTATAGAGGCAGGTTAGATGGAATGATTTGTCTGTAGTGTACGAAGTGGGTTCATGAGTTACATTTGTACAAGAAAATTAATACCAAGAACATGAACTTGTGATTATATTTCACGCCTCTCTCAAATATTCCAGACAGCAAAAGATCCTTCCCTTGTCAATTGAATAATAGCTTGTCATGGGTCAAAATACTTTCACCGTGCCTGACAGGCAATTTCTTTTTGCTCCACAAAAAAACCATCAATTGAAAGGAACATTTGTTCCAACAAAGAATAATTGCTTCAATTGAAGCTCAGCCGATTGTGATTAGTAAATTGTAGGCAAGTCAAGCCAGGTTTACAAGAGTAGAGGTATGTGGCATTGTATCTGGAGTTTGACCTGGACAAGCTTAGATGGTTAGAGCAACCACACAGGAAGCAGGAGGTCTGAGGTTCGATTTCTGGGTCCAGTCGACATTTTTCCATTATCTTCTAAAGGAAAATTTGTGTACAAGTTAACAATAACACATTTACTCTAATCATGTGCTTGGCTGTATCAACATGTTAAAAATGCACTATCATAGCACACAGACTCTTGGACCTACATTGCCAAATATTGTGTCCAATAAAAATCAGTGAGAGTGAAGGCATGAAAAGATAAAATACAGACCAGAGTAGAATAAAAGAGATTTAGTATAGAGATTAGGTGACCAAATGAATCCAACAACTTGCCAATGATGGATGGCATCTTCTGCACAATTTTGTGGCTCACCTAAATTTGATTTCAAACTGTAAAGTGGAAGCACTGTTTATTACCTAATGTCCCAATTTGTTTTGATCCATAAATGGAATAATGCTGGTCTAAGGGAGAGCAGCAGGTAGTTTGATATTACATTGTTATGGTACCAATTATAATTCAAATTATTAATACAAATAACAGATTTTTTCATTTTTAAAACTTAGAAACAGAATGTGTGTAAAAGTTGTTTAACAGATAGCTACATTCATGAATTCAATAGAATGAAATAGTTTAGCAAGAAAAAAATTAAATAATAACAGACTAGCATGCAACAGTCACAAGTACATTGAGTAAAACTCAATAGCTTCAGACCTCGATTAAGAAGTTAGCCTTATCTTCAGAAAAGTTTTCATCAGTTTTATAAAAAGCAAAGATCCATCATATGTATTAAAAAACATAAGCATAATCCTTGAGGCAAAATTTCTGATGTTTTACAGGATTATTTCAAAAGAAACCAGGTATCACTTCAAAATGATGTTTTGTTATTCAGACTGGTCTGATGCAACCCTCAATGCTAACCTATCTTGCGCAAGCTTTTCATTTCCACATAACCGACACATCCCACATCCTCCCTAATCTTCTTAGCACATTCCATCCTTGGCCTTCCTCTTCTGTTCTTACCCCCACACACTTCCTCTAATGCTAATTTTACAAGACCATCGTCCCTTAAAACGCAGCCTATTATTCTATCCCTTCTCTTGGTCAAAACTCTCCATATAATCCGCTCTTCCCCTATTCTGTTTAGAACTTACTTGTTACTGATTCTATCCACTCATCTGATTTTCAGCATTCTCCTATAGCACCACATTTCAAAGGCTTCTATTATTTTATTTTCTGCAACTCCTATTTGTGAGAAATTTCATAAGACACATCCTTGCATAACAACAAGAAGCACAAAAGACAATTTTACTAGAACAAAATCAATAATTGGTGAAAATGTTTCGCCATAATCGACTCCTCCTCTTTGTTTATGACCATGTGCCACTAACCCAGCTTTAAATCGTTTGATTGACACATCTTGATTCTTTTTAAGAGAATAGACCCAATGATTTGACAAAATCTTCTGGTTTGGAGGACATGGAACTTCTTCCCAAACCTCACATTCAACCATGGTGTCTATTTCTTCCCTCATTGCTAGCTGCCAATTATAAGAATTCCATAGTCTCTTAGTAATTAGCCGGTACTTCACAAGTAAAACAAACAACAAAATTAGATGTCAGCTTACTTTCCACACTGGTTTTAGAATTGGAAATTGGAACACTAGTCAATGTATCAACATTATTCTTTGCAGAAAAATTAAATTCCCCAGTATTATATGGATATCCATTCTCAGTACAATAAGTCTCTATTTCTGCCTTGGACTTGTATCTCTTTCCATTGTAAGGTGAAACATAATAAATATACATTCTTGATCTGTTCTTCCTCTTAATTCCTACCCTCTTCCAAGCACTTATCATTTTGTCACTGATATTTGTATCACTATTCAAATCTGAACTTTCTGATACAATTGGTGTCTGCGAAACCTGGGAACTTCAGGTGTACGGACTGTTTAACCCTGTTTAGTGGAAGGGCTATCGGGTAACCAGTATGGTTTTAGGAAGAGTAGGTCAACGATAGACGCCATAGAAGAGGTGGTAGACACAGCACGTAGGGCCATTGAGGGAGCAAGATGGAGGAAAGGAGCGAAGAGATACTGCGCCATCATTTAGGAAAATGGATTTCATTTTCATATGACAGTTTATGTGTTCTTTCATAAGTTAAATTTTGTAATGAAACACAACTGAGTAATGTGTTTATTTTTATCTTGTAATTTCAATTTTAGATCAGGTTCACAGTGAAAGCATATTCTGGTCCTTTCATGCCAATTATTTATTGTTGTAATAGCCAGTGGGTGTCTGAAGAATAGAACATCAGAAAATTGATTGTTCAATGGCTGCTACCATGTTCTGTGATCTAGTAGTTCACTTTCTTTTAAAAAAAAAATTAATTTCCAAATTTACAATCTTTGAAAACAAATTTCATTGAATAATAATGTAGTGAAAATGATAAAATAATGAATTTGCAAATGGGTTTTTATTTCTTCTGTAATATGGTAGCAACGCCATTTTGTTTACCAACTATATTGACGGCACCGTTGGTAGATATTAGAACAAGATTCTGGATCTGAATGCCTTTCTCTTAATGCTCTAGTTTTATCAAGGTCGACCTTTCTCCTGTGTTCTGATTCTATATGAAAATGTTTTCAAAGAAAAGGTTAAACCCAATCACAGCAATTCCCTAACCCTCCTTTTTCCTATTCTGAGACTTGCTTTCATCTTTGGGATAAAAATACCTGATGTTTTGCCACTTGTTCCATGAACTCATTTCAGGCAATGAATTTCCACAGTCATTCACTCTGGATGTAATACAAATATTACAATTTTGAAAATACATTTTCAAGAATTTAACCCCTCATTAATAAGTTCAAATATAAAACTTTAATTTTATAACTAAAAAAAAGACAAGTAGTGTTGTTCTTTGTCTTAATAAAATGGATAAATGTTGCAAATGACTGTTATTTTTCTGAACCTGTAGTCTTCTGTCCCCAGTTCAAATTATAAAAATAACCAAATTACACCATCCTATGTGCATGGCACAAGTGTGCTTGCAAAATGTGGCATATTTGACATGCTTGGTGTAGGATATATATATATAATATATATAGGAAATATAGTGCCAAAAGATGAATACAGAATCTGAAGAATGTCAGTTATTGGCTAAGGATACTACTGAAAACTGGTTTTAGGTTGACGATATGACTTAAGCTGGTGCCAATGAGGTGAATGTTCGACAAAATGTTGGCCTCCAACAGCACATATATCTGATACTAATGTATAAATAAAAATTGAAGCAACTGATTTCACTGGTTTGTATAGATGTCAAATTGCTTCTAAGTGAGTTGCCGAGTGAAAAGAAAACCCTTTGATGCAGGTCAAAATACCGACAACAATAAGAATGTGTTCAAATGTCAACATTGGACCATCCCACTTGAGCATCGGCCACACGATGTGTACAGCCATCAAGCATCCAACATTGGAAATGGTTACAAAATGCTTACAACCATGCACATTTAGTGAAACAACAGACCCCGATATGTCCCCTGCTGGGTATATGCAGGCCATGACCATGGTGTAGAGGGATGATTGGCTGAGATTGTTAGAGGTTGGAAATGGAGTAGGTGCACATTGGTTTTGGGGCAATTTCTCCACATAAAACGGTGATGTACCTATGATGGTCCACTGTGTGGATGGAAACCAAGTCAACAATGTGTTGGTGACCAACATTGGCCAATACTGCCGTAGTTTTTTTAAACTTCTACATTTACATATCTCTTTGAAAATGATTTTATCTGTACCAAGAAATATGAATTTGTCTTTAAAAATTAATTATAATACATTTTTCTGTGACATATTTTCAAAAGTCTGAAATTTGTACTTACTGCCTTTCTACTTAGGATGGCAGAATAGTGAAGAGTTTAGATGGGACTACAAGATGTGGCGGAAGAAGTTTTTATTATTATGTAATGTATTAGCAAAGCAGTAGTTTAAATAGATATAAAGTAGGAGTGAAGTACAACTTCACTGGAATAGCCTGTGGTCTTGCAGACAAGAGTTAGATAGTAATTCTTATAATCCTCGCCCTCTCTGTCATGCACCGATGTGAACTGCACCACATCAGTATTGCCACTGTTCTTCTGTGACACCAAAAATAAACAATTTGCCATTGATGTTTTTCCTCTTCTCCCTAATGTAACATTGAGGCTGAATTTCTACTTATGAAATGTAAACCATTGGCCACAAATCCCAATCATGTTTAACATTTATAACCCGGTCACCACTAACAACCATGGCTGAAGGGACTTAGCTTAAAATTTAAGACATTGAGAATGGATTCAACAACAAGCATTTGTCCTAGATTGTATGCCTTATGCAGTGGCAGCTGGTGCATATGTCCTACAGCACATGAATTAATTTAGGAGGAATTATTTGTTTTGCAATTTCAAGAAACTTTAAAATAATAGTATTGTAATAGTATGAATTTCTGCTTTGACTTTAAACTGTCCACCTTCCAGTGCGTTCCGCACATATTATCCTTGGCTCCATTTTTTATAGCACGAGAATCCTGTCTAGAATGAGAAATGTGCATGCACATTATTTACCTTTCACCACCTGCTCTTCCAAGATTTAACAATTATATGAGCTACAAAAAGCACAGCGCCAGGCAGAGCAGCCTCACCAGGCTAGAGCTTTTCGAATACTTTCATAACTCTGAGTAAATTACTGTACGATCCTGCATACAATGTTCCCATATGTGAATTCTTCCTAAAATTAACTTTCTTTATTTTAAATATGTAAGAAGTAAAAATAATTTTGTGTTAGGAATTTGTGCCAATTTAATTTTATATTTTTACAATTTAAAAAATTTGTTTCTATTACACATTATGTAGATGAAATTAGAACCATAAGCATATTACAGGTCGTGGAGTATTATCAACACTGCAGATGTTATCGTATTATTAATATCTTACTTAAGGGGCATTATCCTTGTAAAAATTGATCCTCGGGGTGATGTAGCACATAACTTTAAATACTCACAAGCCGCCACTGGCCATATGTGTACTAAGTGTGGATAAAATTGCTACATTACACTTAAGATGAAATGGAAATGTTCACACACTTCCACTTATGTTTGTTAGAAGTAGAGAGATTGACTCTGCTTTGAAGTTCATCAAGATATTAAAAGAATTGTATTCTACCTAGAGATGTCTGAAATGAAAATGTATTGTAAAAAAGCATGAACTTTTATAACTATTTTATTGAATACACCAGTACACTGTGACATTAGCAAACTTAAAGGAGCACATATGTTACATTTAAGATTGTGTTTCAGGGAAAGGTATACCATATTATATAAATGTTATAAATAAGATGAATTGCTGGTAATCCTGCTTATGTTCAATCATTTCATAGCACTAACTAGAATTACCACTAACCTTTCATATGTTTTTTTATGATGCTGACTTCAGTTTTGCCAACATAATGTCTAAACAACTTTAATCCTGCATGTACGAACACTGTTTAACAGTTTCTGTATCTTTAAATCAAATTTGTCTGTGAAGTACATTTATAATACAAAAAAATTACACTTTCTGAAAAATTATTATTTTTTCAACCTGTATGTTCCTCATGAAAGGAATGATAACAATGTCTTTCACAACAAGAGAAGCCACATTTTGCTTCTGTTTACACGTATTGGAAACCAATTTAACAGATCCATTAAAAATAATAAGGTGCAGAAGGGCACATAAAGAATTGTCTTTGGCACTCAAAATACCATAAAAAGCTTGAACCAGGAAGGACTTTTGCGTATAACATCGTGCTCTCAGAGGTACAGAGAGATAAAATGTATTTATAAATTTATGTAAAAGGGTTTATAAAAATGATTTTGGAAGTATATATCATACCTTACAATTTGTGCATTCTAATGCTTGTACTTTTAATTTTCTTTACTTTCTCATCAATATTTCTTCGAACTAGAATTTTCAAGTTCTGGTAAAATCTTAACAAATTTATCCTATAAAAACAAAATTGTAATTTGAGAATTTCCTCACGTCATTATCGATAGAAAAATTTAATAGTATTTATATTAGTAAAATATAGAAGAGTGGTGTCACAACAATTTAGAATATAGTTTCCTTGGTTTCTTCTAACTTCAATATCAATAAATTTTAAACTTACAAAATAAAATTAAGATTGTTAAGAATAGTTTGAAACAAATATTAGTCTTTATTATTAGATCAGTAAAATATACATATTTAGTAGTAGCAAAAAGAACCTCATATTGGTTATAATAGAGTCAATTTGAAGTGAAAAATTTATTTAAATGAGGCCTGAGAGTCTTAACTTGTCACATCCTGGTTTAACATCAGACTATGTAACACTAACATGATATATTGTACATGATATTATTGCATCATGATAACTAATCTAATATTTTAACACTACATGTGTATTAAGATCAGATTTTCTGTGCCAGACATCTTTTAACCCAAGATACATGATTTTATCAATCTACAGATATGAAATTAATGTGCCATTTAGGGTGATACCTGTACCAAAATGAAGTCATATAGTTGTCATTTTTTTGTGTTACTTGATACTAAATGTATACTCAAGTGTAGACATCATTCATCACATATCAGGTGGTCAGAAAATTGGAAGGCACTTCACTACTTTTTGAACACATTAAGCCAAGAATACTAACAACAATGGACAATCATTTCTACATACATTTTTTTGTGTGTGTGAACTTTGCAGTACAACCTATTCCTGAAAACATTCATAGTTACGGATTAGGCACAAGTTGATGAATGCTATGAAAATTTATGTTCACTAAGATTACAAATATGTTTGCAAAAAAATTTTATCAAGAATATGGTTGTCTACAAATTCACTGTACCATTTACTTTTTTTTAATACAGCTAGTTTTATTATTTTTTAACTGATTTTACAAGCAAAATGAATTTCAAGGCCACTTCATTATAATTTGCTTTTAATATCACGTCAGTTTTTGTAGTTGTGACAACAATTTTCTCAATTCAATCTTGGCATACCCCAATGGCAGGAAGGCATTTTCAAATAATTTCTAACTTTGCTATTGATATAAATTTTGTACACATCTTTTCCTAAACAAACAAATCACAAAAATAAGTATTTTTTGTATTTGTGATACACCTTAAATTACAACTGACTAGACTATACTGGCATTTACAAGGAAGGGTAGAATCAAGACTATACAATAACTTGAATGCACAATACAGATAGAAAGTGTCTGTCCTCACACAAATTATACAACATTGAACATGCATCAACAGGTCTGATGGTAATAATATTCAATCTTTATAATCAATGTTCACTATATTCACAAAATATAACCATGACTGTTAAGTCATATACTATATATATTTATATAATATACCAATTATTTAAACTCATTTTTATGATTTTGCTGCCTCACTTGGTGAGATTATCCTCAAATAGATTCTTCTCATGAAACCTCCAACAGTAATCACAAATAGCTTTTCCCTGTAATATATGTTGGCAAAACACTTCACTCACTTCTTTCCATCAATAGAACAAATACATTAAATTAAAATAACAACATATGTGATTTAATATTTGGTTTAAGATCTGTACCAAAGAAACCATTAATCATATTACTGTCTTATATTTCCATTTAATTATTATTTAGAAGCGATAGATATACAAAACATTACATTTGTTCTTTAATATTTTAATAAATAACAGTTACGGATTTGGTGTTTTTCTAAAAATAATGAAATCATAAATGTATATCTACTGTACACCAAAACATGTAGGGAATTCATAATAACACTGTGCTTATATGAAAAACAATGGAAGCCTTCTGGTTATTATGTGCAGATTAAGCTGGGGATGATACAGTTTCCCGCGTGATAGGGTGCGACTGATGATCTATTGTTACCTACTCTACATTGACAACTAAGAATTATTATTGCTACATAGTTACTCCTCAAAGTAATTTATCTGTTCATTATTTGTGTTTACAACTGTTCTATTGAATTGTCTTGTATAAACATATACTTGTATATTAAACAGAGAACAAATCACCCATCACGCGAGGCAACAGCTGGATGATAATAGACTGTGCACTCATGTAAATAAATAAAATTTGCATTTCATAAGTCACAAGTTGTTTTACTTCAGTATAAATTAATCTCATTTAAAGAACATTCACTGTAACTTAAAGATGAGACACTAATGGTGAATAAAGAAAAAATATTTGTAATCAGTACCTACTAAATAGCTTAAACATGGATACTAACAATACATATCAGAATACACTACAAACGTGTTACTCAAATTAACTTCACTAATATTTGCATTTACATTGTAAACTTTTAGTCCATGGGAAGTATCACTTGTCTATAAATATTTTTTGGAAGTTTTATATTTTACTAATATTTTATTTTTTTAAAATGGCTTTCTATTCTTTAACTACCATGAGTCACTTGTGGACAATGCCAAAGTTGGCTACAAAATGGGTCTTACTTTTTTGTATCTGTATAATATATATTTATAATATTAATGTATATAATGTTTCCTAGCTTAATAATATACCTACACTGCTATACAATTTTATCACATAGTAGGTAAATCTTCATTTCTTATTCATTCTGTGCTTCAACAACAGATTCCATTTTTATAGATATAGAAGTTTCTTTGGGTTCCTTTATAAGATTTTCAGGTGAACCACCGACTTGTGGACTTTTGACAATTTCTTCAATGTCCTCTTGGAACAAAGTTTCAGGTCGAGGAGAGGTGAAGCTTGGAGGTGGTTTGTAAGACATGCTGGAAGGTAAGCCGATTCCAACCCCCAAGCTATTAGCGAGTGGGGATGGGGCATGCGGGGGGCTTGGTGAATCGGAAACTAAGGGACTTCCACGAATAACACCGCCATTTGAAGCAGGAGGTGGTGGTAAACACAATCCTAGGCTGCTCACCAATCCGGCTGCTTCTGCACTAGCACCGGTATGTTGATGATGAGCGGCAGCTGCTACCATACTGCACATCTGTTGTCTGAGACCTTGAGCTACAACTGCCACCGCAGCAGCTGCTGCAGCACCAGGAGATACAGTAGGTTCAGGGCCATTTGTACATGGAGGAGGTGCATTCATATTTCCATAATTCTGCATGGGTTCTTGCATCTGAAAAACAAGTTATTAATTATCAATAAAATGTTAAGTTAAATTTAAACATAGTGAAAAATGATATTCCGATACAATGAACTCAATAATTGGTTTGGTTGAAGCTGATTACTTATTCTGTTATAATCTTAAAACATATTAGTATTATTACATTCTTTGGGGGACCGTTAAAAACAGCCTGTGTTTTAAGCATGTTACATGATTGTATCCTAAGAAGAAGAAAATGAAGACACTACCATGTCACTTGCCTCATTTCCATAGTGGGAATTATAAAAATATATGCATGTGTCAAACATCATTATTATGAATGAATTCATGTTTTGATATGTGAAACCTCAAATAAATAATTGAAAAGTGGGAAACGAAGATTATGATCAAACAAAAAATCAATTTATTGTATAATTCTTTAATTCCAAATATAATAAGTCTTTAGATATAACAATATTTTTCACATTTGAAATATGGCTTCCATATTTGTTTTTTATAATAATATTCCATACTTATATATTTTAAGGGGATTTACAACAGATATGAAAGTACTCCATTGATATTTCAAATATTAGAAGGATTTTACATATATTGTGATAAAATAATGTCAACCTAACAAAAGTCTACCGAGAGAGTAAGAAAATTGGTTTATGAAAAACTTATGTTAACACCACACTATTGCCGAGGCCATTTGGAGACATTTGTTGAGCTGAGGACACTCAAGTGCTCCACACAATCATATCAGCAATAGAATGGCACAAAGCATTCACTGTGGTTATAAGAGTGAGATATTTCCTAAACTGACTTTTGGTCTCCACCAATGAATTGATAGAATGCTTCATTTTTATGTAAATTTGGACATGAGAGAACTTTCCCTTTCATTTCACACTGCCACACAAGTGGATCCAACCATATTCATGTTGACTGAAGTTTTGTTCACAAGAGAATGAATGTGGAGTAATGCTTCGTAAGTGCTGGCCACTATTTAAATCATTCCCTAGTGATTTGTAATCTCGCAATTATTTAGTTGCAGAAATTGAACACACTACTTTAACTAGGAATTCGTCAGTGATTAAAAGTAAAGTAACCAGTCACATATTATGGCAACCCAATTGTCAGTTCTGGAATGACAATTGCCAGAAGTGAACATGTGCCCACAACCTTCTTCTCAGTATATCTTTGTGTTGTCTTCCTTACACGTATTTTATATTTATATAATGATAGACAATTCAAGCAACAACTTATGTCACTTAAATTAATAATACTGATAGACTGATTGTAAAAATTAAGTTAAGGCCAGCAAATTATAATAAAAAAGGGAGTATCTAAAATTTGAAGGAACTGGCTATATGTGAATTCACATGGGTGATCACACAGGTCTTTATTATTTAGTATTTTTTGTTCGGTATTTTGCATTGTCCAATTTTTTTACAACTTGCTGTGGGCCCGAAATTCTGTCGTCGTCATTCAACTTGCACTTAAAATTTTTGTAGTAATCTTGTGTGTGGCAGTGAGTATATTTACATCAAAGTTTTATTTTCTTTTGGCATATTTTAATGACATTGAAGTTTCACGATGAGAGTAACACATCACGACTTTTAATCAACATCTCAAAAATGGTCACAACTATACTAATTGGTTATATAAGAAAGGCCATAGAGAATTGAAGTCTCTTTCAATGCAATACTTAAATGTAAAAATTCATTGATAATTGCTGATACATCTCAATACAAATGAAACCAAGAGTTATAATCGGATTATTATTATCAGATTGAAATTAAAATTAATCAACCTCACTTTATTAAATTTATTTTTATTTTCAAAATAAATTATTAGATTGAATTTAAAAGTTTTTAACATTACTTATTAACTCAGAAAGGTCATTTTATTATTATTTAATCACACAGAATAAGTATGACTATTTTTTGTCCTCCTAATTTAGTTATAAAGGCAAATGTAAAACTAAGACTTACTTATGGGGTAGGAATGTGTTGGGGCACAATGTGCAGGGAATGCACACATTCAGAGAACATAGCAAACATCATACAATATGTTACTTTAAAAGTGATTATTATCATTATTAAGGTGTCAAATTAAGAAAATACTTAAAAGAATTCAGCAAACAACACATATTTGGCAATTTTTAACAAAATATGATCTTAGCATATTGAATTACAAATTTCTAGAGATTTAGGCTAAGTTGAGAAATAGCGCCTGAAGGTTTTGTATAAAATGTTTCTCAAAGTTTAAGTTTCAAATGGAGTCATTTCTGTGCAAAGTTTGAAGATGATGTCAAAGAAAAACTGCTGCTAAGAATTTATTGGTTTCTTCCCATTAAATGTGATTTTATTGTTCTTTCTTCCATGAAAGGCCATATAGGAGAGTGAACATTCAGCAGGCAGTCGACTGTTGTTGGCTGGCCGTAACTCCTGACGGAGCAAGCAGTTGCTTTTGAAAATTTGAAGAAAATTCCCTACTCATAATAATGTTTGCAGCTGTATACTTTATGTAATACCACCACCTTTCTTCACTTTCTATCTCTCTTTCCTTTCCTTATTAATTGTTTTTACTTGTAAATATATATTGTGAGGGCATCATCAGTATTTTTGGTTCTGGAAGGGAAGTACTGCTTTCTTTCTTGAGGGTTTAGTGGACAATTATTTTCTTGAAAGTTTTTGTGTAATTTGTACAATTGTCTCTTCAATTTTCTTCGGCTTGAAAGAGTATGTTCCCCAGACCATCATTTCAGTGTTGTCTACCATTGTGTGTAACAAAATACCGATTACATACCTGGTTTCAATGAAACCCATAGTAATGCCAATGATTTTTTAGTCACAGTGGGTTCACCACATGAAATCTTTGAAACAAGATTTTTAAAGTCACAGTGACAAGAAAATGGAAATGGGTGCCTAGCAAAGTCTTTGATATTGAGTTTATCTCTTGGTTTGTGTTGTGTGATTATCGTGTCTCTGACAATTGAATCTTGACAAAAGCTACAAGGCTAGCAGGAACGTTGTGTGGATACTCTGCTTTAAGTGGAAAACTAGCAAACTGACAAATGGAAAAGCCAACTAGAGTTCTCAAACAATTGATGTTTGAGCTAATTATTATTTGACTGTATCAGTGATAACTGAGAAATCTGTATGCTTTCAGAATTATTCTGACAAATTTATCTTTAAAGTGTAATGCAGAGTTATAAAGTAATATTGCGAATTTTTAGAAATGACGGAAAAGTTGTGTGAGAAGTATAGTAATCTAACAAAACTACTTTTTAAAAATAAATTTTTGGCCATTAACCAATGCAGCAGCTTATTTCATTAACAAACAACTTGACAGTACTTACTCCCATGTGAGGGTATGTCATATCTGGATCATCCTTAATATGCTGACCGAAGCCACTCATTGCAAGAGGTGATGACACATATCGGGATACCAGGTTGGTTGGTAATGGGCTCCGTCTAGCCGGGGTGTGTTGCTGTAATAGAAGAGTAAACAATTTTTAACCTATATTATGCAACATTGTATTTAAAATATAATTTTTATTATGATACATCAACATAATTCATGACAGCCACTCATTTTTCACTACTTGTATGAATAAAAATTCAAACTGTGCTGTTGTTGTTGTGGTATTCAGTCCTAAGATTGGTCTGATGCAACCCTCCATGTTAACCTATCTTACGCAAGCATTTTCATTTCCTCATAACTAGCACAATCCACATCCTCCCTAATCTGCTTAGCGTATTCCATCCTTAGCCTCCCTCTTCTGTTTTTACCCCACACACTTCCCTCTAAAGTTAATTTTACAAGACCATCATGTCTTAAAATGTGGTCTATTAATCTATCCCTTCTCCTGGTCAACGTCCTCCATATTCTGTTAGAACTTCCTCCTTAGTAATTCTATCCACCGATCTCATTTTAAGTATTTGCCTACAGCACCACATTTCAAAGGCTTTTATTGTTTTCCTTTCTGAAACTCCTACTGTCCACGTTTCACGCTCCATACAAACATTTTTATCAACGATTTCCTAATATTCACACATATATTACCCGTAAGTAAATCCTTCTTTTTCGTGAAAGCCTTCCTTGCCTGTGCTATCCTACTCTTTATGTCTATTATACTTCTACCATCCCTAGTTATCACGCTTCCCAAGTAATAGAATTCCTTAACTTCCGTCAAAAACAAACTGTGCTACCTAAGCAAAATTCCCATGCCAATGTTTTGACATTTGAAAAGAGCCATTTTAACCATTAAATATGTACAATTTCAATTCTGTTGTCATATTATTAAACAATAGAAATTTATGAAAATCCTATGCCAGTGAAAAATTCTGCAGTGCATGCTACATCTTCAAAAAATAAAATAGCTTGAGGACACAGTAATATTCACTTATAAGAAGAACAGTTAAGTTGTAGGTCTATTACTATATGGATTTCAGATTGAAAGAAAACATAACAGTCATGACATTTAGTCAGAAAAGGAGTCAGTCAGATTGTTGGAAATCATTAACCATCAACTGTAATAAGTGAATTCACCCTTCAGGCTGTCCTCTAGGCATTGTAGCAAAATTTGCAAATGAGAGGCGACCCTGTGTTGGTCGGCAAGTCATTAGCAGGTCAGTTTTGTGATTTTGGAGGGTCATTAACCTGGAACAGCAGTCTGGACCAGATCGTAAAAGTTTATTTGAATTCCCTCTGGAAGTGAATGTAATTTTGTGATGTGAGAAAACAGAACAGAGTTGGCGGACAGATGTAAGGAGTGAGATATGAGAAGTAATGAGAGAGGACAATGAGATGGAATATGTGAATAAGTAGTGAGAGGAGACAAAACAGTTTGTTGAGCAAGTGAAAGTGAGTGGTGGCCAGAAAGAGTGTTAAGATTTGGAGATTTGGCAAGACTGTTCACCCACGTCTGCCCAGCAAAGGAACCAGTCCATGTAGAGTTGCAAGTCATTGATCCTGCTGGAACTTGGGCAATAATCTTTGGAAGCCACACTGAGAACTTCAAACAGAAAGCCCTCCCCTTCCATCTTTACTTTGTGTGATTTAGCTGCAATGACAAGCAATTACATTTCGGACCTGTTGTACATTTTAATATTTGCTAAAATTCTGCAATCTTTGTAATCATTTTGTAGTTAGCTTAGAATAGTATAGTTTTAAGTGCATTTGAATGTGAGCTTGAGTATAATATTTCATAAAATGGAGTGGAACTGTGAGTGAGTGTGACAGCAACATCCAATGAATGTGGAGTCACATGAGAGAGCTTTGGCTGTAATTGATTTGTAAATTAAATTCCTTGTAATAAACATTCCCCCAGTAATTATTTAATTAAAGCCAAGACCCCTGAGAGTCTCATGCTTGGCTCAAGAACTCATGTGCGTTGGCTCGGTGATTGCCATATAACTAAGGATCACATGGTTCGCTGTTGCTGTTTCTTTTTATACATATTATATTAATTCTGTGTATGCAATAGTGCCCAGGCTGGCATTTGAGATAACCATATCCAAGGGAGCATTGCACTACATCATTTATTTATATTTTGATTTTAGTAAATTGTAAAATGCAGTCAGAATAAAACATTAATTCACAATTTAGTAATCACCCATTTTATTCAATAAAAAATAACAATGCGCCATGAAAACATCTGATATGAAAATGTTTTTTCAAACACATGGCAATTTGTATTACACATCTTTTTACAAACTTTTACTCAAATATATTTTTCTGCAACTTATTTCCCAACCTTTATAAATGTATTATCTTCCATCCTAATTTTTTCTAACTTCAAAAACAAGGGAAATTTAAGGAACTGCTTACATTTATTGGAGAAAACTTAACTGGAATGTTTGTAAAATTTGAAAGAATAAATGGGAAGTAGAAGGATGTTTTCCTGGTTACCATGTGAAATGTTTTGAGTCAGAATACTTAAAATAGCAATCTTAATTTTACATTCAAGTGTGACTTTTGTGACATCTAGATATGCACCAATCAACTCATGATAAAATGGTTGAGATTTCTTTTTGCTTTAGTACACTTTATACATATTATTTATCTATTACTCCATAATTGGCTTACAGTTAGACGGGGATAGCTGAGATGAGGCTCCTCCTTAATGTGTTGAGGATCTCTAAATACAACAGCACGTATAACTCCATTGATGTGCTCCTCTGGCCAAGATCCTAGCAGAATACGTTGAGGCCTCCCTCTGCCTTTGGGACGAAGATCTGAAACATATAAGTTTAACATGTGAAAGCAATAAATTTCAAGTCAATTAAAAATAATCAAAATATTAAAAACTAACCAAATGCTCTTTAAAACATAAATCAAATTAAATTATTCGGTTCATTTCTGTAGGGCTGCTTGAATTACTGTAACCTAGATTTATTCCTCAACTACTTCTTCCCAAAACAGTGCTTCCTTGTTCTAATTGTTGTATTTCTTCTTCATTCTTCCACAGTCTCATAAATTACCCCTTTTACAATCAGCTGAGCACTAAATAAAATATTGAATAAACACTATAATATATCAAATATATCAGGTGACCCTAAGTCTAGACTTTGAGCAGGTAGAAATATTCTTTTGGACTTCAATTTCAACATCATGTATATGATTTTTGTATCAAACATGAATTTGTACTCAAATGGACACTAGTGTGTTAGGCTACTATGCCAAATAATGGCTCTACTGGTACACTGGTTACAGAGCTAGAGCCATCTTGCTGGACCAATGCCCAGTCGCGAAGCATGCGATGCAAACGATTTGGCCAAGTTTGGTATGTTCTGGTGTTCCAAATAGGTTATCTCTTGCCCTGAATTTTTTTGAACCAACACAACTTTAGGTTCTGAATGCAGCTGAAGCATTCAAATTGCTTAGAAATTGTTGTCTTATGCTATTCAGCCTGAAAGTGCCTTGTAAAATGTTCTGCAAAAGATTTTAGTAATATTTTAACCATCATTTATATTAAGACAGAAGCAGCTGGAAACTTGATTATAGTCTGCCAACCAACAACATGGTTCTCATCATATTACATCAGTATTATTGTTTATGAATTAATAGTTCTGATTTTATTGATCATCATTCTGGGTGCAAAATTAAAAATCACAATACTTTACCACTTTTCAGAGTTACTGTTTAATATGTATCTCTCTTTTGTATACTGTTTATTAACACTATTGGAAAGAGCACACTAAAAGAAACTTGAAAAAGCAGAAGAGCAAAGTTCCATGTGAGGCCTTTAAATTGCCTAACTTTCTTGCATACCACACATTTTACAGTGGTGCTTTAATGAAGAAAGAAATAATATACTGTTGTAAACAATTTTAAGAAGTTCATAAAATCATTTTCATGTCTTCAATGTTAGTACATATGATGGGAATCTATTTTTCAGTTTTTCAGCACTTGGAGCTGACAAAATGTGGATAATTTGTTGCTCTGGAATCCACCATCCATCCTTTCTTAGAGGCCAATGGAAAGAATATTCTGGACCATGTACATGCATGGAACTGACCAAGGACATTCTTCTAATGAAGTTTCACAGACATTTCCGATCCACCAGTTACTGTCAAAAGTACAGGCTTTGTAATAACCAGGTTGAATGCTATTAATCGATACACTTATGTAGTCTACCGATTGATTGACACCTGCAATAAATGATACTGTGTCATTTGAAACTCTGATTATCTGAATTTGTCTTACATTAATCAGTTTGAAGCAATGGTTTTCCCCTGTCCCTGCAACTATGCAACAATTTTCATATCTTTTTTCCTGCAAGGGCCTTGCAGCCTTGATATCTTGCTTTGTCATGAAAAGTAAATTGATTCCATCAATTTTTTCATCACAAAATCTGAATAAGCCATTTGGTGTATTTGATCTGAAAATGATTGTTGAAGGCTTCCCATTGCAGCTATAGATTTATTGTGCCTCCATTCCATCACGTGGAGACTTTCTATGGCTTGTGGCAAAGAAGTTCCATTCTGCACTGTAGCCAAAGTCTTTGTGGTGCTGACGCAACTTCATGAAATTATTGTATTGAACAGCAGATTCATCACTGAAATAGCTGATGTGATTCAGCACTGGAAAGCAGGTTTGCAGGTGGCCAATCAGCTTGAAGCAGAAAATGTAAACTGCAACTGTATCATGACATAAACAGTCACTGATGAAGTAGAAACTAAAGGGCACAATCTTTCCAGTCAACTACTTGTAATAGATGACAAAGGGATCTGATGAGTGGGGTATGACTATTCTCCCAGTGGAAGTCTTGCACAGCATCCTGCACAATAAATGAATAATGTTCTGCAAAATACATCAATAGCCAACTATGTGGAGAGAGATTTGCAATTTTGGTCACAATTTCTTGGAAAAAATTTTCAATTGTTGATTGCCTTGCACCCAATGTATCACGATTGGTAAGGATTAATTTTTTTCTTGTATTCAATTGCTTCATCAATGTCATTTTTTTGAAATACAGTTTCTAAAAATGTTTCCAAGACTTCCAATCCAGGGCATTGGTCACATCGACAAAGTTTGCAATCTTTTTTTTCCAAATTGCCAACCATTTTGACTAACAAATTCTTGTAGTCGTCATTGATTGTAGTTGCTGCTAACATCGACTGTGCAAAAACAAACTGAATGTGTTTCTACTGAATCAATGAATGTCTTCATTATTGTAATTTATTTAGAATTTAATTCAAATCTGAATATTTTAAATTGATAAAATTGGTATTGTAACTTTTGTTTGTAGTTCTCTATATCTGATGAACTGTGAAAGTTACATATCAAATTTACACAATTAGTAATTGCACATCAGATTAATAGAAATTACTGCCAATGATGTCCCTAAATATTCATACCCACAAATCACATTACAGGTATCATGACTGACTCCAACACAACAGCCAACTCTGTGACATATGCGTACTGAAAAGCTAGCATACCTTTAAGGAAATTTAAAACCTTATATGGAAATTTATCATTTTGCTTTTTAAAGTTTCTTGTAGAAGCAAGTGTGCTCTTTCCAATAGTATCAATAAAAAGTAGAGATGATAGCCACATTAAAAATGACATTTTAAAGTGCAAAAAATACGATTAAAATTTTTCAATTAGAATGAGGGTCAATAACATCAGAACTATTAACTCATAAATGATAATACTGATGTAATATGATGATGAGCAGGTTAAAGGATATAAGAGTCAAAATCAAGGTTCCAAAGGTTTGAGTCATCCCATGTCAAATCACCTGAGGCTTCCCAAATCACTTGAAATTTTGTAAGGAAGTAAAACCGGGCCCCAGCTGAAACTATGAAAATATTAGAGCTCATAGTACACTGGTTCAGAAGTTACAAGTCCATATTCAACAGGCTGTCATTGTGATAACGCGCACACTCCGACTTAAGAGCCAACTTTGATCCCTTATCAAATCAATTCCAGGGGCCAGATAAGTGTGAAACCTGGCTTATTTATGCCATTTCTAGCATATAATGTATCGGTATGAACAAAATAGTAGTAAGTGGTCCGTTCTGATATCTGTCAAAACCAAAGTCGCCGCAAATTTTTCTAAGTAAAATTTTTCCGGTTAAATTTCATTTGCAAGATCTCTTGAAATATAAGAGAAATAGAGTTTCTGGTTCAGTATTGCTTAATATGGTGCTTTAAAAGAACATTTACAAATAATTGTTGCGTATAGATCTTTTGCTGCTGAGTATTTGGCCTCCAAACTGAGGTCTAAAATTACAACGACTAAATTTTGTGGTGACTTTGGGACTGATACATATTAGAACGGTCAACTGTACTACATAAAACCACCACATTTTGTGGTATAAGGTACGCCGATAAGCTATATTTCACTATTATCAGGCCACTAGAACTGATTTGGCCCTTTTAGCGTCTCGCGTGCAATACTTGAGAGGTCTACAGCTGCTCTAAACCGGCAGATCCCAACATAAAAAATACATGTTTCGTGTACAGATAACCATGTTCTTTGTAATGGTATAGTTTTCTAAAAATTGGGAGTTACTCATTTTGACAAATTTTAGCCATACATTTGGCTACTTTTCGGTGTAAAATCGTTTTGAGCAACTTTCATGAGGAATATCTCAAGACACGAGTACCGCTACATTTCTGTGCTAGAAGTTGTATGGAAGATCCAAGTTTCACACTTATCTGGTCCCTAGAATTGATTTGATAAGGGATCAAAGTTGGCTCTTAAGTCGGAGTGTGCACGTTATCACAATGACAGCCTGTTGAATATGGACTTGTAACTTCTGAACCAGTGTACTATGAGCTCTAATATTTTCATAGTTTCAGCTGGGGCCTGGTTTTACTTCCTTACAAAATTTCAAGTGATTTGGGAAGCCTCAGGTGATTTGACATGGGATGACTCAAACCTTTAGAACCTTGATTTTGACTTGATTAAAAAATTTCAGGGCAAAAGATATCCTATTTGAAGTTCCATGATATATCAAACTTGGACAAATCGTTCGCACCGCGCGCTTCGCCACAAGGCATGTGTCCACCAACATGACTAGCTCTGTAACCAGTGTACCAACGAGCCAATATTTTGCACAATAACACACAAATGTGAATCTATGGTTATACCATTAGCAGTGTTGTGATCAGCGTTTAAATAGTGAACACAAATGTGCCCCTAATATAGTGACCAACAAAGTGAGCACAATATATGTATTCATTCCTAAGGAAGGTTAAGCTGTAATATCAAAATTAGGGATAGAATCAGTATTCTTACAAAATAATTAGGGTTATGAGCTACTACATTCAGATACAAAAGAATGCCAATTGCAGAGATGTTGAATATAATACAAGCATTTTGTATATAATTCTGGAATAGTACCAAGTGTTGACATCTACATTCTTTGGTATGAATGTTTAAACTGTGATATGTTTGGAAAATACAGTATGTTTATCAATGGAAAGCATGATATTGAAGATATGCTCCTTGGTACAGATATTAAAATGAGATTTTGTGAACTACAATATTTTCCATGTAAATAATAAATGGATCATTGTGTTTTTTAATCATGAAGGAAAGTGTTATTGTAAATCTTATAACAATGGACATTTGATATTCTTAAAAAAATGTGGACAAACTTGTGATCTCAGACTTTTTGTGTGGTGGTATTCAGTTTCAAGACTGGTCTGATGCAACCCACCACACTAACCTAACTTGTGTGAGCCTTTTCATTTCCGCATAACTAGCACATCTCACATCCTCCCTCATCTGCTTAGCATATCATCCTCAGCCTCCCTCAACTGCTAATTTAACAAGAGCTCCCTGTCTTAAAACCTGGCCTTTTAATCTATTCAATCTCTTTGTTAAAGTCCTCCATATTATCCACTCTTCCCCTATTCTGTATACAACTTCCTCATTAGTGATTCTATCCACCCATCTGATTTTCGGCATTTTCCTATACCACCACATTACAAAGTCTTCTATTCTTTTATTTTATTTTCTGCAACTCCTACTGTCCATGTTTTGCACCCATATAACACCATACTCCATATTACCTGTAAGTAAAGTCCTATTTTTGCGAAAGCCTTCTTGCCTGTGCTATCCAACCCTTTGTCTACTATACTTCTACTTTCCTTAGTAACAGTTCCCAATTATCAGAATTCCTTAACTTCCATCAAAATATCCCTTCCCAATCTAACTCACTTTGATATTCCACCGTTTCCTGTACTACACTCCATTACCTTGATTTTCCATCTATTTATCCTCATATTGAACTCTTTCTCCAGGATCACGCTCATGCCATTTATTATGCTTTCAAAGTCTTCTTCTAACTGGCCTATACAATATCATTGGCAAAGTGTAGGGTTTTTATTTCTTCTTCTTGCAGTATGATTCCTTTTCCATATTCACTTCATTGCCTGTTCTATAAATCAGTTAAACACCATGGACGACAACTGCATCTTTGTCTTACTCCTTTCTTGATTATGGTTTTCTTGATTAATGCTGCCTGTATTCTGTAGAGGTTATGTATTAGCCTCCTTTCTCAATATTTTATTCCTGTGCTCTTCAAAATCCTTAATAGTGTGTTCCAGTTCACATTATCAAATATCAAATGCCATGAATGTTGGCCGTTTTTTTTATCCTGTCTTCTAAAATTAGTCGCAAAGTCAATATTGTCCCTACATTCATCCTAAAACCAAACGGTTCTTCTTCCTAACTCACATTCTATTTGATGTTCCATCCTCCTATATACTATTTTCATTAATATTTTGCACGCATGAGACAGTAAACTAATTGACCTGTGCTGTTTGCATGTATCAGCCCCAGTCTTCTTCGGTAGGGCTACACTTTTGTTTTTACTAAAAACTTCTGGTATTCTTCATGTATCATAATTTTTGCAAATTATCATGAACAGCTATGACATTGCTTCTTTGCCCAATGATCTTATCAACTCCACTGCGTCTATTTTCCCTTTCATCATGAAATCTTCAACCACTTTACATTTCTCTTGTAGCCAAGCCTCTTTGGCTGCTTTGCACTACCTATCTATCTCATTCTTCAAGCATCTGTACTGCTCGTTACCATTTTCATCTTTCACATTTTTATATTTACACCTTTCACCAATGATTTTCATTATTTCTTGTGTTATCCATGCTTCCCTATTGGCCTGAGAAATTCTTCCTGTTTTTTTTTCATCTGTTGAAGTTTTTTTTATCAAGAGTGCCCATTTCTATATTGTAAAAGTTTTAATAAGGAAATAACAAGAAAAAATCTGATTGGGGTGATTTGAGACAGATAACAGTACTATACTGAATTTTGTTCAATCTAATGTTTGTCACGCAGTACAAACTAAGTGATGAACTCAAAAGTTCATATTTTGCTTATAAATATGCTACTTCTTTTGCTAATTATGGGTAATTATATTTAAAAAAATTATTTATAATTTATTCATTCCTGTGAATAATCAGAGTCCCTTCATAGTCAAATTCATGTTTTTGCCTTCTGGTTCTAACTTGATTTGTCAGGAAATTAACTACATTCCAGAGGAATAAAAAACATATTAAGTCATGGGAAAACTAGATACTGGAATAATGACTTACAATAAAGCATTTGCAAAAAAGAAAATAGATCCCAATCTTATTCCATCAATAGCTCACACCATAGACACATCTTTATGCTGAAAGTAAATCCTAATGCACAATGCTTTCATTATCTTATGGAAGTGGAATATATAATAGTATATGGTTATGTAGGAAAGGAAGCTAAGCACTTATTTCTTATTACACTTACTAAGGAATGGAACAGACTGCCTGGAAAATAAGAGATAATTTGATAAAGAATGTCAATGCTCTTAGTTGCTATGATATTGTGTTTTTGTAGTAAAGTAAATGTCAAACACTCAATAAATGTAAAGGATTGAACTTAAGTCTACAGGCATTCAGCATTAAATAATCTCAAGTACATAGCTAGTTTATTTATATTATAAATCGAAGTATAAGCTGATAAAAATACTGCATAAATGGAATTAATTTTTGGTAACACAGTTTATTGTATAAGATAACTATAGGAGTCTGTTTCTTTTCAATTTAACAGTAGTGTTGTTGTGGTATACAGTCATAAGACTAGTCTGATGCAATCCTCCATGCTAACCTATCTTGCGCAAGCCTTTACATTTCAGCATAGCTACCACATCCTCCCTCTAATGCTAATTTTAAAAGACCCTCATGTCTCAAAACATGGCCTATTAATCTATTCCTACTCATGGTCAACATCCTCCACATTGTTCACTCTTCTTCTATTCTGCTTAGAACTTCCTCTCTAGTCATTCTATCGACCCTATAGGGGCGTAATGGTTGGTGATATACCCACAGAGGCTTACAGTCCAACCTAAACACCATTTTATTTATTTTTATTCTATGGAGGGATTGCAAGAATTTCAGTAAGCTTCAAGGAAAAGGTAGCAGAGATGGAATGTATTCCTGGCAACTGAATTGTACCAAGGCCAGAAATAGGTCTGAAAGACATTGTGTCAGGTATTGGTCCACAGAAATATCTTTAGAGTTTGGTAAAGGTCCCTGTCATTATTTGCAAATAATTTTAATTTGTCATTATCCTTTTGATATTGTCAATCGATTCCTCACTGCTGTAATAAAATTAATTCACTTCTATATTGCCAACATATCTTATGAACGTTTGCCTGTTATCATGTACTTAAAGTCTGTCACCTTCTTCTGTACTTGTTTTGCAATCAAATTGTCCTTAGTCTGTTGAAACAATATTTAGTTAAAATATGGCAGATTAAGTAAGGGATTACTTGGGATATTTTAGTTAAAGAGTATAAGGCAAACATTTGACAAATTTACAGTGAAAAAGAAGTTACCATCACAAACTTTGTATAATCATGGTCAGTTTCGCTCTACAAAACAGTTATTTTCACAGTCATGATTTTATATATAATTTTATTCAGTTAAATTTTATTTTTCTTAAATATTTGTAAATACATTAAAGAGAAAGACAATAAATTACCAACTAATTAGTTTCTGAAACTGATGTTTTGTGAATTTGCACTACTACCATCCATTACTTCAAAAATATGCTATGGTTATAATTAAGTTGGCACAGCGATTACTTTTCCCACCAAGTTTGCATAACAAAATAAAAAATTGAGTCAGAATGTTTGATGGTTACTTTTTATACAGGAGATTTTACAAGTACAACTGCACAAAAAATCTAGCAACTTACTTATCAAGATTACTGATTGAAAACATTTTATTATTTTTGTCAGTTTTTATTTTATTTAAATTAATGAACTATACTAAGTTGGTTTATATGTGTAACGGAACTTCACTCCAACCCTCCTCAGCCAGATTTGGGATACTTTCCAGCTTTTTTGGCAAAGGAGTCATGGAGTGAGATCCACCAACAGCTAAATTTTGTACGTTTAAAACTATGTATTGTATTTAAAAAGAATTGCAATATATTACTTTATATAATCCATTGTAATTCTCATTTTAGTATACTTGAAGTCTAAAATGAGAGATGATTCACAGTATAGTTCAATATTTAAATAAAATTTTCTGATTTTAAGTTTTAAATAAATAAAAATATGGCCAATAAGTTAATAACTCAGCTGACTTATTGGCAATCTCTTTATTTAATTTAAAAGAAAAACTGACAAAGAGGCTGTTATAACTCATTTAATATTTTAAATGTCACTTGAACTAATTATTTATAATTTCACTTTAATAAAGAATATATACATAATTCACACAACACTGATAACCCCAATACATTATCACTTACTAGATAATACTGCAAAGATTATATCACTAATGTGGAGACAAATATAATATTTAATATTTCTTTTGAAGACAGCATGTTAGTTTCAAAATGGTAATTAAAAACTCTTCAAAAACATGACTGTGAAAAACATTAGTTCTCAGTAAACATGTTAATTGAAATAACTAGTTTTGATTACAATAATGCAACAAAGTGATCATTAAATCTAGCATTATGGAGATTATTGTCTGAATTGAATGCAATTGCTCATCCATTAATGTTCAAAGCAATACAAATTAACTCCATAATATATTACTGTATTCTTAAATAACCTCTTTGGTCTCGGCTTATATTATATCATTGCTTCAGTTTATTTGTAGAACACGCCTGATAAGGTCCACAGATTGTGAAAGAAGCAGAGTTTCAGAAATTTTTGATAATATATATTCTTTATATAGTTAATATTTAATGGATTCCTTTGTCATTATATTTTATTACATTTTAATTTGACTTCAAACAAACAATTTATTTTTATATTTGTAAAATTGTTTTATTTTTAATTTTGATATTCATATCTAAAAACTGTCTGATCAAAAATAACTATTCCACTATTAACAGTAGTTTCAAAGCTATTTCTGTAGAATTCTTGTAAACATTTGAGGAGATAATGAATCTTAACAAATGTTACTCATAATAAAGTAATGAGTAATGACTCATTATACATTGTGATTGCTTTGATGTACTTCACAGACAAGATTATAAGAAGTCTTACTGTTCATGTTAATAAAAGTCTGCCTTGAGAGAATTACATAACATATGTAACATATTGAAGCTTGTATGTAAACTGAGATCAAATAAATTGTAATGTCTCATGCAGAGTTACACTAAATATAGTAATTATTATGATTTACAAACTCACCAGCTCCTCCATCTATAGAAGGGCCCAGCATGTTATGTACACGATTTGCATACAGAACAAATGTTGGATATGGAATATCATATTTCCGAGCAGCTTGCGATAAGGAAAGTCCTTCACGGAGTACTGAGAAAATAGCCTCTGCCATTGTCTCTGGCCGCCACGATTTTAAAGGGCCCCGTTCTCGAAATCGAAGGTTATGCACCAAGCTCTGGTTTGTGTTCCAACATTTTTGCCACATGGATTGCAGCTGGTACTGGTAGCTGTCTGCTGGAAGATTTGATAAAGAAAATTACATTAGTATGTGTAATATTTTTATGTCATACATACATACATCCCACCCACTCTCACACATACAGATAATTAACATAAATTCATTCTTGCATTAGAACAAAAGTTTAATGTACCAAAACTATACATATATAATTATTTATAATTTTAAAAACATTTAAAGTATACAGTACATAAAAAGATTTATATATCATATATAACTTAATATTATCATCTTCATTTTACACACTGATGTTACTTAATGGAACTTTATATTAATAACAATGCAAATAGGACAATAATATTTTATGTTAAAATCAAATATAACTCTTTCACTTTAGTTCATAAATCAAAGAATAACTTAACATTTACAATCACAAATCAGGTATATGCGTGTGTGTGTGAAATGACATTGTCAGGTTAATTAAAACAATTAATAATGGTAGGAAAGAAAGATGGTAACTTACCTGAAGTTCACAGATTGGCAGGCATCATGTAGGGTTTGAAGTTCTTAAATCTTTGAAGGCACCGCCCCTTCATCAGAATGTTAGGAAGACATTTCCATTGTTTTGCTAGCCGACGACTGACTAACTGGAAATGTCTTCTTAACATTTTGATGAAGGGGCAGTGCCTATGAAAAATTGAGAACTTCAAACCCTACATGATTCCTGCCATCTGTGATCATCAGATAAGTCACCAACTTTCTATCTCTCTCCCCTGCCCTTATTGATTCTTTATATATATATAGCACAGCTAGAATATGGGACGAGGATGCTAGAAAACACCTTACATAGGAGTTTTTATTTAGTACTTTTACCAAACAATAAACATAAATCAACTCATGATTTAATATTTATTATTGGTTAATTTAATATAAAATGTTTCATAAAAAATTATATTGAAGTGATAAAATCTTGGATACATTTTAAATAGCTCACTATTAAAGTCACTTTTTCAAATTAAACTTGATTTGAAGAAAACTAAAATATATCTTACAATGACATGATCATATTTTTAATGTTTAAACAAATGTTTTATTGATAAATTTACAATCACCATGACTTCATTAAAAATACTGAAGTTATTATTTATTTAGATTAGCCACAAATTATATCTTCTTTAAAATGATATTCAGACATGATTGATATCTACTTCCACCTTCTTGCCTTACCTTTAAAAATAATTATCACTCTTAGAATAAATTCAGTCACTGTAAAAATAATTTATTGTATATTCTAACCATTTTTAGCAATAACCACAAAGTTTCTTAATGCAAATTACAACAAAGATAGATAAATTATTGCTGGTTTCATAAAATATATAATCTGAATACAAACTTTACAGTTTAAATTTTGGTTTACCTTTATTAACTTGAAGCTAGGTGCATTTTAAGCATACAAATAAAGTCCATTATTTATCCAAAGTTTGACTAAAAAAACAATGACTTAAAGACGAGTAATCAACTATCCAATTCCACTTTCCATAACTTTTAAAATTATGCAAGTTCTCCTGCAATCTAATTCATAAAACTTATGGTAAAATTGATATTATAGGTAGGAACAAGTGATTTCTGCCTCTTGAATGGCCAATAAATAAATAGCAAGAATCAAATACTACATGTTTCAATGCTCATATCATCAGCTGTCTTCAAGTGTAATAGAATAAGTCAATATTTTCATAATATACAAAGATGCTATATAAAAGTGATACTCTCCAAAAGACAGCATACTAGACGGAGTTTTGTAAATGTAATTAACAATTATGTGACAAGAGAATATTAGACTTCAAAACTTAATATCTTTTCATTGTAACAAGAAACGGAAATTGTTGAACACAAGTTGCATAATAAACACCTTGTGAGGTCTAGAGTTATCGAATTCTCGGAGGCAAGGTGTCTACCATCTATGAACCTCAGGTAAGTCACCTTCTTTCTATCTCTCTGTCCTTTCCCTATTAATTGTTTATATATCCATGCCGTACATATGATTCAAAGAGCGAATTTCCTGCCTTTCTCCCAAATATTTCTATCTTTCTTTCTATCCAATTATCAAATGCGTGACTTTGTTACTTATCCCATATATATATATATATATATGCTTGTGTTTACATACAAAGAATGTCCTACTTTGGGTTCAGGATTTCTTTTATCATTACTTGTGAGTTATCTAATGCTCTATACTGAACTGAAAGTTTTTACTTCACATTATTGGCCTGTGCTCTCTAATATAAATACCACTGTCCTACAGTACTGTTGGGTCCAACAATTTCCTTCAATCCCATTAGAAAATGAATACTAATACTTATTATCAAATACACCACAATCTATTAGTTGTTTTATATCATTATAACTTTCTTTCTGGTTACAGCAACTAATTTGACAAAATTTTCTTCAAATTATAAAATTGAATATGTAATTAGATATAAAATTTTGAAAACTCATTGATGAGACAACATTTGTTTTAAATAGAATTGATTTACTAATGTTATATTAGTAACATTTTCTCCTCCCCAGTGTGTTTGGTGAGGATTAAAATTTGAAAAATTAATTTAACAAGAAAAAAAATTTACACCAGAATTATTAAATAGAGAAAATTTTTTAATACCTTGATTTACATCAAAATGTTATAGAGATAAATGAGATATGACATTTCAATAGGAGAATTTAGGTAGCATGTGACAGGATGGCCAACTTAACTACACACCTATTAAGATTTAAGTTATTGGTGTGCTACGCAGTTGAGTTTCTGATAACTAATATGGAAATAGTGTAGGCATAAAAAGTGAGAAAAGAAGATTTTGAATGGAAAGCATAGTTTGACAGGAAATGGACAATTAGACTGGTCTAATGCAACCCTCCTTGTTAATATATTGAATAAATGCTGGGAACTGTATAATGGTTAGGTAAAAATATACATAAATCAATGCTTCATCTTGGAATTGCAGTAGAATAGTTTCACATAAAATCACAAGGATAGAAAGGAAGCAAATAGATTGTGGGTTATTTTAGTGTGAAAATTACAAATTGGATTCAAGATTGTTTGAAGATACTCTAGATTTCATCCTAGCAATAACATTAATTATTTGGGAAAACCAAGGAAACCCAATGAGAATCACGAGGAGACATGAATCCAAATATTCACCATTAAAAATTCTATGGTATACTGTAGAGCAACTACATTGTTTAGCTAAATGCATAGTTTTGTCACATAACAAAGGTAACAGATGGTGAGGAAAGGGACAATATGATTATAACATTAAACTTCAAAACCAATATCTATGGACACAACCTCAAATGCAGACCAGCTGACAGTGTTCATTGTGATTAGACCAAATATTGCAATGGACCAGGACTAATTCTTCCAAGCCATTAGCTCAAACAGAAATAATATTTTTTTACATTTAAACTTTACAAATATGACAAAGACATGACCCCCATTAGTGTGTTTTTGTATTAGAAGCAGGCTTCACAATTTCCATTTGGAATGCCAAAACTTTGATTATAACACTACTAATTGCGCTAAATAATTTGTGCTGTTGCACGACTCCAGACATATGAACTCTCTTCATTCCAACTTGAACAAATGTTATCGCTATGCCATATTTTGTGCATGTTGAAACTTTCAAGTCGAATTATACTCTTATAGGAATAATTATTAACTTTTCTGCAAAGAAGTGTAGTACACATGACCAGGCATCACAATAAATCTCATAGCACCAATCTTAAAATTTACATAAATCAACACATTTTAAAACTTTATTAATTTACTCTGCCATATCATGTGCCTTCTGATTATGCATAATCATGACTAATGTATTGCATGCCAACTCCATAAATATCCTGCTTTGATATCCTATATACCATAATATATTAATGTGTGTTCTACCCGGCAGCATTTCAAGAAGTTGTGTGTCTATATATATATATAGTCGGCTAGCCGATCACTGGAAATGTCTTCCTAACTTTCTGATGAAGGGGACGGTGCCTCTGAAAAATTCAAATACTCTAAACCTCACAAGGTGTCGACCATCTATGAACCTCAGGTAAGTCACCTACTTTCTATCTCTCTTTCCTTTCCTTATTAATTATATATATATAATTAACTTTGTCTTTTAGGAAAGAGTCACCCTCTCCTGCATTGTCCAGATAAAGCACGCACATTCTGTCCTTCCTTTCCATAAAAATTATTTTGACAATGTCATGTCATCCTTAGTTTCAGACTGTGTGGCATTCTGGCACAGTATTTAGTTCTACTGCGCTTCAAAAATTTTATGTAATTGCTTCCCAGCCTGGTGACCCCCAACTCTCGATTTAAGGTCAATTCCTTTTACCCATACAAATGAGTTAATTAATTTGGCTGTGCTTTACACAAACTGCATGTGACTCTTCATTCCAACTTACTAAACTGATCTTTGTGTTTAAAATTAATTATTTTAAGTAGAAAGATTTTCAGTTCCATAGATGGGCAGATATAAGATACATATGCTAATTTATATTAAAAGTATCAGATAAATAAATAATAATACATATGCATATAGTTCTAAGAATTGATACATGTGAGATACAATAGCTATTTACAACCAACCTTAAATAATTCAGAAATATAAATTATAGCTTTAAAAAAAAATTAGAAACACACAAAAATGGCAGTAAAAATCTTCTCTTCTTAGATGAGTGACTTGTTTGAGCAGTACTGTCTGATGTAAATACATTGGCCTGGTTTTATAATTTATCAAAAAATAAGAAACTCACCTGGTCAAATCTAATACTTTCTGTAGGTAATTTCTTCTGTTGTAATACTCTCCCCATTTAATTATGTAATAGAAAATATTCTTAGAATGTAAAGTTACGTTTAAGAGCTTGTTATATATATAAATATGAGTCAGGAAATGACATTGTCATGTTACTTAAAACAATTAATGAGGAAAGGACAGAGAGATAGAAAGAAGGTGACTTACCTGAGGTTCATAGATGGTAGACACCTTGTGAGGTTTAGAGAACTTGAATTTTCGGAGGCACCGCCCCCTTCATCAGAAAGTTAGGAATACATTTCCAGTGATCGGCTAGCCGACGACTGAGTCATCGGCTAGCCGATCACTGGAAATGTCTTCCTAACTTTCTGATGAAGGGGGCGGTGCCTCCGAAAATTCAAGTTCTCTAAACCTCACAAGGTGTCTACCATCTATGAACCTCAGGTAAGTCATCTTCTTTCTATCTCTCTGTCCTTTCCTCATTAATTATATATATATATATATATAGTTGAATATTAATGTTCTTCAAGTCTTTAAGATTAAAATTCAGCATGGTCTGCCAATGAATTGTGTGAGTAAAAGTGGATCAAAATGGCTGAAATTAGTAATGAATGCAATTTTACAGTGTTACTGATATAAATGGCGACACTCTTGATGCTGGTTAGGTTAAAGTTCAGTCATTCACAATAGGGTGGCAGTGAAAATAATCATTAAGAAAATGACCAATATGACAGGGATTTGTGTTAAATTCAGACTAGTTGAGATATATTGTGACAATCATCATGTTGATTAATTTTAAGATTAGCCCCCATCAATATGATGGGGAAGGGAAAGGAAAATTTGCCTGAAGTGATCATATTATTGTCAAATCCATATTTTTCAGTGGAACTGAGCTGAACAGCAGTGCTACAAATGCTGGTCATCAATCTGTTCAGCCCTCTTCAGCATGTGGCAGGACAAGAAGGGGTTAAATTCTAAATGACAAACAGATCAATGTTGAACTATTTCCTTTTTCAATCTAATACAAGTGCAAGATAAATAAATACCAGAGCAACACTAGCAAGTGAGGTAGTAGTAGAATATGTATTGAATTTTTGTTTATAATTACAATGAGCAGTAAGCAGAAATTGCTTTAGATGTAAATCTATGTCATTCCTCTCTTAGTGTTTGATTGATAGCTACCCAGACATTATGAATTTATGCAATGGCTTTAATTAAAAGTACTTTTATACCATACCACATAGGTCTATCATATTGTATTATACTCCATGTCAAACTCAAACATAGGCATTAATGATAGACATTTCAATCCATCTGCATTAATTTCTTAGATGTAATCACATATGAGAAGTTTCAAGGGATGTACACTTTGGGTGTTATTAAAAAGAGAATGCATTTAATATGTTTTCAGAAACATTGAATAACATTAACATATGATTTAACTTCAATTTGTTTATAAGATCATTTACTGAATGATGATTAAACACATCTGATTTAGTAATACAATGAATAACCAGAAAGTGTGTTAATATTCAACTACAATATTTCAAATAAATAGTGAATAATGAAGTATTGCTTAAGGATTTTGGTGGGAAAAAAAAGATTAAGAATAGCAATCAAAGATTTCTCCAAAGTTTCAAACGAGGAATGTCGACATACATTCTCAATTCAAATACAATATAATGATTTTGAGGAAAATTTTAGGTTCAGAATTAAAATTAAGATGCATGTAATGAAATAAATGTATTACTTATATACATTATTACATGTCATGGATTAAAGAACTAAAATATTTTTTTAATATTCAAATGAGATACAAAAAATATTTTCTTACAAAAAAACCTTGTTCTTTATATTTTTAAAATTCAAATAAGTTTTTCTGATATCTAGTTTAGGAAGCTCACTTTTCCTAGCAAAAATATATAAGTAGTCAGATAACCCTTCCATATAGTATTGCTTGTCATATTGTCAATATAGTATTTCAGTCTCAAAATGTATATATCTTATCAAATTAACAATTATAAATCAGTGGTATAATCTCACATATACGGCAGTACATAAAAAAAATATAAGCTATTCTCTCAAGTTGCTTTGACCATGAATGATAATGCAGTTTAGTTACATTTACTCTACTTCTCAAAATGAATAATTAATTCAATATTTTATGATACAAACACATGAACAAATCTATTCATTTCAATTATTAACAAATTGTTTTTACAGATGTATAGAATACTAAAAACATGAGATTACAACATTATGCTTGACAAAAATATTAACTAATTTAATCTAATATGTCAGTATAAAATTCAGTAGAACAGATTTTTAAATACCAACATGTTTCTTTATGTAGAACAAAAATTACATAAATTATAATGCAGTTGATGTTATAAATAATTTCTTGACAAAAAAATCACACAAATATATGTGTAAGTGCTGAAAAAATAAAATAAACCAAATACAGGAACGCACATTTACTATCAACAATATGCATTATCAGAGATATGAACTAAATATCAATTCTCCAAAACAGATTAGCTTTTGATGAATGCAAAATCAATGTTTAACTTCATAAAGTAATTATGTATTATTATATCTAACTATACAAATTATTACATTGGGATTCAGATTAACAGGCACCGCCAGTTTCTTTAAAAATACCACATGGCTGAGCAATCGGACAACTCTTATTACTAAATAACAAATATTCAATAAAAATAGTAATATATGTATTCTCATGGAAGACGTTCTATTCATTTTCAAGTTGCAGCCCAAAAATAAATTGAGCAACATTTTCAATCGATGCCTGTACGTGAGTTACAAAAATAAGAGCAAGCACCAATTCTATCTGTACTTTTATATAGTATCACTATATAACATACTAGCACTTAAAATGTTTAAATGTCAACACATAATAGTGGGTCTAATACATTTCCCAAATTTACGGAACGGTGTAAACACACAGGTAACAAGACTTACAAACTACAAGTTTTATACAATACAGATCAACTAGGATTATTTTTCATCAGTATAAAAATATATTAAACCCTATATCGTCCAGAACTGAGCCAGTAGATTTCCTGCCAGGCAAACACTGGCGACACAGTGAGAGTATTAACTCGTAAACCAAAAGTAAAACACGTCCATCGAGTTCTCAGTTCGTCCGTCGTACCGCGTGAATGACAAAACACATGGATTAGCATAAATGTTTAAATTAGGAAAAACACACATAAAACAGGCATTAAGCTTAGGTGTGCAGGAAACAATAAACAAATTAAATATATCAAATTACAATAAACCTACAAACACAATTTTAGGCATCATACTGACAACAAACATGCAAAAAGTTCAAGCTGACATGTTTCCTGAGAATTAAATCTGCATCGCAGACTAATTTGAATTGTAAGAATCGTCACTACGGTCAAAGTACAAGGACACGATGCTGTGCTTCTTGCAGAACGCCCACCACCAGCGGAAGCCTGCGAGACCTGTAAATTTGAACTCTGGGTCACGGGCACGCCTCAGCTTCTCTACAAACGCCAAAATGGATTTGAGGGACTTTTTCGTTCTACGGTTGTACGGCTGTATGGAGATCTCGCAACAGAATTCTAACACGGCGTTCTCCTCCACAGCCGTCAACCCAGCCTCCTCCAACACCACCATTCGTTTAGATTTGCCGAGAATATTATCGTACAGCGTGCCCTTAGGAATGCCAAAACGCGTCGAAGCCTGGGTGAATCGCATCTTCTGAGATACTACCGCGTGAATTGCTTCCTTCAGTTGCGCCTGAGTCCAGGTGGGCGCTTTCAGTTTCAGGAAGACGGGGGAATCTAAGAAATACAAAACAGAACAAAACACTAATTCTAACTTCTAAAAAACTCAAAAGCAGTTTACTACAAAACAAAAAAAAAGGTATGGTATTTTGTGAGAGGACGAGAGTGTGTGAGAGGTGAAGATGAAGCCCCTACGAACGAGTGGTATTTGAGAGTCGCGCGGGAACTCACTACCCCCAAAGCCCGGGATGCTGCACCAACTCTGTGGCCGCGATCAGATCGTCTTCAGGCCACTTAGAATTTGCGCAACGCTTTCCACACGTGAGGCTGCTGCGGCAAGGATGGGCCTTGCACGTGACGAGCTTCAGCTTGATCCGCAGGAGAGACGGAGATACAAGAAGAATTACTAGTGCTCTTAGGCGCCAGATAGGGCTCTGAAATTGAGAACCCATCACAGTCAAAAGCTTTACAACGGTACCTAATCCCCAAAATTAATAAAAAACAAATCTAATTCTCTGCTTGGTATTCAACACATCAATTTAATTCGTTACATTTTCGAAGTAATAAGTACATGTTTACTAGATTTTTTTTTCTGACTAAAAAATTAAATGAAAAGTAATGCTGAACTGAAATGTTATACACACGCATGCAAATCAACAGGCATGTCATTCCCAAGCTACCGACATTACATGCAACATTTCGTCTGTTTGTAGACTGTCTTCGATAATCTGTACAGCGTGCTGCGTGCGTGTGCGATTTCGCTCGTGGTAGCTCTTCAATGCTCCACGGTCATAAATCTTCACAGGTTTCTCTTCACTTTTATACAGTCTCCATTTCAATTTGAATACGATCACGAAGAGTTGTGAAAGCTGCAAAAACACATTCATGCCACCTACGGAAAGTTTTTATTTCGAAAATCCTAGCGGTATCGTTAACATCGCAAAGTATTGACCACGACCACTAGAGGGGAGGAAAGACCGGGCGCGATTTTTGATGTGCTCTATCGGAAAGTAGGTACACGTATCCTTAAATATCAATCAGACGGGACAAACGACGTTATTCGAAGCAAACAGCTGTTTCAACTTCGAGTAGCAACCCCATCCGACGTATTTATTGAAGCAAATGTTTTACAGAACCACACCATGCACTGAAGAATAAATATTTAAGTAACTTTTAGGTCTAAAAACAAACTCAAATAATTGGTATCATCTACAAAAAGGCTAGCTTAGTAAAGCAAATGAAGCACTATTACACTTAAGGAAACAACAAAACAAATGCTAGCCAAATAATGAACAACAAACTTCAAAAATGGTTACTGTACACTTATTAAAGAAAAGTATTCAAGTTTGAATTAAGGTTTACGTTTACTGTGACTGTCTGTTAGTGGAGAGCGCAGAGCGCAGAGAGCGCTGTGGCTTGCCTACGGCCGCACACGGCCAGACACTTACCCGCGATAGACGAGGTAGAAGCGCCAAGCCATGCATGAGAAGATTCAAGCAGTTTGGCCTGAAACAGAAAACACAAATCACCACACGCTCTTTCATCAACCTAGCGTTAATTACTATCCTAAACATTATACTATGGAATCCATTAATGAGAAAGGATAAGCAGCTATGACGGGCAAAAACCATAACAGGGTATCTATAATAAAATTGCCTCTGAGTGGACCAATTTCTACCAAACTTGGTACACTCGACTACCACCCCTAGGAGCGAGGAAGGAGGGGTTGGCAAAAATGGTCAATATTTTATCATACAAATACATTCTTGTATCAATTCTGCTAGCGTATAATTTCAAACTCTTCCATAATCTTAGGGATGCGGATGGAAGGGAAAATCATAAAAATAACCAGAAAACAATCGAGATTGGGCTCTAAACCGGTGTAATGTGAGTCAACGGGGTTAAATTCTGACATAAAAAATGCAATTTAAGTTGCAGTTCATCCCTTAAGAGGCGTTGGAAGGTGGTAAAACAGACTTCCGCATACTATCTTTAACGGATGAAATGATTTCATCCAAATTCTGAACAGGAGTTCTTGGCGAACCGAACAACACAATTAGGGTAATACGCGACTACCAACACTTGGGACAGGGATGGAGGGCATTCTTCGTGGGGGTGTAGGGGACGTCATATAAAAATAAAGTCAAGTTTGGCATCGAAATCGGAGCTTTGGGACACTCAGTTTGATTCTAAGATTAAGAATGCGAATTAAATTGCAGTTCATGCCCTAACAGGAGATGGGACTGTGTAAAACACACTTCATAAAATTTTGTTTCCAAACACTTTGGAGATAAGAAGACACGGCTACCACCCTTAGGGGAGAGGGTGGAAATAGCGGAATTTTTATAAGTATGCGATTCGAAAAAAATTCTTGAGATCAATAACTTTTATAGTGTTTCCCCGACAATATTTGTGTATAATTTCAAACCCCTTCCAGCATGTGAGAGGTGGGGTGGAAATGAGTCATATGAAAATAACAAGGAAACTATCGAATTTGGTATCGAAACCGATGTAATGCAAGCCGCTGTGTAATATTATAACATTTAATATGCAATTTAAGTATAAATTTAATAAGTGGGGGAGAATTTTAATTCTGTTGAGAGTACTGAAAATATTTTCAGCCCTGCTATTGTACCGGGAGTATTTTTGACACACGCGAAATACTGGGAGTATATTTGAGGTCCATATTGCGACGTTTCGATGTTGGTTTAGTCATGTGTTGACCAAGCATTAAATAATGTACCGGGACAATATAAATAAATACCCGGGAACGCCGGGTCGTCAGCTATTTCGAAATAAAATGAAGAACCTACTCGGTAAGAGGGGATGTATAACTTTTTTCAAAATAAAAATTGGTATCAAAACAATAATCCTTAAAGACAATAAATGACGAAAAATTTACTTGCAACAGTGTGGGGAGAAATTCCTCAAACGGAAAGAAAATTTAGACTCAATCTGAACTCTAGCGAATATAGGTTAGTGTAGTGCAGTAATAGTGCAACAATTCATCTGATAAACATACATTTACAAATAAACAAATCAGCCAATGTGTCAGCAATTTTGGACTACTTCAGGTACATTCTGGACGTACCCGACGTAAAGTAAATGAATAGTATTTTCCTGACACATCGGCTGATTGGTTTATTTGCAGTGATGTTATAGTAAATCTCTATTACACGGTATGATTTAACTGTTTTCCTTTCACGCCAGAAAATTTTTATTCTTTACATACATTTAATTGTAGCTTAAAGATATTTAAAACAATAATTGCTAATTTATTTACTGAATTTCTGCACAGGACTAAGTGTCCATTTGTGGACTACATAAATGCGAACAAACTTCAAGTGGGAGGAATACTCTTCACAACCCAGCAGTGATTATTCCCAGCAATAGTTTTGAAGAATATACACTTACAGAGAAGTTAAAGACGATAGTGAAACAAACATCAATTATCTAGTACTTCCAGTGAAATATTTTAGATTATTTTTTGACACTCGTACCACGTGAAACTAGTTGTAATAATCTAAGTATCCTGTGATAAAGCATCACATAATTTGATCGGAAACACACAAAAATAAAATACATACAACCCCCCCTCCTTGTCCACAAACAAAATGTAAACGTTCATTTTGGAACAGAATGTTAATACAAATTAAAAATTTAAAATCAAACGTTGGGTTTTATTTAGTGTGTGCGCGCGTGTGTATGTGCGACACATAATTTAATGTTGATGATACGAGACTTCAAAGTTGAGCGAATGTACATTGGATTACTTTCAGCATGGCTCGGGAAGACTGATTCAATGCAAGTGGGCTTGTTAATTGGCTCCAACTCTGAGCATTGTGCAACCAATTATATGTGACATCTCGTTAGCTATACTTGTTACTCATATCTACGGAAAGAGGTACTTTAGTCTACAAATATAAAAATATATCGACAACAAAACAGTGTGAACATTCCTGTGAGGGGAACCTTAGAGCGACAGAAAAAGTTTAAACGTTAAGTGCTTTATAAAGAACGAGACATATTAAAAATAATTAAAAATGAGAGAGAATTGTAGCTCAGCTTCGTCATTCAAGAAACGGGGAAGTTCTTGAAATTGTTTTCCTGAAGATGGCTAACGCCTGTGAATTAAAAAAAACTTGAATAACGAAACCAAGCTCCAATTTCACGAAATCCGCCAGCTCCCCCCCCCCCCACCTCTCCTAACCAATTGTTTTACTTAAATATCTATACTTGGCGAACGTTCCCAAAGTACTGCTAATTGTTCAGTGCCGTCAAACACAGACAGCAATAATTTCAAAACTTAAAGAAATAGTAAGTTTATGGACAAAAAAACATGAATGTAAAAAAAATGCGCTGCTTAGTAAACTTTGGGAAATTATTTCATATTAGAATAGGGGAAAACAGGATTTAACATACATATATTTTAAAAATAGCAAATGTATAAAATTCAATTCAATTTTGTAATAAAGGAAAATACATTAAGTTTTTTTTACGTAATATATCAAATGTGCATCTGAGATGCATCTGTGTGGTGTTAAAATTTATCTCACAGTCAAGTGAAATTGTCTCGAGTTACTGATTCAACAGCTGTTGTTATGCAGGAAATGGAGGCACACCCAAAGTAAAATACAATGCAGTCGAGTTTGTCCATTACGGCCGATTCATCGTCAAGAAAACGCATCATTTAAGAAATAGGGGGGGGGGGGGTTCCTGCTTTTGGCAGCAGATTGTTCTATCATATCGGGCTAAAAGCTGAACAGCTATAGATTTTTGAAATTACACGACTATTTTTAAAAATAACCATATATATCATTATATAAATTTAGGTTTGTTGATAACAAATAAATAGCAAAATCGAACAGGAAAAAACCCGAAAACTATTTTGAAAACATACAAGAATTTCAAATTAAACTAGTATTTTTTTGTGAATCTTATGTCGCGACAGGCTCTGCTTGTCTGGTTAATCGGCGGTGACAGTAAAACTGCAGCGAGGAGTTGCAGGACCAATTTCAGTTACATGCAAAATGGAATCCCCGTGTTGGAAGTCATCCACTCGTTTACAGACGTGTTGCAATGCAATTTAAATGAGCCGAAAACTGTGCAATGTGAGCTATACTGTACACGAGATCATCAAGCGTGGTATAGTCTGTCTTTCTTCAAATTTGTCGCATTTTCCATTATATTTTTGATTCACTGTAATTAATAATAGATTGACAAAGGTTTTACACATATAATTGCAAGAGAGAGGGGGAGAGGCAGTTGCAACACATACATTCGATACAACAATTATACACAGGAATAATAATGACTAGCTATACCCGCGACTTCGTTCGCGTGGAAATAGCTCTCTTTATTTTGCCCTAAAAACGAAACAGTTACAGAATTTTGATAGAGTTGAATTCATTGAATATATAAAAAGTACGGTATAAAAATGAGTAATAACTAAATATTAAAATTTAACTTTCGTGACAAATAAAAGCAATTTACGTATACATCGTATCGATGATTCAAAGAAGTATATTATTCACCAAGGAGTTAGCTCTCTGCCAACAATAGGTTAATTACGGCGACAATCCTGCTACAACAATATAATGAGTGAGAATACTTTCCCTCCATGTCTCTCATGCTGCCAAAATTACGCTTGTAATAACACAGTAAGAGGGATGAATGTTATAGGAACGCATAACAGGAGTTAACTCGCAGTTAGTTTTCACGCCGCCTTTCGCGCGGCAGTTCAATGGATTTAAAAAATTTTAAATTAATATATTTACGCTGCAAGATATCAAAATGAAACATACACGAAAATGTAAGTTAAAATTTCTGTTTCACTTCCTGAAATTTTCATTGAATCCGTAGAGCCGTTTCGAAGCCTATCGAGACAACCATACAGACAGACACTTCAATTTTATTCATTGGTATAGATTATTACCGCCAGGATCTAAGAGGCATCTTCTAGATGACTTTCATACTATTGGGAAAGACAAACGCTGCGGGAGTTTTCTCGCAGACGCTTCAGCCCAGAGTGACTGCGGGGCTTACCTGATCATGTCGGCAATGCTTCGCACTCTCTCTGGGTATTTTTTTTATCAAAGTTCTCATATGCCGAGACACCTCCACCTATTTTAGGAGGTATATGTACTGGGGTCAAAGACCTTGGGCATATGGCAAGAGCTGTCCGCTGATCCCATTGGATCAGTCGGCCAATTGCCTCCTGAAATTTGTGGAGACACGGAGAAGGGAATGCTGCGTCCCCACATCAAACTCGTCTCCCGTCATTCGGAAGGGCGTGAGAATAGTACCAAATGCCCGACCTACCTGATGCAGGTTTTCTAGGGTTTTCCCTGCATCTCTTTAGGTGAAACACCGGGTAGGATCCTTAAACCATAGCCCGGGGGTCCTAGTTAACCCTTGGCTACCTTGCTCTACCTTCCACATCCCCTCTTTTCAATTCCCTTCCTATGCTATTAAAGGGGAGTTGCCTGTTTCAGGATCACCCTCATGTAGCTTGTTAACCCCCCCCCCCAAAAAAAACACAAAAAACGTATCACTGAATGGAATTGGTGTATGATGCTAATAAATTAAATATAATCTTTCCTATATATATATATATATATATATATAACAATTAACAAGGGCAGGAAAGAGTGACAAAGTTGGTGACTTACCTGAAGTTCACAGATGTAGGATTTCAGATTCTTGAATTTTCGGAGGCACCGTCCGCCTCATCAGAAGGTTAGAAAAACATTTCGAGTAACGGCCAGCTGTTTTAATTAGACTAACAATGTCATTTTATGACGAACACGCTTGAATTCAGCTAATTATAATACTAATAAATTGTGTGAGAAAATTGATTTAGCCGTGATTTTTATAAGCTTATATTGCAAAACTAGTGAATTTTAGTAAACATTTTCAATGGAACAAAACCTGATTGCCGTGTCCAGTGACACCTACATTAATCTACATTTAATTTGTCTTTCGACTTTCGATTACATTTACATTCCGCAGTAATGGAAACGGCGCCATGCTGCCTGGAAATGCTAAAATTACCCCAAAGGAGCTACATCATGCGAGCGAAATAAATTGAGATAAAAATTGAGGAAGCCAGACTTCATTCAATTCGAGGTTCGCGTGAAAGCCTGGAACAAAGTGGGTTATTTTAATACACGATGTTTGTTCTTGTAATGGCCTATCGAGAGTAAATATAACCGCCATGAATCTTGTAGCCCATTATTATCATTGAGTATTGGCATTGTCAAGAGGCATTCATCTTCCTTATCCACCTGAATCAGAAGCCACTGCTGAATTAATACGTCGTTTCCGAACTATTCTTATTTTACTTTCATTTCACTGTATCGTAATTCTGGGACACATTTTGATGCATGAAATGAGAACACGTGAAGACATAATTCTGGAACGTACTGTATGTATATCTTGACAAAGCGCCAATACATTCATATACGTAGGAAATTCCGCTGTACAACGAGGGATGGGGATGTATTAAATTACACCTCGCTGTGGGTGGACGGAATTTAAAGGCGGCACCAAAAATTACAGACAGCGAAAGTGCCGTGACACAATGCAGATGCAGATGCGGTGCATCACGAAACTTGCTTCTTTTTCTGTCGTTCGCCATTACACTCACGATTTGTGAGCAATGTTTAATGTCAAGCACGGCCGAGACATTTCCACAAAGCTACGAGTACGAGCTACAACATTTAGTAATAGAACACATAATTACGAGTGATAAAAACTTTGTATTTTAAATAACAACACTTTTGAAAATACTAATATTGCAAACACCAGAAGTAGGTACCATGCCAGAATAACTACTAAAATTGTTCAGATTAAATCAAAGAAATAATAAAAAGATAAATGGTTATTAGTGTATTTGTTTGTATGTGTGCGCGTCTGCATATTATTCATACACACTTAAAGGCATGGACGAATTACTATAAAACTTGGTAAGCATATTATTAAAAACTCTAGGAAAGGGAAGGGGGGACGAACCCAAAGCACAAGCAAAGAATTATAGTTACAAAATATGAGAACGTGTCAGAATGCGGAAGTTTTCGACGTCACTATGCAGTGACACAAAGAAGTACCATATTTAATCCCACGCAACATTGCCCTTATAATACGGGTCTTCTCACATTTGATCAATTACAAACACAATGAAGGATGATCAACAATACGAACGATTTTTTAAATACGTAAGTTTGTATACTTCTGCTTTATTTGGAACCGCCTATTAACATGACAACTTTCACGAAAGAAGGCCAGATTTCAAACTCGACTCCGGCCCAATTATATCCCACAACACAACTTTAGGTAATATCGAAGGTTGAAATTTATAATTATTAGATTTACTGTCAATTACTGAGAGTGACTGAATAATTTGGTAGTTTCATAAACCGAAATTTTGAGGTTAGGTTATCCATCCAAGTGGTTTGACTGACCATCATTAATAACTGAATATTTTCTTCAAGTCAAAAAATTAAAAAACAAAAGACAGCCAAACGTTGTACGGAACTGACCATAAAATAATTTAATTATAACACTCCAAGTTTCTAACCACAATTCATTATTCAATCTAAAACGTGTGAAATTTTACACAAGGAATTCGAGTTTAGTTCTATCTCAAAAAGTTATAGCTTAAAATGGTTTTCAATAAGTCAATATACATGTATTTATAGAGGAAATATTCCAAATTTCTAAGAAAATACAAATACTGTACTCAGAAAACTATGTTACAATTTGATAACTCATAAAATTTTCAAATCTTTGAGTCGTATACATAAGTAAAAGTTACATTATTCGCCCATTTAACAAACCGGAAATATTCATAATTCCATAAAATGAGCCAAAAAACCTCTTTTTCGGTATTTATTTAATTCAAATATTGAACTATACTACGTTTCGTCTCTCATTTGAGACTTCTTCGGGTATAAAAAATTATCTGTTCATGGAACCTCACTCCACGACTCATTCGGCCAAAATTCATACTGACAAAGAGGGTGTTTTAATTCATTTAATGTATATTCATAATTCCTTTAATCCTACCTTGAATATACTTTCTTTAGCCTTTTGCGGGCTGACATAAATTAATACTTAAGACATGCCGGACAACCTATTAGTATACTGTAAATGTACAAAGTGATACAGAGGCACTCAGCAATATCTATGACTCTCTTATTAATACCTTTATGAATTTTATTTGGAGTTCACTTCTTATGTACAATTTAGTCACACGTTTTATCACCCTTTAGGAGGTCCATGAGACGTGGAGGAAACGTCTTGAGGCGTTTTGTAATTTATTAATTTAGCTTTTAAGAAGCTATACTGTCTGTACTTGACCAAAAATTGTAACAGACAAATCAAATAATACTAATTACAATTACGGTATGCAATTCAATAAATGCACTATTCATGATATTTCATGCTTTAAAATCTAAGCGTTTTCTTCTCTTATTTATATTATGAAAAGTTGGAAAACTTTGATGAAATTTGCGAGTCCAAACTTCTCAATCGCGAAAGAAATATTTCGGTCCCATTGCGTGCTTAGACAATAGACTGCATCAACCGAAGTAATAACCTTCATGGGAAACATCACATAGACAAATAGTTGAAGAACGTCGAGGCGTATTTCGAATGTTAAGGTCACGTTGGAAGTACACAAAAATTTCTGGAATATTAAAACAGCAGAGCAGCTATAAATTTCGATGCAACACAGAGTTTGAATGCTTGGGTTAAGTTGCCTCCAGCTAACATCGTCACAAAAAGGAAAAAAGTTAATGAAAGCTATTTAGTGCGACACGCAAAATTTCCATTAAATGCCAATTACACGCTAAATTAAAATCGAATTTCAGATAATATCGTCGCCAATTGAGGTTTACCTGCGAAATATTAATTGTAACAGATTTTGCAGGTACACAATTACACCAGAGGTATCTTACTTCGCTCCACGGGTGAGACCGTTTTACACTGGTAGAGAAACAAATGGGAAAAAAAGCGATTGAACGGTTCTCCCAAATAACTAAATGGTCCGAAAAGCGTAAAAGGTTGTCGCAGAGACTGTGCACTTCTTGCAGAGCTGTTATGAGGAAGTTGCACAAGGCTAGGCTTGGGAGGGAACCCCCCTCCCCCTCCACCTCCCCCGCCACCGCCTACTCCCCCATAACCCTCTCTCTCACCCGACATCTAGCGCTCTGTTTATTTATTAAACCTGTGAAAGCACACAGTGCCAATTACAATACATACCACCGCCAACTGTCTGTGCACATGTAAAATAACAAGAAGAGGGCGCAGCATTTAAAACAACATTACTGCAATAACATAACATTAAGAAAACAGAGCCACACTTGTTCCTTAAGGGAAAGCACAAGAAATTCAAACACAAACAAACATTCTGCATGCTTCGTTTAACTCACAACTAGGAGAGTCAACGATTCTATTGATAAGACCATAGTTCTATTCTTTTATTTTCTTCAGATTATTATTAGTGCAAAGTCAGAGTTCTTAGCTAAGGTGCGCTCGACCAAAGTTAATCTAAAGCATGGCTGGCTCATTCACGCGATTTTCAACTCGTAATAAAAGTCTTCCCGGGTCACGCATCCTCATTACAAATTTGTTTGAAAGTAGTAGAAGGTATCGGTACTTAACTGATATCTGTACTCGGCTCCCGATACAAGTATTTTTATTACTAGTCTTTTTTTTTGCAATACTTCCGAGTATCAAAACTTTTCTGGGATGGGGGGGGGGGGGGAAGCGTCGATTTCGTTGTTACAAGTTTCGAGTCGTTCGCTTTTTCTGTCTCTTTGTTATTTTAGGGGTATTCGCATGAATTATTGATCAGAGATTCAAAGTAACTCATTTAAAAAATCTGAAGTTGTGAACTAATGCACAAAGCACAATAAGGTCCATGAAAGCGCAAGGACAGTTCCGATGACCAAGAATTTTATTTTTTTGAGGTCATTAACAAGACCTGATTCATGTAGAAAAAGGGAAGATCAGAACAAAACAGTTGATGACAACCTCACTTCATATTTAAGGCACGTCCTTTCCCCGTCGAACAGATTGTGAAGATATGGCAAAAAACTTTCGAAATGTGGTGCTATTAGACAATGCTGAAAATCAGATCGGTGGATAGGAAGATCTAAGCAGAATAGGGGCAGACAGAACAATTTGGAGGACTTTGGCCAAGAGAAGGGATAGATTAATAGACCATGTTTTGAGACATGAGCATTAGAGGGAAGTGTGTGGTGTAAAAACGGAAGAGGGAGGCCAAGGATGGGATACGCTAAGAACATAAGGGAGGATGTGGGATGTGCAAGCAATGTAGAAATGAAAACTCTAGCATAAGATATGGCTGCATCAGACCAGTCTTAGGACTGATTACCACAACACATGGCAAAAATTTACCCTTGGCTTAGCCGACTGTGAAGACAATATTTTATTATTCTCGCAACATCAGTTGCAATTGACTGAGTTTTCTAGAGCTGAGACAGTGCTATGAAATGCTCGGTATCCTGAGACCCGACATATTTGGGAATATATTTTATTCCTGGGAAAATTAAGTAAAGAAGATTAAGATTTTTTGTAGTTTCATTATAATATGGAGATACTTGAAGTATGCTTCTGTATGTTGAAAAGAATCGATTATAATCAAAATGTGTACCGGAAAAATATTTCTAAGGTGCTCACAGACGATAAATGCTATTGTCAATCTGTCGACTCAATGATTGACGGAGGAGCAAATTGATGAAAATATTTATCGTTAAGGATGGTCTAATGCGCTCATAGACTATGAATATTTACATCAATGTGCTCCTCCATCAATTATTGAATCAACAGATTGACAATAATATTGATCGTCTAGGGGCACCTTAACGTAAATAAATGTCTTTTTCTGGTAATTGAATAATTTTGAAAAAGAATTCTAACAGCCTTTGTCGTCAGTGATTTCATTACGAAGTTACAAAATACGACGTTTTGTCTCCCTTTCCAGACTTCACGAGGTATACTAAATCATGAAATTATAATATATTACGTTTGGGTATTATGTTACAAAAATTTTGCATAAAAAACATGCTTTAAAAGTTACAAAATTTAGCAATTCCTCCGTGACTCCCTTGGCTGAAATACTGGAAAGTAAATAGGCTTAGGAGGATCGGAGTGAAATCCCGTTTCAAAGATAAACTGTCAAAGAAGTTACTGTCTATAAAACTAAGGAATCGTAGATAATAAGTTGTTAGTATCATTTTTTTATGTTAGTTGAATGAATATTCATTTTTGTATGCACCGTCTCGCTCATTAATCTTAAAAAATAATTTTTATCATCAACTAAAATTTCTACTTGGTTATTCATGCGGTGGCTGTCGATTAGTATTAGCACGCTGTTATACTTCATACAATTTTGAGGCCCCACGATTAGAAAATGAAGGAGTAGCCCAAATAATTTTGGAGCCAAGATTTTTCTCCCTGAAAACGAGCCTTGTTCTGTTATTTTTAAGAATGAAAATAATCGACTGTGTTAAATATTGTTCTATTTGTGGGTTATAATGAGTTATCAAAAAGGAACGACATCTCGCACGGAGTATTTATCTCGGCGTGGACGGAAAGAGCAGCATTTCCGCGTGTTGGGTTGAAACGTCGCTCCGCGCCGCGACGGACGACGGCGACGACCACCAGAATATTCAAAAATCTAATGGTTAATTAACAAACGGGCAAAAGAAATTCTCGACTCACGGAAATATCCTGAACGTTTCTGTGAAATCAAACGCACTGAGAAAGATGCCGTAAATAATTATTCAAACCGGCGAACGACACGTTTCCGACACAGTTTCATTAAAAAAATCTATAAAAGTGGGCACTTGCGTTAGCAATAAAAGTGTAAGGAGTGCGGGATATCTAGGTCGCTTCCTATCGCAGAACTCCCCCTCCAGATAAGTCTGCGGAATTAATTAACCGCGCAGCAGAGTTATATTCTATCTGCAGCTCGCACATATTATAAACACTGGGGCAAATATGCAATCAGCTGCGCCTCTTGGAGTGCACGCCAAACAGCGCGGTTTCCCTATCAACTGCATCCGCCGACAAACACCATTAAATCTTAAACCTATGGCCAGCGGATTTCATTTACTCGCCGTCCTCCGCTATTATATACGAGTACGTACGTACAACTCGCACGACTTTTTCGGTATTGCCGTCATTCATTTGTTGTCAATGTGAGAAAATGACGCAGAGTTGGCTCGTGGCAGTAACATTGTGTAGTCGGCGCAAACAATTACACTTTTAAAAGTCTGTCGCTGTTAGTGGTAATATGAGAATCGTTTGTATGCACTAGAGTCCAGTGCGCTCGTTAAAAACGCAGGTACAATAATTGTCCCCCGATAAGGTAAGCATTGTGAATGAAGACAATAACTCAGCAGCGGAGGCGGTGCTGTTTACACCTCTTGAGGTTGTTTGCTGATGGACTGCTCGCATGCCACAATTGAGATAGACCACGAGATTAGACGCGACCTCACACGAAACTTGATCAATATTTCACGTGACAAATACTGTAAGTGAAGTGAGCAAGCGAGCGTCTGACCTGGCGTTTGTTTCGTACGTCTTGGTGTAATTGCGCGTTGCTATTGACCGTGCGGCTCAGCGCTGAATGGGGGAGCGCCAGTCCGTATTACTGCGCGTACTTAAAACTTTGCACGCCGTGTAACTTTGGGCTTAGAGCGGGCCGTAATCTGGCGCATTTAGCTCCTTCACTGCCTGCGGCCATTGTGTCCTCTCGCAATCACGCCGTGTTTATTCTCCGCGTCCAATACGCCCGATACCCACACACGTTCTTCAAATGCTCACTTCTTGCTCCCGTTAATTACTTTTCATATATTATAGTTCACTTTCTCACAAGCTGCCAACTTACCCGTTCGACGTGCGGAATCCATTAATTACTTCCAGCTAAATTTCCGGTTTTAAAGTTGACGAAAGCGTCGAAACATGACAAATACGATGCGCGATTACAATGGAGGAATCGAGGAATATATATATATATATATACATACTCCATATGGGGTCTCTCGGATCCTAGCTTCCACCTCCTTTTATCTTGCAAATCTTCATCTCTCATACCTCTGTCCTGCATTGCTTGCATCACTCCTTCATTCCATGTCAGTTTAGATCTTCCTTTATCTTTCGTTTTGGGGACTGCCAGTGGAATATTCTTAATGGCCACTTCATATTCCATTAACACAGCGTGGGCCAGAGATATTTCTCAAGATCGTCCTTTTGAATATTTTTAATTTTTCTTCATCATTTTTGTGTCAAAGTCTCACATCCATATAAGACTAAAGGCCTTATTGAGGTTGTATACATTTTTATTTTTGCCTGTCTTTTTATACTTTTTGACATCATTAACTTTTTTAGGATGTAACTTTTGTATTATTGGCTTATTCTGTGGTTAATTTCTATGGAGCTGTTGCCTTCTATTGAACCTAAGATATTTACTGATGTAATCCCCATTTCTTATCCTTTCTGTTCTTGTCACACCACAGATGTCTCTCCATACCTTCATTTTCCTTCGTCATTTCCCAAACCTCAGAACCATACAGTGCAATACTCTCCACTATCGTTACACCTTTCTTGTTATATTTTTATTCCCTATAATTGAGTGTAGCTGTCTTGTTGCAACTCAGCCTTTCGCTGTAATCTGCTTAATTTCCTTCTAGCTTCCTACTTTACAAGAAATATTTCTTCCTAAGTATTTATATATTTGTATGGGTTTTATTTAGCACTAGAGTCCAGTGCGCTCGTTAAAAACACAGGTACAACAATTGTCCCCGCATAAGGTAGGCAATGTGAATGCAGACAACTCAGCGGCAACACATATTCCTCAAGCATGCGTCATCTTCATCTTAGGTGAATATCAGCCAAATTCAAAGTACACAGTGAGTCACCATTTATGGGTATTCCCATGATGTGGCATTTCTCTCTCCAATTTTTGAGTGCATCATTCAAATATATTTTAAAAAGTGTTGGTGCTATATCATTCATTTCCGTTGAATTCTTATGAGTATGTTTACAAATTTGACCCCGTTTAGATTTCCTGTATACAAATTTTTATGGCGTAAATTTAAGTTCTCTTTATTTAGTTATTTTCAATCGCCGACCATAATTTCGATAAAAGAACGCTGTCATATACTTTCCGTAAATCTATGTATATAAGATGGGTTTCTAGATTATGTGCTAACATCTTGTCCGTGACGTGTCTAATACCGAAGCTGTATTCGACACATGGCCTGCCTGCCTGCCCTAAAATCGCTTTGATCTTCTGATTCAGACATCTCATGTTGGACTCTTTTTTCCAGAATCTTGCCATATATGCGGCCAACAGAGTTTAGAACAGTGGTTTTGCAGTAGTTGGTACATTATGTTGGAGCACCTTTTTTATCTTTTAAAAAGGAGGAAATAATGGAAGGACAAACAGACTACGTCGACGACAGACTGGTAGGGAATGTTCCAGGGTTCTGTTTCACCATTCGGATTCTACTCTCTTTCCTCGCTAAACGGACCCCCCTACCCTTTTTTCCTGTTCAAAACACTGAATTCCTGAAAACTCCCGTCTTGTGTGGTAATTTTCAGTACTCAAAAAGTTGCGAAATCCGTCTGTACCGTTTCCCAAATAGAGTTGACATCAACTTACGAGTGTAATAACCCTTTTAATGCGCGAGAGGATGCAAACACGTAAAATATTTATAGCAATTCTCAAGTGACCTCGACACAATAGGCTGTACGTTCTAGCTCCCGAAAAAAAGAGAACGGGAATTTAATTGCTTTGTGGCTTCCATACAACTGTAGTGTGAGATATAGGGGAGGGGGGGGGGAGGAGGACCGGAAAACTCGAAAAGCTCCCGCCCGCCAACGAAGAATCAAAGAAATAGCCCCCACACATTTCCCCTACTTTTCCATTGTCCAGCTTTTAATTGCTGAAAACTCATTAATAATTCGACTTTACCGGTAACAGAATAATTTCCCCGGCTGATGCATTATAGATACGAAGCACGTCGTGTGTGTCGGTCCCGAGGTCTTATATCGACATGTTAAGTAATTATGTACCTGTTTGATTGGCTCGTGACATGCTACAGCCGTACTTAATTCGAGAAAGCACTGTCGACAATTAAAAATGTTCTGCCCTTACCAATCATTTCTAAGAAGTTTCATAATTTAGTACAATTTTTTTAAAAAAATGTTCCAGGATTTCGAACGCTTTACGAGGAAACTTATTATTAAGGGTCCTCGTACATGAATGTGTAAAGCGGAAGAGTAATTTCCCATTCTTTTTAATGGTTTGTGTGATAATTACAGTAGGGATAGAATTTTTTGGTTATCGGCGTAACCGAGTGAGAGCACGCGCAACATGGCGTAAGACGGCTGGCTGCCTGGCTAGCTGGCTGTAAATACATTTATTGCCATTATTACACATGACGGCGTGCGTGGCCGCGCTGCCCTGATTATTTTTATGACCGAGCTCCTACGTTCCGACGCAAACAAAAATCCATACTATATTCCTCGGAAGCGACGCGACGGGAAGATGACTATCAGCAGCAGCAGCATCTTTGACAGACAAGCAGTGCGTAGGGCAGGGCAGAGGAGAGCTGAGCTGAGCTGAGCTAGATGAGTGAGCTGGCCAGGGCACGGCTGCCTGCCTGTCTTTGTGCAGATGGCCACACAAATCCTGCTCTTCAGCAGCTGGGTTATTTACCACCTGCGCCAAACAGAATAACCTATTAACAGGGCTCATCAAGCCTTCTTGCCATGCTCTTTGTGTCAGATGGCTGTATTTTAATTATGGCTGAAAGAGAGACATCACGGCAATCCGAATACATAACGAACCAAATTTCACGTCTAATTTACTGGACCGGAGACATTTTTTCATACGGGATTTAAATCAGCGTAACAGTCTCGGGACCCATGACTGTCAAATCATCACTGTAAGTTAGTGTTTGTTTTAGAGTGAGAGAGACAAAACTATGACGTTAAATGTGGACATTAAATTTAGTGACTTCTGCAACGTTAAAAGCAAGTTACAAATATTGTCAGCACATCACAGTCGTAAAGATAAAAGCGGTGTAAAACATTTTATAGGATTGAAAGAATTACGACACAAGATGTTCAACAACGTTCACTATGGAAGATATGTTCAAATGGACAAAAGAAATATTAATTGGAACTAGTTTCACATTCAGCACATTTAAAAACAGATATGATAAAACAATAAGTCAACTCGGTCCAGACGCAATAACGAAGCAGTCATCCTTCACGAATCGGAAGACTTTGTCGGACAGGAGGAAGTCGCAGAAATTGTAGAAATACTGAATGAATGTATTTCATCGTGAAGAGATTAAAAGGGCGCCTCTAAGATTTTGTGGCATTAAACTCGGTATAAAGTGGTTTAATTAGAGACACTGGAATCTCAGCTGTCACTTATTGGTAAGAAACGATTTTTTTACAACAGGCTACATGAGGGTGATCCTGAAGCAGGCAACTCCCCTTTAATAGCATAAGAGGGGAATTGAAAAGGGGGATGTGGAAGGTAGAGCAAGGTAGCAAAGGGCTATAGTATAAGGATCCTACCCGGTGTTCCACCTAAAAGAAATGCAGGGAAAACCTAGAAAACCTGTTTCAAGTAGGTTGATGCCCTTCACGCCCATCCTAATGACGGAAGATGAGTTTGCAAAAGATTTAGGAGGCCGTTGGCCGACTGATCCAATGGGACCCGAGGACAACTCTTACTGTATGCCGAAGGTCTTCGACCCCAGTACATACACCTCCTAAAATAGATGAATGTGCCTCGGCATGTGAAACCCTTGAAAAAACAAAGAAAGGCGAGCCCCGCAGTCAATCTGGAGAGAAATACCTGCGACAGAACACTCCCACAGGTACTTCTTCCCGGAGTGTCCAGAAACAAAAAAATTAAATTATAGCAATATAATAAAAATCATTACTTGATTCGACATACTTTTGTAAATCATTATTTTCAAACATGAATTTAATAAAATCACGATAAAGATCTTGACTTGTCGATGAACATCTTTACGATTGTTTTCATAGTCTTCTAATTACGAGATCCGGCCAATGAAATGCAATGTCAAATACGACACTGAGGTTAACATCCGTTTTAGCAAACAAGTACCTAAACAACCAATAAGTCACATACCCCTCAATCATATCAAAATTAGATTGAATAAAATCAATATTCAAATAAAAGTTCAAAATGTTAACAGAAAATGACATTCATGCTTTTACCTTACATTGCAAAACATTTATTAACTAACTTTTAATAATTACGGTGTTGTTTTTATATCGCTCAATCACTTCGATATCGAAAAAAATATTAAAGACAAAATTGACATTCTGGAGAAACAATGTTATTTATAAAATTAACTGTTCAGATTGTAATTCACTTTACATTGATCAAAACCAAGCGAGCTCTAAAACAGTGGATTTAAAAGCATAAAAACAACAGCAAACGTGATTGACAAAATGTGCAAGCGTATCTTCAAAATAATAATTTCAATTGCCAAAATGTTAAAGTCTTGGATGAAAATAAATTTCCTTCACTGATGAGCTAAGTGCTGTTGTAATTGTACTTCATGAAATATTAATAATTTGAACAAAATTCAGGATACCATGTTGCTATAACGATTAATTTAATGTCATATAATTATTCTATCAATTTCCTCAAATTCACATTGTTAAGCTGAACGTTCTATATACATTACAAACGTTACTCTGTATTCTTATCAACTCCTTGATTGCAACCGCCAATGAACGCGGCCAAGGAGGCAAAATTTTCACTATTGTGTTACGATATGTATTTGTATCTATTCAAAAAATGCAAGGTTGTTTCACTTGTACATTTCAACTAAATGTCTAATTATTCTCTCTGCAGTAGATACCAAAAGGAATTTGATTGGGGATATGTCGAAGTTCCAAAATTGTAACGTATCTAATGTTGTACATCAGAGGCGGCCAAATCGTGGCGCATTTGTAGTTATAAATAAATAAATGAATGACCAAAAGTCAAATAGAAGAATTTAATAGCTGTTCTTCTGGCAAACAGAGAGAACAGACGAATCCGAGTTCCGAGCTGATGTCACTCAGTGCCTGCAACTGTAGTTCAGACTGTCTGTACGCTATAGCAGCATCATGAAGCTATCACACTATCGTACAAGAGAATCATTCTTGACTTTTGTAGATTGGTGCGTCATTAATCTGGCGTAAATTAATTTACCTGCGTCCTCTAAGCGAAGCAAATTCTATCGTCATATCTATAACCAACACCTAGCCATGAACGAAAGACGATATAAAATGTGCTCCAGTCATGTGGAGCCTCTGAACTCTTACCAAAAAATTGACGCTTGGTATGCAAAAGGCTGGCCTCCCTCTGTTCTACATAATAAAGACGTTTCAGACTTATTGGCAGTTTTGGTATTTATAAATGTTAGAGATTAATTTAAATATTGGATTTTTTAGTATTATTAGTATATTATACAAACAAATTTTATATTTTAACGTCATTTTATATTTATTAATTATTTATCAGCCACCTCGAATTGCGCAGGGTCAGCGCAACAGTGAGCCAACCAAGCGAATGGTTTCCTGCTCACTAAGATAATTAAAATTCTTTTTAACGCTGACCGCGCAATAATGGTTAAACCGTCTTTCATTAAAATGAAGGAAAGTTGGCTCCAACTAAAACCACATTTTAATCTTACTGATTGTTCGCAACTCTTTTCCCGGTTATTAAACGCCAATGCATTAATCAACGTAAAAAAGAATTAAAAAGCATAAATATCCACTGGAAAAAACTTCGGTGTACGTCGCCGTCATGTTGATATTTTAGAATGTTCCGCAAGGTACGGAAAGGTCGGGAACCTCCGCACTGAAGATTTCTGGACCATCTCTGTTTCACGCGGGTAGAATGAGCATCGACGATTAGTTTGTGAGGCAAGAAACAGGTCGCTTATTGCAAATGTTTTTGGCAGTACGTAAATTAATTCTTAATATGCTTTCAGTTTCAAGAAGTTTTATACAAGTTGGCGTGTATTAATACGCCGCTTCTAAAAATATAAATGTTGAATAAGTTTGGCTGACTTGGTATAAACGAGCAGACAGTGTATTTCCGGTCAGTTCTCCCCTCCCCTCTCCACCCCACATCTCCCCCCTCCCGCTCCTTCACCATCTCCTCCTCCTCGCTCTCGCAATCATCCAGCACGGCAAAAGAATGGCGACGCGTTCCCGTCCTGTCCCGTCCCGTCGCGAGTGCCACGAATACGTAGTTACTGTAGTTGCACGCGGGGTTGTGGAGGGGCAGATACCGGGCGCAATATGGCAGAGGCGTATGTGTAACTGTTCACTGAAACATTGAGCAGGCTGCGAGTATATAATGCAAGCGTACACGGGGGACTCTTGTTCTCACCAATCATTATCAAGACATAAGTACACATACTGCGCTCCGCATGCATCATTCAGGCACTAAACTACTCCCGTTGCCCATGCAGCTGCTCTCCGCTTCAAAATATAAACGTATCACGACCAAAACTACGACGGCGGAGTCCTTCGGCAGAGTATGTAAGCAAGCCGTTGCGGGACGACGTTATGAAGCCGGACTAACTAACCATGGAGTGCCGCGATCTCAGCCGTAAACAGATCAATCAATATAGAAGATGAAGAGCAAGTTGCACCCTTGAGCCGCAGGTCGACAACCCGGCGGGCCCGCAGTCACGTGATCCGGCCGTGGCCAATCGTGCTTCCCCGGTAATTAAGGCAATAGGGCCGTAATTACGCCACCAAATATATATAATTCACGGTTATGACCGTCTGTGTCGGAGCTCATGTGCGGTACCAAACACAACTTCTTCACTCTTTTCCAAGGAAGCGACGACGACATCACGACGGCTACAAAATAACCTACGATAGAAACGCTCGTTTCAAACCGGTATTTTTCATTCCCTCGTCTCACAAAGGATTTTGGCCGTGGCGTCATACCTCAAGTTTGCAATACGGTCGGATCCTGATAACAATTCAACGGGAATAAAATCCATTTATTTTATCACTCAGAGATTAAAGAAAAACAGCGCTATTGTAATTCAGCAAGAATTGTAAAAAGCGATGGCCTCACATGAAGGAAGCACAGGAGTTCACGTGCTGCACCAGTATTAATCAACATTCTGTTGACATTTGCAATTGTTAGTGTTGTGCATTGTTGTTTCTTCCCCACCCATTAACCGAAAACTGCAATGGACCGTTCGTTCGACAAACATACAAAATGGCACGAAATATTTTATTTAAATGGAAAGCAAATGTTAATAATTGCATAGAGCGCTGCATATACAAAATGAAGAAATAACAGGTGTGGCGGCGTGATTTGTGTTCGCTCAGTTATGACGTGTCCAACAACAGACAGCATAAAAACGAAGCCCGGGCTGCCAGTTAGAGAACCGAACCGAAATACAACTATTATACACCCACGGCTGCACAAAGTCTCTGCTCCGCGTCACGGCAAATGAAAACTGCGAAAAAAATTACTCCAAATTAATAACGTTGATTCACGTTTTTTATTATTCCAACACGGGACAGTACGATTTCTTTTCGCAGATTTCGTTAGTGTTGACCACATGTATATGTATGCATGTAAGAGGGGAAAATGAAGTCAAGGAGGAAGGGGGTAGGGGAGGGGATAAATATTACGATTAGAAAATACCTGTATTTGGCTAAGTCCTGGGCGGGAATCATGGTAGGAGACTGTCTACAGAGAGAAAATCGCCTAAGATAGCCTAAAACCTTTTGAGAGACGGTGATTCCTAAGATTCATTTGAAGTTCTTTAAATTAATCTGACTTATTATAAATTAAATACAAAGAATGGCCAAAAATAAAAAATAGAAGAATTTGAAATGTTTCGCCCCCGAACTATCGGGACTTCTTCAGTTTATTATTTAAATCTTATTAAATTTCGTTTGGCTACCGCAACATCAGGGGGCAGGAAAAATCTGACTTTTGGATATTCTATGACGTTTAAATAAATATTGAGTTATAACAGCCTTTTATTTTATTTCAATAATGCAGCATTTCCAGTGAGGGCTGGAAATGTTTTCCCAACCTTCTGATGAAGGGGGTGCTGCCTTTTTCTGTCGTTCTTAATTGTTTTAATTAACCTGACAATGACATATGTATAGAATTAGATTTTGTTATCAATAACTATACTGAAAGATTTTTCGATGAGGTATCAACTTCTTCTAGAGAATTAAGGATACTAGGCAGGTTTTACCATATTAAGCTAATCGCAACATAATGACACTACTGTTAAATTATTTAATAATTTCAACTTAATGCAATAAAACTTGACGCGGTTAAGGGCATTACCTAAAATTTCATTTAGATCATCTTATATTCACCTGCGGAAAAAGACAAGATCCGTGTGAAACACAGAACGTTATCCTTGAGATCAGAGGAGTATATTTTATTGTGAGTCTTTGAGTGGAAGCGGTTAGGCTACGTGGGCGAGTGAGGGTGAGAGTGAGAGAGTGAGCGCAGCCGCGCTGTCCGCTGATCTGTCAAACGATTCACGGGATTACGGGAGCAACAATATCCATCAATAGATTTCGATTCAGTTCGTTATCGGCAGCGGCTCGCGAGCACGCCAAAATAAATATATATTTCTATCGGTTATCTTAGCTTCCGTAAATGCCACATATCCGATTATGCCGTATTTTTTATCCCCCGTATCGCTTCCGTCTTCCATTACTTTTATTTCGGCTCGCCGAGTAACCGCCCCGTTCCCCTCTCCTCAACCCACTCTTTGTTCTTTCGTGCTTTAATTCCCCCCCGTCCAGGTTAGTTCGAAAAATCTCATCTGATAGCAAAATGGAAATAAATTATGCAGTTGTGATTCTCCAGATATCCGGCCGATTCAGCAGGCAAACGGCTAAATACTTTTTATCTATCGATCGCGCGCAGTTGGCGTAATTGAGGCTGACGTATTAATGTCCGCGTGACGTATTAGTTTTAATTGTATCTAAGACTGGCACGCGGTAATTGAAGGTGGCCAGGAAAATCCCACATGGTTTCTTATGCGCGGGGCAATTAACGACGTCGACGTCAACTTTGAAAACGACGCAAGTTGAGCAAACTAGGAAACGTAAAAACGGCTTCCACGGAAACCGACGCATTGGTCGCCATAAATTATACAACACGGTTATACAATTATCCACTTCCTATGCGAGATCGTCAAACCACTACAAACAACTGCCAGCGCTGTTTCAATATGTACGAAGCCGAGGAGAAAAAATGCTTCTCAAGAACGGAGCTTGTTCAATATTTAAATTACACAGCCCAAAGCGAAATTTGTACCGTGGAAATGCATTCTCTTGTTCTGACGATATACACAATTAAGCACACTAATAACACAAACTTGGAGCGAATTACTCTGCGGCAAACAAATAAAACTTATTTCCCTCCGAAATCACGAGCGTTATTTAAGTTGATTACGACGACGGAAAGCGATTAGTCTCCAAGACATGGCGACGTACCACTCAGTCACTTCCAGAAACATACGATAAAATTAATAGCATAATAACGGAAGAAATTATAACAAACCTATTTTGTAAGTTCATTCCATTACAAACAAAAATGTGATAACATGATAAACAAACGATTATAATTGTAATGGTAAACACAACTACATGCGGAATTTGGCGGTAAGGAAACAAAGACAAACGGGAACAGGGAAGTTGTAGGTTACAGATAGGGGTAATAACTACCGCGACTTGGGGATTTCCCAAGTCTTTGAGATTCATGATGAGCGAAGATGGTGTTTATCCACAAAAAACGTCTGGGGAGTTGGGACAAACGGCTCCTTCCAGAGAGGAAAGATAATTTTTATTAGGTAGGATCGGGCCCCGCCACCGACGGAATAAGAAATAATGAAGTGGGGATAAGGCATTAAAACCGTAAGAAAAAGGGATTCTCGGGCATTATTATCGCAACCTGAAGAGTGGAGATAAGACTGAACATTAATTTTTGGACATTAAGATTGGACAGAAATTGGAGATTTTCCTGACGATAGGAATTTGAACAACGAGAGGAAGGCGTGCTCGATACGGGGCACCAAAGTGCTAGTAAGGAGGCAGAGCGGCAAATTAATAAATGGATTTATAATAATATTTCATTATAAAATAATAAATCCCCCATATACATTTCATAATCATTCAGTAGAAACCGATGAACTCCATGGACTTCAACTTAAATTTGAGCCAATTTTCTGATGCGTGTAGGAAAATCAGATTCCGCACTTTCAGGTATTCTTTAAGACATCTCTGAAAAGTTTCTAATGGTTCTTAATGAATACCGGTTGTAAAATTAATTAAGTTGAAATTGGAGATCTAATTGAGACGAAGATTTATGAACCGCAAGAACGACACACAACGAAACCAAAGAAACCTTACATTCATTTTGTTAATTGTACACAGATATGCATATTTAAGTTTTCGAAAATAAATTATTAAAAAGGGAAGCGTAAGCAATTTTAAAATGCGCTTCTTCGTGCAAATATTAATTAATCTACAACTAAAATACATTTAAGATAAAATAAAACATGCTACGAGATGCGTAAATTTTCTAATTTCAGTTGGTACTCTGTTGACATACTTCTGTGAATGGTTTATTTCATACTGTTTCTCGTTTGTCTTCGTACTTTATTTTCTTTTATATTGTATTTTTGATTATTTTAAATTCGTGTACTATTGTTGTTGTTTTTTATATGTGATTTTTAACGTATTGTTTTGACTTCCCCCATTTCCTCAGTAGAGGATTAATGGAATGAATAAATCAAATCAGGCTCAGGCTAAAATGAAGACAACAGTTCTAGCCTCAATTTCAACAAGGCCACATTTTATTATTTGGACGAACTTATTCCCAGTGCTGAATTGGAACAACTTGACACTGCACTATGTTTACTGTTTACTCGTCCACTGAATAGTTTTGTGCTACTGTCCGCCATTCTTCATCGGAACCAATGCAAGTTTTCTGAAGAGAGAGAGAGTTGACTGCCGTCGTCCAGCGGCATAGCTTATGTATGGCCAGAGACTTTCGGGGTTGCCTGTAGTTGCGCTGCCATCAGAGAGGAAAATTACACCACGGATGAAAAGAAAATTAGTATGCATGCTTCATGTTTTCCAGCCGAAGAAACTCGGAAACAACACTGTGCATCGAGGCCCGGGGAGGAATCGACGAATCGAAATATGCAACCTTCCTTGTTGGTCGCGCATAGAGCGTCGTTCAGACACTAGACCACCATCCACATGTTCCCATGAAGCATCTATTAATTCTATCGCTCCATCTACTTGACCAGTGGAATTATCAACGACGGCGTCAATCGTGGACCGTATCTGTCAGAGGAACCTTGCAGACACATGTCAACAAAATAGTGCAAATTATTACAATTAACCAAACATGGTTAGTACTTTATAGGTTTTAAGTATGCACTTCAGAAAAAGAGTCTTATTTAATTTTCCACTTGACCATAAAATTAAAAACAAGTTTATTTTAATCATTAGTAATGAACGTTCCTACACTTACCGTAACTAAGATAATTTTAAATTTTCATAAATAAACGATTCGTTTTCTGTGTTACTCAAAACATAACATGAAACTAGCTGAAAGACAAGATTTTAAATAGAATTTTTAAAGCCAAGATGTATTTAGGTATGCCAAGATGTGCAAGAAAAAATTTAATAAATTTGAGTGCGAGATTTTTTTTTCGACGCAACGCCTGCAAGTACATGGGAACGCGCGCGTTCCTTGGCAAATATTAGCTATGTCTTGGATACAGAATTACTGGTATTTTGGCACACAAGTATGGACGTACGTACGCACGCACGCAATATCGATTGGCGTACGCGGAAGAGCGCACGCGGCTTAGATTTTAGCAGCTCCAGTTATGACGATAGTGAATGTGAGATCAATATGGACAGCAAGACGCCTGCGGCAGCCATGTTGGACCAAGGTAAGCATTATTATTTACTAGGCTACTGATAATTAAATGGAGCCGTACTAAACTCTATTATCTCCCGCAGGGGCTGTGATCGATACTGTGCATAATTAACAATGTAATATCGATCCAGGGCCACGACTGCAGAACGGTGAGAAGGTGTAGCGACACCAACATCAAGATGTCCCTGCCATAAGTGCAACTCGTTCCTCTTCGTCTTGTCACGCTCTCTTCCAATTGCTCTGCCTTCGATACGACGAATGCATCGAAAATTACGAACATCGTCGTACAATTCGGATCTTTGTACTAGAATTAGGAATTTTGTTAGTTACCGATATTAGGGAAACAATTTATGCAGACAAAATCAGTCCCAATCGCATTATTTCGTTACTCTAAGCCCTTTGAAAGACGAACGTCTCTTTGCTAAAGAAACATTCAAATTTATGTAAATAATTTGCTGATCAATAAACAACTTATGTAGCTTTCAACAGCATACAAGAAACTGCTATAACGTCTTCTAAGTTTACACAATTACTCCCGCGAAAAATTGGTTTAAGTGAAACAAACGTGGGTTTGTGTATAATACAAATTTTGATAACCTAGTTCTTCCTTTCCTCGAAGAAATTTGAATCTATTTGATCTTTAGGCAGCTTCATAAAATATATTCAGACATATTTAACTGGATTGAAATGGATCTCCAGGATTAGAATGTTACTGTCAAGGTTTGTCTTTTCCTGTTGTGGTCATAATGGTTTTCAAATGACAACTGTTTGGCTTTCAGCAATTAAAAGCAGAGGAATACTGTAGTCATAAAGCCAATAATGAGTGACAACAAACACTTACTACAACACAGTATTGGGACAAGCTGGCATGAATTTGATTCGACGGCACAAGAAAGAGCATCAACGACAAATCAGCTCCCATTTGAAAATAATTATAGTTGTTGACTCTTCCGTAAACGAACTCCTGCCTCGTCTTCTGATTTGCAAACATCCAAATATTTCTTCCGTGGCGAATATTTTCGCACAATATCTTTATGAAGTTAAAATATAACATTTTGATTTCATTCGCTATGAATTATTAAAATTCATGGAATAATATTTTAGACTAAAAATATGAAGTAGACTGATAAGTCACCAAAGCCCCTTTGCAAAAAGTGACTGGACAAGTTTATTTCCGTTGCAGGAAATTATAAGCTGCGATTTGGTGTGTTAGAAACGTGAGAACCGTGAGCGAAACGTGAAGGAACTCTTCAATTGAAGAACGGACGTCGCGGTACAAAAGAGAAAAAAATGACGTGGCGAAGGAAATAAAATCTCGGGACGCGGCGCAGGTGATACATGTTATATTATACGAGCTTCGGATGTATACGTACGGAGCAGTTAACATCCGGTTCATAGTCGGGCAACAAAAGAAATTTATTTTAGGCCGGGAAGAAACATCGCAGTCAATATAAGTTTTGGCGGAAACGAAAGGCCGTAGAAAGTGCAGCTCATGGACGTCTCGGGATCCCGGGGACGATTATTGTTTTAGTCAAAGAGCGGGGAACGTGTTTCGAGCTGTGGTAATTTAAAATAACATCGTTGTATCATCATTAAATTAGTAAAAACTTGAGGAGCACGGAGGCGAGGACCGGAATAATTAGGTTGCCAATGTTTTCTTTGATTCGGTCGGCGTTAATGAGAGGGAGGAGTGAGGGTGATACAAGACGGCGGCGATCACGCGCAGAAATTCGGCACGTCTCTTCGTCACGCGGGGGGCAAACCCTCCAAACTAGTAAGCAGGCCAAAAATTTCTGCAGCATTTCAGCTATTGATTTTAGTTGTGGAATGCACACCGCCCCGCCTCTAACGCCATCGCCTGCGCCATCTTGATAACCTGCCCGCAGCACTACCAGCACTACGAGTAGCATCTGCAACCCTTCATCCTTACCACTTCGCCAACGCCAGTCTGCGGAGGCTTTTCGGATCATCCCCTTTTCCGATACTTATTCACAAGTTGCTACAAAAATTGTATTTCCAAGCCTTGCGCACTTTACAATGCCACGTGTTGGAGTCATCGCTCATGGCGTGTCTTAGGCACTACGACACCGACACTTTGAGAGGATATGATTGTACGTTTTCTTGAAATGATACGATTGTAGTCGGTCCTTCATCCGATGGTCTTTATCTCAAGATTATCGCAGTGATTCGGCTCGCACGAGATGCGCGGTATGCGAACCATGAACCATATAAATTTTTCCCACCACAGCAACTCCTCAGTTTCTCGACTACCGTTCTAAGTGCGTTACCTTTGGTTTACATTTACTTCGCACAGATACTTAAACCAACTTATAAGACAAAGTAATCAAAGAGAATTGTTTCTCACATCATATTATTTCTAGGCGTCCTTGTTTTATGACGTCGTGAGAATTCCAGAATACGCGAGTTGTGTTTAATAATTGTAGAATAGGTGGAGAGGCGTTTGGGACCGTCCGAGAGTGAGGACTTTCTTCAGGCACGCGCCTTTCCGAAGCGTCCCCGCGGATTCGCACATACAAAAAGCACCTGAAGACAGCGGCTTCCTCTCTGGCGTAATGAGACAAAGGGCGAAGCTGGCCACCGTTTAACGACACAATGCCCTTCCCCTCCCAAGAGCGTACATACATACGGTGCACTCGAGAGCGACCTCGTCAAATATTAAGCGCGCGTGACGGAGAAACCGGTCCGATTTCAAAGGGTGCCCCGGCTAAAAACTTCCCCGTAAATGCTGAATTATTCGTCGGCGATTACAGGTCCTCCCGGTCTCGAACTAGAGCTGCGTTCGTCCGCATCGTTGCCGGCAGGAGAGTCATCAACCGCTATTGTCTGCACAATCATTCATTATGAGCTCATTCAGCGAGTCGAGTGCTTTCAACAAAATCACTATGGCCGCACGGAGAGCACTGCCATTCCTATTCCGCGATCGAGCCCCGTAACGGTCGACATTGCCATCGAAATGGGCCGAAATGTTGAATAGCAGATATGAGTTATTTAAATGAGGAGAAGTAGTGTTGAGGAGATGTGAAGGCGGCGGGCGCGTGGTGCCAGCTGATCGCGCGCAGCAACAGTTGAGTGGGGGTCGGTCTTTAAGAAGGTAGCTTCTTTAAGCCGCGCTTTGTCTGCGCAAGAGTCAGTCGCATTGCCTCCGGCAAAAACGACTCCTTAAAGAGGAGGAGAGGCGAGGAAACTGCTTAAAGAGGACGGCCACCGCCCGGCATCTGCTCTTATCGACCAGTCATCTGTCGTAATCAATGGACATCGTCGCGGCGCTGCGTGGCGCTGAGCGGCGTCCGAGCTCCTTGGCTTCCGTCGCGTGGAGGCGGAGTGGAGAGGAGCGGAGCGGAGGCGTGCGCTACTGGAAGTGGGACACTGACGGCCGAGTCAAGGCCACGCTGCCGTTGTTTTTTCTCGTAGCTGATTCGGGTCACGTCCGGCGACGGTGGCGCTTCAACTCCCATTCACGGCGCCGCGGTCGCCTTCAATCCGTCTACGGAGACGCTTCACTTAAGGTGCGGGAATCAAACTGTGAGCTTGCCCAGCAGTTCCGGACTGACCGGACACACTTCCGGTTCACGGCAAGCGCTTATTCTCCCAATAACTCCCGTTAACTCGAAATTACAAACGATTCTAAGATTCCATCCCACATTACTTTTTGGTCGCGAATCTAACAATCCGCTGCGAGGTAATTCCTGTGCAAGCCACGTGCGTCCAAGGTGTGACCGTGTCGAAAGTGTTGAAATCGATGGCGGCGTCACGGCGTCGCTAAAAACCGGCGCCGAGATTTACGGGCGCCGCGGACCCCTGTAATTGCGGCGTGCGATCATTTCCGCGCCTGTATTTGTTAGCGCTTGAGTTACGATAGTGGCTCTCGTGTGCGGCCGGATAAAAATTATATATATAGATATATCTCAACTTACTAATGCCCCGTCTCCCGCGGACGCGTAGATGCGCAATTTATAGATGTGACGTGCCGAATTTGACCGGATTTATACCCGGAGGATATGGCGAATGTTCCTAAATACAAGGAAACGCCACCTGCGCCAAATCCGCAGCGCCGCGCCATCCCATCCAGGGTTTCGCACACTAATAAGCCACGTCGTAAATAAACTACCCTCTCACAAACAAACACTTTACAAGACCATACGAGAAGGCCACAATTATTGTATCAACTAAAAATCAGTAATAAAAGTTTTTATATGAAATAAAAAAATACCAAAAGACCTTTCATCAACATTAATTAGATACTCCAGACATGCCATATACTTCCGACAAGAATCAGTTTGGTTTAGGGTTCTATTACACGCGGTGTTTAAACAGAAACCAATAAATGAAAAGTAAAGGTGGGTTTACAAGATGCCGCTTGCCTGTATTGACATTCCAAGTTCACTCAGGTGTTAGGAAATTTTGAACATGGGGACTAATTTGAAGACAAAGTAGTTGACATCTTACTGCTACTCCGATGGGCGAGTAAGACTAAACATGGTAGCTTGATATGTTAAATAGTAAATTTAAAATAAATAAGAAAACCCGTCGAAAAAAGGGAAACGAATTGGATATCCAAAATAAGTACGCTAGGTGTTTAAGCGACGTCTTTAAAAAAAGTGGAATTTGAAGATGAAGAGACTCAAGGTTTTCCCATTCTCAATTTCAGGCACTGTTACCAATATAAAAAGCGAAACACCTAATGAGACAAGATGAAGTTTCGTAGATGATTAAGTATATAATTTTTAACATTGATTTATGTACTCTCTGAATTGTTTTAGTTGATCCAACTCTGAAATTCTAATCTTGTAATGTTTATCCTTAAAATTCCACAAACTTGCTTTTGTTTCACACACACCTTTATATTTTAATACCTATGTTCAATGAGAGTATACTTTCGCAATATATATATATATATATATTGCAACAAGCACAGCGAAAAGGTTGTTGCCGTTCGAGTTGAATGCCTTGAGGGTGAAAAGACAGTGCTTATGACCAACTTTTCACCGTGATAATAGTCCTGAAATGTCTTCTTACCTGTACTCTACAATTGTAAAAAGAGAGAAGACTTGCTGGAGGCTAAACTAGTTGAAAATGGGCAGTCATAGTGAAAAAATAAGAAGCAGTCGAGACCCTTTCGTAACAATCCTCACAGGTAATTAATTCTAGGAGCGACTAAGTCCAGAATGTGTGTGCATATATTAATATATTATATTTTGTGACACAGTGAAAGCAAATACAGCGCAGAAGAATTTATAAGTACGTTTGTTGTGAGAAAGTTGGTCACGTGACATCGTCCTGTACGCTAATGTCGAGCGTCATTGATATCCACCCCCACCTAAATATCTTCGGCGCTTGCAGCAGCCACATTACGCTCGACAAATGCAACTTTTATAGGGTTTCACCACGGATATTTTGTTCGAATTATTGTATTAATCCGGGCTTGTTAAACATACCCCCGGTCATTGGAGGTACCCAGTAATAGGGGTGAATTATTGCTATTTCAGAATCATTAACATTCAAAAATGTGACATCCCAATAAAATTACTTGGAATGGGATTTGTGGTACCAACAAACATTAATTTCTGGCCGCCGGATAAATTATCCCAGCTAATGGAATATTTGCTAAAAAAAGGTAAAAATCGTCAATCTGACACTAACTTTGTTAAATATTTTTTCGACAAATATGTCACTCAATTAAGAGGTCAGAAAAGCAGAAACATTTTTATAAACTTTTTAACATACAACTATTTTTATTTCCGCAAGTTGTAAATCACATTTTCTTATTAGAAATGTAATCGTTACGAAACATATCATGGAAATTGTTTTCAGAAGAGTAACGTTGTAAGGGTGACCGTCATATCAATGGGATTGTTCGGTGCGGTTCAAGAAGCACGGGAAACAGAGGTCAAGACAGTATGGGAAGTGTAGCGACCCACAAGGAGCGGAACGCATAACGCACGTAGGGAGTTCCTCGTCAAGAACGCGGCGCTTTCTCTCGTTCGGGTTCGGATTGCAACGTGCCTGTTAGTCCTTCTTTCTCTCCGTCTCGCTCCTTTCCTTCTCCTTCCGCCATTATCCCTCCGAGCCAGCAAAGACAATGGAGAGGGGAAGGCGCGGGAGGCATTACAGCCCGTCCTTTCCTGTTACGACTATTGTTATGTTTATAGTTATTATATCTTTTCATTTTTATGTTTATTGTTATAGTTACTCCCGCCGCCGCAGTGCCGCCTTTATTATTATTTTTACTATAACTATTATTATCCATCGTTAGTTGTATGTGGGAAGCAGAAATGCGCACGGCGTGTTTTATTCGTAGTGCGGAGTTGCCGATACGGCGGTGCTCGCGAGTAGAGTAGAGTTGCGTTGAGGAGAGGAGAGTAGAGGAGAGGAGAGGAGAGGAGAGTAGAGGAGTGGAGTAGAGAGGAGAGCAGCGGTGGAGGCTTTCTCGACGCAGCGGCGGGACAACTGGCTGGCTGGCCTAGCATATGGCAGCAGCGCGCTCCCGCCCGCCCCACCGTTCGTTCTTGTCTACAGACAATATGTCCCGCATTTCCATTACAGATCACACTCACATATCACACAGCACGCCCACACAGCGCTCATATCAATACACAAACCAAATGCAATCGTGTCGATTCTTGCTCGACACTAAAAATAACACCGAAACCGCGCTCGCTTCGCTCCGTCATCTTGCTTGCACGCACCTTCAACACAGGCAAAATTTTGCCAGTGTGCAAGTGCGGACGGTAAGACTCCACGTCACCGCTGCTTACACCGCACAGGTGGGCAACACTGACTTTCGACAAGAACGGGTTCATTATCGAGAAATTTGAAAGACAGCCGATGACATGTGGGGTAACATTATTCAATACACGCACCAGAAAGGTATAACCGGAAGTCCTATTTCCTGCATGCGCTATCGTTAAATAAAGTCGATATCTGTGTATGATGTCTCCCACGCCATACAATGGTGCCGAGAATCACCTGCTACAAGACACGAAAGTAATCAGCAGGCCTACGTCAAGAACAAAACTCTTCACTTCAAACACGATAAACAATTTCAAGCTCTGAGACTTCCGTGAACTAAAATTAATCGTTACCGTTTTTTACGCCTGGACATTCTGTTCCACGGTACGCGACATTTCCTCAAATAACGTTTATGCTTGGAATGATTTGCACTTTTGTTCTATGAACTCTCATTTAAAATTTCCACACGAACGTCTATCTCAGGGGTGGTCTACCTTTTCCATACCAAGCGCCAGTGTTTTGACAGACGACTTCACATGCACCATACGACTTCAGCACATTTTGTATTGTTTGAATTTCAGTGTTGGGGGCTGGTAAATATATAAGAGGATAGGGGACGAAAAGGAATGCCTTGTACACCCGCCCCCCTTCCTGTTTCCCATTTTTTTGTCTTACGAATCAAGGATCTCCACATTTGTCCATCTCTCCGCCACTCTTTTCCTCCATACAATTTTTCCTCAACGTTTCTTTCCACTTCTATATGCTTTCCTTCACTGTATCTGTACACCTCTTTGTCGGCCTTTCTCGGTAAATCCCCGTTAGGGAAATTATCTTCTTTCATTTTCACCAAACCAAAGCAGCTCCATCCCCGTTGGTTCACTCCTCGTCAAATTACCCTCTCAAAAGCTTATGAAGTTTTATAATGAAGTAGCCCTGGTTCAGAATTTTATATCTCGTCGTACATTGGTTCAGAAGTTAGAAGCCCACGTTGAATGGGCTGTAGTAGCCTAGTTAACTCGCATCTTCGATCCCATCTCAAATCGGTTCTAGTGAAACTTACCTCACTGATATAACTTCTAGCCCAGAATGTGGTGGTATGATCAAAAAAGTATAGCTGGTCGTTCTTATATCTATCACTGCTAAAGTCACCGCAAATGTATTCGCGGCAAATTTAGAGGCCACTAGGTAGCAAACTATCCATAAGCCACAATATTTTGTGACTGATTAGAAAAAGAACCGTATTAAGAAGTCCTGAAACATGAAAACTGTTCTTCTCATGACCACAGATGTTCTGCATGAAATTTGTCTAAAAGTAATATGATAAGAAAAAACAAAAAATTTAATTTTAGACTAAAATATCCCAAATGGGGTAAATTCCATTTTTTAAAAAAATGCTATCATTTACAAAGATCAGGGTTTTCTTTACAAGAAAAATGCTTGATTTTTTTGGGATATTCTATTTTAGGTATGTCATAGAACTCTGAAGCAGCAAAATACGTTACATTCAGAAGTCATTTTTAAAATTATTATTCATTTAAAAAACTTTGATCTTTAAGATTATAATTAAGTACAATATTTTTTATAGTACATACAGTATTAAAATAAAAATTTACAGAATGAAAATAGTGGGTATAAAAATACACATGCTGCCTCGCATGAGAGGTCCTGGGTTCGAATCCTGGCTTGGGCATTGATGTTGTCTGTGCGTTTTCACTCTTTGAAAGTACAGATAACTAGTTTCCCTCCTACCGTAGTCGCTAATAAACATAGTAGTTGATGCGACTTTAAATAAAAATATTTTTTAAAAAACATTGTTCTTGTACAGAAGAACTTGCCGTTTGTAACGGTACTATTTAAAAAATTGGAAGTGACGTATATTGTGGTATATTGACCTATATTTCGGGTATTAATTACGTAAAAACATTTGGCCATACGAAAACTAGTTTCTATTTCAGTCCAGCTTAGTATGGTATGTACAGTCGCAAAATATTATGGCATTTTCTGCTGAGTAATTTGCTTCCAAACTATGGTCTAAATTTACCGTGATAAAATTTTGAGGTGAATTTGACAGTGGTCAGAAAGATCAACTTTGTTACACTTGTGATGATACTCTACATTCTGCGGATAGAAGTTGAGTTGATAAGCCTACTTACACACTTATCTGGCCGCTAGAACTGATTCAGATGAGATGAAATTTGGCCCTTTAGCGGCACGTACGCGAAAACCTCGTGACAGCTCAATCAAAATGAACCTGTAGCTTATGAACAAATCTACAATGGGCTCATATTTTGTACAGTTTCATTTTAAGGTTACTTCATTACAATCTTGACGAGACTTCGAGATGCTGTTATCTCGGCGATTTGATGTGGTATTACCACGTTTTATCTCCGATTTCCTTGTTTCCGATCTTATCTCTCCATGATTTTCCTATTATTTCTCAGGAGCTTTATTTCATTTGCTTTTATGTTACTTTCCCATTCAGTTATATTGTTTGATAAAAAGTAATAGATTCACCGCAGTGTAACCTGCATTTCCATGTTTGCTACCATATGTAATGTTATTTTAACTTTACTTCAAACTGAGCTACTGCTGGAAATGGTAGCGATGAAATTTATCTTCCCCGACAAGAGGAAATTTTCAGAATCATTATTCGTCCTGGTTGTATTAATACGGTACTGTATTTTATTTACTTCATCGCAACATATAAAAGCTACTCCCGATAGTATAATTGCTTTCCATTCTTCACATTATCCATTTATTCAAAGTTACTACTGATATAATTGCTTTGGATGTAGTTTTCGATGCAGTTAGACATTTCTCAATCAGCAGAACTTTTATCAACGATCGACGGTTTTCCCGGTATAAGTTGCTTGTTCTTGGGCTAAAAACCCGCGTAAAAGAAAACTAAGTCACGATGTTTCGATATTGGCCTGTACCACCTTTCTCTCCGAAGAACAACTATCCAGCAGAACCTTTATTTCATTTTTTACAACCGAAATTTTTAATACGAAAATGCTGTAAGTAATATTAACTTTTTCCTTCATTCGACACTACCTTCTTCGTTAAACTTTTTTTTGCTTGCCTGTACTTACAAGTCACAAAACGAAGTAGCCAAAATACAGACAGCTTGTATATAGTTAGAAACAAAGCAACTTAACTTTCGTTAGTAACGATGAAAAGACTGTGGAATCAAGCAGGGGTTTTAACCCAAGCCCCGAAGTTCTTGCTCTTGAAATGAATTTGTGGCTTTGGTGGGGTGACAAACAGTTTCCAGCATATAACCTGATATTGAATAAAAGTAAATGATAGAAAAACAGGTTAAGTTAAAATGTATAATAGGAAAGATATGAATGAGACTGAATGAACAGGCTGGATTCCGCGGTAAAGGAGTTCGACTGCCGACTGGTGCACAAGAGAGGCGGGCGCACGAGTCAACAAGTGCTGGCAGTGATTTAAACACGTGTCATCAACATACACAACAATTACGGCATGTGCCGTGTAGCCCGTAAATCAAGCTGCAGCATGCGTCAGCACCATTGTTGCCGTCGTCCGCCGCCATAAGCGGATGAGGAACGGCCGCGCCATGTTCCCCGGAATTTCTTACTATCCACTTCACAATAAACACACGTCAATGTACATCATGCGAATTACTGACCGACAACTAATGTATCGATTCCATTTTTCTACGTCACGTTAATGGCAAAAATGATTTCTGACAAAAAAGGTGCAGTTTGAAAAAAATGTTCAGAAAATGATTTTCCTGTTGGACTGCATACTCCATGTCGGGAATTTTTCAAGTATACTCAACTTTCTTAACAGGAATGAACTGAATAAAGCTAAACTGAACATTAGAGTGAAATTTAAATGAATAGATTCAAATTTACCTCATCTCTCCAAAAAGAAGACACAATCCTATGTCTCTGTGAATACAGCGTTAAGACACTACAGATTTCATTTTCTTATATTTCTTACATTGCTTTTTTTCCTAACGGTAATTAAATTTTTAAGTTATATTTATTAGGAAAGCGAAGAACTGAAGAGTGAGACAAATGAGGGATTAGGTGATAGGAATCTCCACGTTGCTCAAGAATACATGTCGACATTTCCTTTAGAAAGTGCAACTCTGTCCTGAGTTTCTATATTTATATAATATGAGAGGGGCCGTTACAAATGTGCAGTACTCTATGCAGGCGTGGATCAATACATTCCCAGTACGCAGGAGGCTCAGTATTCGATTCCCAATTGCTGGGGTCGCCGCGGCACCAAGTCACAAGTAACGCAGGTTGCCTAGTTGCCAAAGTCGCTGCCTTGGGACACACAAAAACGCTTTGCACATATTTCTTTACGAAAATATGACTTTTCCTTACTAAACATTTACCTCAGCTAATGTTTAAAAAGAACTCTGACGACTGAAAATGTGGAGAGACTGGTCGTTGAAATAACCCAAAGGTAACGTTTCCCGACACGAGGGAAGAGACAGTCACGTCTCCACAGAGATTTCCAGGCGCAGCTGCATGAACACTACCGACAATAATAATTATTGCATGTCATTAAGGCAAAGCTTTCCAAGGTTCTGGGAGTTTTCAGCTCCCATGCTGGGAAAGCGCCAGAACACGGGGGCTGCTGAACTACTTAAGCATAGTTTCTCCCGAGTAAAGAGGATGCGAACTCTCTAATATATATTTTCGCAGTTAAACAAGCCGGAAAATTAAAATGCAGCTCGTCGAGAAGAAACAGACATTCTCTCGCCATTGTTATCCGCTCCCGACGGATAATTAAACTGCTACTTATTGTTATTTCTGAATGCTTATTTATAACTTCCGTTCCCTTAACGTTTCTCTCGTGTAGAAAGACACGATGTAAATTTACGCTAACAATAGAGTATTTGCAGTTACGCAACGTTCGAGGCGTGTAAGTGGAGACGAGAAATGGGCGAGTGAACTCCAATTTCCAGGAAACGGAAGTTTTCTATTATCCGCAATAGTTGGGAGATTATATGCAACACGGAACATTTGCGCTATGCATTGTATACGGGAGGCCAAAAACACAGATTTTTGATTCTATGAGTTCGATTCGATCGAAATAAACGGAAAGATCAATTCACTGTAGGTTATTTCCTAGAAATATCGTCAAATAGCAACAGTTGAAATGGGCGCATCTACTTTTAGTGTAACGGAACGTTAAATTAATAGTATTTGAATATCAACAGTTGTCGGGAGATATCGTCGAGTTTCTGACGTTCATTTCGCAAGACTTGTGGAATTCATCATAAGTGTCGTACAATGCACACGTTTTAAACCTGTCCTTGTCCGATAGAACAGTACACTGGCGTATATAGTTTCTTGTACAATTAAAGTAATAAACCCGCTTAGTTTGATACATTTTCGTTGTCAACATTAATTATCCGAAGTAAAAAGGGAAAACTTGCAAATGCAGAAGTACAATACGATTTTCAATCTAGTAGAAGTTCGCATTAATAGTAACTGTAAAGTGTTTCCTTATTTAAGAAATGTGGTAAGTGAATGTTGTGTGTGAACTGGTTGAGAGAGGTGAAGATGGCCTGCACAGGGACATGGAACGCAACGTTCTACTCGTCGTAGCATCGATAACGACCGTCGACACAACCAACTATAATATGCGGCTCCAAATTAAACATAAAGCGAGAGGGAAGCCGCGCCAAATGACCTGCATTAAACACACACTAACATTAAAATAATAATATGGCTAGGATAACAATACTCGGTCAGGGCACGTAGCAACGGTTATGGAACGGTGCGCAAACATAAAACGCGACTCGAAATCAATTAAATACAGCGCGTATAACAATATTATACTCGAAATTATGATAGATATTAGGGCGCCCTCCGCAGTAAAATTTAAACTCTTGCGGAGAGCAAATACAAATGGCGTATTCCGCCGGTTTTATTCGAGGGCCCGAAAATAACTCGCCGGCTACGTAATTAACATAACAGTTAAGAAGCAACTTTATTTTGCAAACTATATCACTACGGAGTTGAGCGTAATGGCCGGCGTAATTATATAAAATATTATTTAAGTTCCGAGCAGAAGTTTCGAGACCGTTAGCGCCGGCTATATTTATACAGGAATTCATACAGCGAGCAAGTTTTATGTAAGTCTCAAGAAAAAAGATACTGTGGAGCGAGCGGGCATAAAAAACAACACGTTAATGCAAGATACATACCCTACAGAAAGATGAATAAATTCATGAACGACCAAAACAAAGTAAATAAATGAATAAATAAATACAATGAATAAGTAATATCTTACGTAGGACGCGCACAAAGAAATCCTCTTATTTATACGATACATAAAACCACGTGAGAGGTACAGTTCGGCGTATGCCAGACTCCTACACAATTAAATTTTAATTTACAATATAACCGATCCGCAAATCCTCGTCGTAAAGAACCGGTTCTAGACCAGCATCGGGATCAATAAGGACAGCTACACAGTTTATCAGCTGTTAGTACATATAAGGAGAAAATTTGACGGGCTTGAAAAGTTTAGAAATGTCACGATTACCAATACAGAAAAATATTTTCCAATTAAAACGTCACATGACCGGATCATGAAAGTAAAGTGTAATGTTCGGTCGCGTATTCCATTGCCATCTTTTAACAATATAGAGGAGACAAGAAAAAGAAAGAAATCGAGTGAATACAAAATGTTTGCCCGTGTTATTTTTCTTTTCGAAATGTTGTTTGATTTCCATACCGCCCTCTTTCATACTACCTTCTGCATACCTTCAAGTTTTTTGTTTCTTGCAAATTTCCTTAAACCCGACCAGTACCAACCAAACATTAAATTTAAAACTCTACAAATTTCACATCCTCTACTAACGACAATTTGCAATCACAGTCATTTGAAAGTAATTCTTCAATTTAGTTTTTCACATGTATAATTATATTTTGCATGGCTTGTTAATTGTATTAGTTTATTAGATTGTATCCGCGTGTGCTGTTTACACGTGCTGTGACGTAGGTTGTTAGCACTGTAGTGAGGGAAAGTACGGAGAGGGGAGACGTTGTTAGCGTGCCAACAAACAAAAAGGATTGTCCACGCCGGCTCACACAAGAATCCTGCGTGCAACCGTAAAGACGACCAATTCAATACGTACACTCACTTTGTTGCACATGTCTTCCCTGGCACTATATTTCGCCACAATAGCGCAAGCAATCAGTTCGAATTTATCAGGTGGTATTTACTCATTCGAAAGAGATACTCAAAAAATTCATTCCACAAATATAAAAAGGGCACTGGAGTTATAAACAATTTTCGCAAACTAATTTTAACTTTCAGACGGCTTTGATGTTCTATACAAACAATAAGTCATAACCGAAGACGTAACGAGAAGTCTGTTTACGTGTTATTGCTGCAATTTATAATCTACCGTCTAAAATCTCTTCGTTATGAACTAAGAATGTAAAAAATATTGACGGTTAAGATTTTGTGTCGATGCGTAAGGCACAGATGCAGAAATGAAACCGCTTTATTTATTATTCGTTTTACGACTACACAGCTGAGGATGCTGTGCAACAGAAATTTACGATGTCGATATGAAGAAAAAAAGGACTGGTTATATAGTGTTTACCTCTACCAGAACTGTCAACCGTAGGACCCACAAAGCGAAGAGAAGTGAAATAAGTGTTAAAAGTACCGCAGAGAGAGCTTTACATATATTAGCATTCGAAATAAGAGCGTACAAAGTAAATGTGAAGTCGAACCGCTGGTACACAGGTGAAGAAAAGTTTTATGTTACTCGCTTCTCAGGAAAAAATGGATACAAAGTGTGGAGCGAGAAGTAATTCATAAAAGGATGGCGGTAGATCGTCAGTGTCGACCACAATTATAATCAACGTGATCAGCTGCAGGACTTTCTCCAGGAGCGAAATTTTGCATTTCGTGAATAATCGAGAGAGAAGTAGAAAAGATGGACTTGATAATTCGTCGAATGCTACTTATATTCACGTTTGTTCAAGGCTGCACTAGCAACTGTTTTTACTCCTCGGCGACAGCGCTAGCGTAACAAGATGAGATTTCAAATTTAAAAAAATCAATTAACGTAGCTGTTAATATATAAATAATGACAAAAGATTGTAGTTGGAAGCTAACGTTCATTTTACAAGTCTTTATTTTAGAGGCTGACAAATGCATACAAATCGGTTTAAAAAGTGTGAAAAACCGCCAAGAAAATTGGCAGAGGGAAATTTGTAAGAAAAGTGAACGATTTATCGGCAGGACGTGGCCAATTAATAAGGTTTTGAGAGCGCTGCCACGCACTTGAAAGCGGGCTGCTGCGGCGTACAATGGCGCGGATCTGCGGTTACGGCTACGGCAGCGCGTGTGCGCGGGGAGGGAGCCTTTCAAAGAAACCTCCCCCCGCCCCCGCGCCGCACTACACTCGCACGCAGCCATCATCATCATAGCGTGCTGCTGATTAGCCGGCGAGGGGAGCGAACCCAGGACCCGTGGCTTGCGGCGATCAATACCACGCGGGAGCTGAGAGCCGCGCCGAGGCGAGTCGAGTCGAGCCGCCGGCACGGACGTAGCGACCTTAAGTGCCCGTAGTCACAGACGACAACTCTCCTCAACGCCATTCATCTAAGTCAATCAAAATCACCCATCAAAGACTCTTCCTATTTGAGAATCTCGTCAACGAAAATAATCAATAAATTTTCAAACTAAACAAATATATATTTCACAGTAACTTTCTACAGTGTATCACGCTCAACATTTCTTAAAAATAAACTCTCCTCGCTGCCACGTACAGGCAAACTGAAACCGGCAACATTGCAGGGAACGATACACTTAAGAAAAAAAACCTACTAAATATTGGTTAAACAACTAGTATTCACATAGAATCTCTCAACGGAACACACAAAAAAAAAAGTCTAAATGAAACACGAAATTTAAGTTAGTAACATTTTACTGCTATTTGCTAATATTTATTTTGAAATTGAGAAGTAAAATGATTCATAGTGGAAGGAAAAAAAATTCTCTCATCGGAATCCCAATCTCACAAGTCCGAATGTCGCATCAATGATAACTGGTGACAGTCATTGGTTAATGCAGCGGTTAAAAACTAATATGAACAAAGGCTTTGAGTAATAGCTATAAAGCTACTTGTACAAACTACATCAACTAGTTTTCAAAAATCCAAATGTTTTGACAGTTTCCGATTCCTTTCGACACGGGGTTAAATTTCATAATCTCTCATCAAATATACAACTTTTTAAAATAAAACTTAGCTTTAGTTCTGTCTATCTGTAACTTTTAACATTGTTTGCGTTCCTGTCATATAATTATTAAAAATTACGGGTATGATATCAATATTTTTTGCATGAAACTTTACAATATCTCGAATTCATTTTCTGGACATAAGCGTTACAATGTATTCCTTATTTTTACATAATATACACGCTGCCATAGCATTATATGGGTGCGAAACGTGGGAGGTATGAGTTGCAGAAAGGAAAATAATAGAAGCTTTCGAAATGTGGTGCTACAGGAGAATTCTGAAAAATGGATGGGCTGATAGAGTAAGTAACCAGGAAGTTCTAAGGAGAATAAGAGAAGGGATAGATTAATAGGCTACGTTTTGAGATATGATAGTCTTGTAAAATAAGCATTAGAGGGAAGTGAACAGAAGAGGGAGGCCAAGGATGGAATACGTTAAGCAGAATAGGGAGAATGTGGAGAATAGGTTAGCATGGAGGGTTGCATCAGATTAGTCTTAGAACTGAACTACTACTACAACAACAACAAGATGATTCATAGCACTATTTTACAACCTACTAATGCAAGAACTGAATGAGTAACGGCATACAATACGGTTTAACAATAACTAAAAACTGGCAGAAAAATCGTTTTATACGCTTTTCCTAAAAATTTGCCAATTCTATATAAAGTCTATCATTCTACTTATTTTTATGCCTACATAATCTCAATGCTTTGTATTTTATTTAAAACTGTTAGTTTTATTTACTATTACACCATGGATTGGAATTAGATCCAAATTGAAAAAGCCTTGTTATATAGTTACATGGAACCATCGTTTCATAGTAAAATGTAGCAAACAGATGTTAACAAATTTTCATTCCCAAATAAGACCATAAAAAACTGGAATAATGTATCTATCGGAGTGTTTGGACAAATCGTCTTCAGGAATATAAATTTAGGATAAATCTCAGAAAACATGTGAAGTGAAGCTACTGTACAAAATAATGTAAATGAATAGTGATACTTAAATGTTAACGTCAAAGTGAAGTGTTCTATTTCTCGTAGTGTTTTTTCTTGCTTTCAGGGTTTAAACACTTCAAAAGCAATGGTTTATTTTAGATTATGACTTATATATACAAGTAATTTTAAGTATGTATCTGCTACCGTGCTTACACCCAACTGTAGATTAACAAGTGAATACGAAAAATTATCTGTAACTATTTCAAGAGTGTCACATCCATCTTTCATACCAATATACTAAATTTGGCTTTTAATGCGCTGAACCTCAGTCTATTATATGTAAGATATAATCTGAATTTATTTAAAGCTTCTTTAATTTTATTAACCGACTCAATTTGGTCTTTCCCAGAGAGGAATAGAAATGCATCGTCAGAATATAATCTATGACTTAACAACTTCCAAAACAGCCACACCTATAACTGAAATTGAAAACTGTCGGACCCAAGCAACCTTATCGTAACTAGTATTCCTTTATGAAACAAAGTCTATATAATCCGTGTTACACAGCGTTGCGACTGTTCATTTCATAAGATGTTTCATTTAATCAGTGAGAAACATAATACATTATTTATATTTAGCCTACATATTCAAATGTAAGACGCTAATAATGTTGCACAGGGTGGCATGTCGACTTTTTTTTTCCCTTCGGAACTGGGATGTGGTACTCCATTTTGATATCAGCTGACAATCGTAACACAACAGTTCACGAACACTATTGCATAATCAGCTAGGTGGGAATATGTACACTTATCAAAGAACGTAAATAAGATATTAGCTATCTTATATAAGATTGGTTATTTCCTAATATAAAATGGCCTGCCTGGTTTTTATCGAATGTGTAATATTCGTTCACGCCGCGCATCTCACACTCTGCCACTGTCCATAGTAATATTGGAATACAGCAAAGAAAAAAATTCTTAAATCAACTTATGTCTCATAATCGTGATTCCCTTTGTTCGGTGCTACTAAAATGAATGTACGTTCACAATAGTAAGGATGGTGATTATCTTGTTGTTGAACTGTAAAAGTAGTTCATGAATAGTCGTGAATAAACGAACGCGTATACTTATTCAGGAAATCCATTTTTGTGAGTTATATTGCGCATTTCTATCCATCAGATGCCGTCAGAAAATAAAATTATATTTTTATGTCTGCGCCTGTCGACAATTACAGCAGAAATTGAAACAAATAACGGAATCCTGACACCGGTAGTGCAAACCTCGACAGCCAAAATAGCCCGCGACACCTCTCCTGGTGCTTGCCTATTACATAAATGTTTGGAAAAACAACGAAAACGCCAGTAGACCTCTAACGAGTCCCCGTACGAATTATGAAACCCTGCGCAAAATATTCTGAAACCATATTGCATTTCGGGCAGTCGATGAGCCCATCCAACCTATAAAACTCAATAATTGCTTTCGCTTACACAGACATGAGGGGAAAAAATATTACTAATTATACGTCAGGGAGCTCGCAATATTTCATCGCAGCGAGTTTTTGTAATGTGTCGTGTCTATAGTGTACTTTCGGGTGTAATTTTGAATTTGGCCGGCAATATCCGAGCTCGTTGATGAAGCGGCTGCCGGAAACGTCGCGAAATGGGACTTGCTGATGGGTTCGAGTCCCGCCAGCCTGAAAGACGGAACTCGCAATGAGCTAAATCGATCAAACGTACAGCGGTGTCCACTTATAATAAATAACCCTGTGTTCACAATACAACGTCAAAATATTGTAATATCGCTCGTGTAATAGATCATGTGAAAAGTCTTTCCAAGTGTTCCACCGAGTTGTTTAGAACCAAGTCTACAATTTTGCTTCAAACTCGACGCAGCGGTTATAGGCGATCAGTATGAAACCGAAGAACTCTGTCGACGAGTATACGTTTTCATTTAACACTCTTTAGTCACTAATACTTGTAATATATAACGGCATACGACAAATTTAATTTTACTATAGTTATTAGGCAGGGTGCCTTTAATTTGAATCGAAATGTGGAACAGTAATATCCTGCAAAGGTTGTCATGAAACAAAAACTTATTTTCAGTTATAAGAATTTTTTGGTCTAGGAAAACGGTAACAAAAATTTAAATATTCGAAGGAGGCTATACTAACAGTATAGAAAAGTGCAATATAGATATCGAATTGCTTACCTAGCCGAACTGGACAGCATAATTGCATTTCCTCAATTTACACTTAATTCAATCTCCCAGAGTGCGCTATAAATCAGATTAGCGGCGTATATAGAGGGAGCACTCTCATGCCATTTCCTACCCACCAGTGTTGTAATCGAGACAAGGAAACCTCCGACAACATCAAAAGATGGCCGCTTTCTCTTAAACATCCAATGCAAACCGTTAACACCCAAAAACTTACGGTACGTTTCTGAAAGTTTGATTTCATTGTGTAAGCGCACTTATCTCCCAAGGAGGCACATTACGAAATCGGAACGTATACAACGGAGATGTTACTTAATGTAAATTTGAGAAAAACTGCGAGAAGAATTGAGGGAATATAGAGCAAGCGGAGTGTTGCGTGGTGAATGTGACGTGTACAATAGGCGCAGAGAACGGCCTTGGACTTAAAGACAGGTTTGCACAAGATCCATTCATCAATCGCTTTCAATAGCAATTCATCATGCGACCAAACTCGTAGGTTTTTGGAGCCATTCAAATTGGAATAATAACATACTTGTAATCTGAAACATCAGATAAGTATTACTAATTTAAATTATTGCTAATGTTTATTTTTAATTGTAGGAGAACTGACGACTTCAATGGGAAACGGTAAAATGACAAGTACACGTCATTTAGTCAGATGTAAATCTCTAACAATTGCAGTATTAAGTTTGAATGAGTGTGGATATATTAGAAGGGAAGGAGTGCCATCTCAGTTACTCACGAGGTCTTCTGGGTGTCCAGTTCCGGCACATTCAGCATCATCCCCACTTACCTGAAAGAACAAACAATTATTACTAATACTATTTTGTGATACTCAACTTATTATTAAAAAATACAGTTTACAGTAAAACTAGCGTTTACAAATAAGAAAAAAATTGAGAAAGTTATCGAGCCCCTCGCGGGGCCTCCTCGCAGATAACGGCACAAGCGAAACCGTACTTACAAGGAATGAGTACGATACCATGCGTTTCATTTTAAGAAAGCGGCTGCCTAAATCATTAAACTTTCACACAGAACAGAAGGTCATCGAGTAAGGTCAGTCTCACAGGAATTCAGTAACAGCGTACTATGAGGATAACCGAAGGAATTCTAGACGAAGCCCTGACTCAAGTGAAGAAGAGCGTGTTTGTAATTCTCTTATCCAAATATCAGTAAACGGAAGATAAAAAGTGAAATTATACCTGACGTAACTGTCTTCGATCTTAGAGGGAGACCTTATAATTGTTACACTGAGAATTAGTAGATATTAAAGTCTTGAACCAACATTTTGGCAGGTTTTCATGAGCTAAAAGCTTAATAAAAAAACTGAATAAAATGCAATGAACTTCTTATGGCGAGAAGACATGACATGCGCATTTAGTGACTAATAGGTACGTTAAACCATTTAAAAATATAATGGTGGGCAGTGCGGCAAGGAGAGCGGATCAATTAGCAGAGCGGGCGGCGGGCGGAGGGTGGAGGGTGGCGGGTGGAGGGCGGCGGTCAGGGCGCCTGTCGATATTTTCACACCTCCCCTTGTCGGGTGGCAAAAAGTGGCGCTACCGCAGTAGCAGCGCTACTCGCTCTCGCCAATTAAGCGGGCGGCCGGCCGGCACGCCCGCACAGACGCGTCTTTCGACCACGTCCCTTCTTCACAATGAGGTAAGAGTACTACCGACCAAAAGTTGCAGTTTCCAAGGACAGAAAGTAGCAAACACAGGTTGTATTCAAACGAAAAGCAACTACTTTCTGCTTAGCTATTATGATTACTTTTCCTCCCTCTGTCACCTATTAAAAATTCCCCATATCTTTAATAACATGCTTACGTATTCTTATTTAGTTTTCACTAGAAATAGCTAAGACTAACGATGGAACAACTATGGATGACGCATACGATAGCCATGCGGCTCTCTGTATACTGAATATGTCATGCCAGGAGCCGGGTCATTCGATAATAATCTTTAAACGAACATACAAATTTCTAATAAAACGGAAATTGCCAGGCGTAAAAAATATCGCAAAGTCTTTTAAACAATGATTCGTGAAATTTTAAAATCATTATGTTTTAGTACCATAATTTAATTATTCACTAGTAACAGGAAAAACGATTTACTCAAGCACGCCCAGAACAATTCATGAAGCTTAATTATGAGAACTTAAAGAAAGCTTTTTTAAGAGAATGCTATCTTTTAGGATTGTTATAAACAATTTTGTAAAACCCAAATTACAAAAGATTTATAGAGAGTTTAACCGTGGTATTTATAATTAACACGACAGGACGCTTCGTTTTTTCCGTATTTATGTAAGTGTCGCAGATCGAGGATTTAGCGGCGAGGCGAGTCTTGGAAAACGAGAGCCAACACATAGGGATCGAAAGCTGCGAACTGCCCGCGGCGGTAAACGCGCGCGTTATTTAGATATTAAGTTAATTAGGTTGATACACATTAGCGCGCATCATATGCAAATACTGGCGGCGGCCGTAACTCTAATTTTGACGTCAAATATTAGGTTTACGCTCTAGCGCCCGGGCGCGCCGTCCGACTTTTTTTACCCGCGGCGCGATCGAGATTGGCTCGCCTTGGGAAAATGCCATTCAAACGGACAGAAAAAGCGCGCGCTAAAGACTCATCTCGCCGCGTAATAAAAGTGCCGGCCCAGGTGATGTAATTTGTCCGTACTCTCGCTGCCGATCGATGGGTATTAAAATCGGAACTTGATTGGCAATCAAAGTGGCCTGTACGTTATTATGAAGGCATGCATGTATGTATCGAGATTGTGTCACACACATACAGGTCCCCGCTAAACATATACGCACACATCGGCGCACACTCAACATTTACAATCACATTTTCACATGTCGAGGGGCTCGCCCACAATACCAGGCCGTAATTACAGCATGCAGTGAAAACCATCAATATACATAACCGGAAAGGTGGAATAAAAAAATGCTGGAAATCAAACACCCGGTGGTCGCAACACTATTTTATAATTAACATCGGTGATTCCATTATATCGATTGCAGCGTGTGGTTTATATTCTGATGGAACAACACAGCAGTAGTGAAAATCACGGTGACGCAGATTCTGCATCATTGGAGAGCTAGCAGCATTATCGCTCCCCCCTTCCACCCTCGCGCGGCCGCTGATCTATCTATAAATACGAGCAAGCAATTTCACACTTGATGAAAACCGCACAGCCGGCGCCACATACAACACTTCGTGGCCGCAGAACCGCGCTCGGGCCTGCTCTGCTCTCCTACTTCCTTCCACGCCATCGCCAGTGCAACACACTCCAATTTCCACAGCCCTCCGATGTCCACCAAGACACTCTGCAACAGGTATTTCACACGTCCGCAGGCCCTGGCCGGGTCAATGGCCTCAAATACTACGGAAATGTGCTTGGGATAATTTCCCTCCTGTCTTGTAGCTGTCTTATGCTCCAGAGAGCACAGGAACAACGCCGAAGAAACTGTACCTGACACACATCTGCCATCGAATCCTGGCTAAAGTACTTCAAATATAAACCAGTCTTTAGTACGAAGCAATTTTGAAGTCAACTATATGTCAATCCATAAACGCACCCCGTTAAATAATATATAATAATCGAACTGGAAGTTTATCCGATAATATATATATATATATATATATATATATATATATAAATGAAAGCAGATGATAAAACTGGGTTCGAATTCTAACAGGTTAGTCTAAAGAGGACTCCGGGCAGCAGTATGGATATCAGAATAATTTCCTTTCATGGCGAAGAAGAAATTATTGAACTTTAGTTCCGCTATTTGTCTTTATTCCGTTTGAATTCTTAAAAACTATTTTATTTTCGAGAGCGAATCATAAGTCGAGAACAGCCTGTCGTGTCACCGTAAAAAATGCAAGAGGGTAGGCGTATAGGAGGTGATTTGCTAGTAATTAAGGTTGTCGCGAGCTGGAGACGGAGCGAGCTAATATCACTGGCCACATTTCTCACCCCCTCCTCCCTCCCTACGCTACGGAATTATAATTCAGCGAGCAAGTTGGTCGGCACGTAAACACTATCATTCTCGGGGAGAGGGTTGTCGGACCTGTCGGGGAGCTCGCGAGAAATATTTACAGCGCCAACTTATGGACGCCGTAACTCCTGCAAGGAATTCAATAACAAAAATTCGCAGTCCCCGGGCTGCAGGTAGTGGCGCTATCCGCTTTAAAGAAGTTGCCAACACAACAAGTGTCTGGAGACGAGATCCTTTCCTCTCCTCCCCGTCGGGACCGCGCCACGCCGGCCACCGACGACACACGTCTTATAATAAATGCAAGCTACAATTATCTCCGCTAAAATGCCGGCGACCTCTCGGAAAGGTTCTCATCTCCGCCGGCTCACAATTACATCGATCTTCTCCCCGCGCCCCTCTTTCCCCGAGATTATCAAGTCGCAATCCGCGACGGCGCTTATTTTATGTATATATTATTCTCTAAGAACATAAATAATATAAGAAAAGATAAAAGTTCAAATTGTATATGCATACTTGCAGAGAAGACCGAGGGGCGAAAGAGGGAAACAAAGAAAATATGAGAATTCGTCCGGACGAAAATCTTTACCTACCGACGGCCCTTCCCTCTCCTACCATTCTTATTTTCTGCCTCCCCTCCCACAAAATATAATGGCGGTTCCACTTTGCATAATTTATATATAAACATTCATAATGCGAGCGACCTACATCGCGGAGGCAGACATGCTCGCGACGCGACCCTCTCTCTAATAAATCAGCGGCGATCCGGAGCAAGGAGCGATTTTTTTTGGCGAATCTCGCGCGCGAACAGGTGAGGCGGGCTTATCGGCCAGTTGTTTATCGCGGCTGTCAACACTGGACTCGCATTAATGAGAAAGCCCGAGCCCTGGCGGCTCTGGCCACGCGATGGAACACGGCCTACGATGACGCCTGTCAAAGGCCCTCCAAACAAATCCCTCCGGCGGTATTTGTCGACGCGACAAAAATTAGTCACTATACAGAGGTTTGCTTCTGCGAGATTTGTTCCGGCACGAGTACTAACACATCTCTACGGCTTTTGTCGTCACTCACAGGCACGGGCACGGGGACATATGCATTTCCATTCACATTGCAGATTACCAAGACACCACTAAGAACGTACGAATATATGGTTCACAACATAAACCTACTCACTGAGAAAACTGTAAGGGGCGAAAAAATAAAAATGCTGAAACTGGAACAGAAACGGGGCAAGTCAGATGAAATTATATAATAAATCTTTAAAGCTGAATATTACTGCCACAAGACAGGAAACCTGGTGGCATCACTCACAACAACATGAGCGTTAAAATTGTAATGTTTTTGACCAGAAACACTTATGAATAACGCGGAAACCGTAAAAGGAAACATGTCAAAGATATTGGTCAATTCTTGAGAGATGAAATCGGCAGGAATACTAAAAAGAAGCAAATGTAGCAAACGACGTCTGCAAATAAACTACGCCTGGTTGCGCTGTTGAGCAAAACGATTTCACCATACTCTAAGAACTGGGATCCGATTTTCGAAAATCGAGACATTGTCATTGAAGTGTAGCTGCTCGGGTATTAATTAATTCGAAATTAAGATAGGAATAAAATGCATAAGATAAGAGTTTATAGTGGAAGTAATTGAATAGTGTTGTTAGTGTGAAGGTGAGCACGCACACAAGACGGTTAGTGTGGTAATGGCTTGCAAGGATGAGTTTCGCGCAGCTTCCTTCGGCAGCGAGCTCAGGTGCAGGAAATGCTCGGCTAATATTTCTTTCGCCGCTGATTAAATTAAATCAAAAGCCGGCGGCGCCCGCTGCCAGCAGCAACGAAATACTTTTTCTTCATTCTCGAGAATTAAAGTAAATTGAAATACGCCTGCAATAACAAAATACGGTGGCGGCGGCGGCCCGCCGTATTCCAGAAACAACGGTAAATTAAACACGAGAAATGAATACCGGGGCGCGCGGGCTTCAATTCCACGCCTCCTAAATAGTTTCCTAGCTTCCATAATCAAATCGCCTTTCTAATAATTTCATTTGTTTTAAATTGAAATCGCAACTTGGCGCGGAATTAAATTGTTAATCTAGATGGGACTTGCGCCGGGGTAAAGCTATCGGCGAGCTCGGAGCTTCGATATCCGAGACCCATTTAGCTTGCACTGCGAACGTCCGATTCCTACCACTCAATTATATTTACATATAAACTGATAATTATCGTCAAAAGAAAACTAATCGGATCCGTAAGTGTCCAATTCATGTTATGTTTTTAACACTTTGCAGGAAGTACTGCAATAGAACAGCATTTCCAACGTTGATTGAAATTTCACCGAAATAATTATCCATGAAACTGAAGTCGGGTGACACTGAAAATGATTTTAATTCCTAATTGAAACAAGCTATTGGGAAACGTGTTCCGTTACTGTGGATATTTCAAAAGTAAAAATAATAAGACCATTTATGGTTATTAAATTGTTCAAGAAGTAAATACACTGAGTATGCAAGGGAATTGGTATAAGCGTGTCAAACGTGGCGCATTGCATCCTTGAACCTGGTTGTATTTTGGACGGTAAGTCCTTTTACGTTGTTAGAAAGCATTGTAGTTATATATGTATTATAAATAAATACAATGAATGACCAAAACTCAATAATAGAAGAATTTTAAAACATTTCTTCTGGCAAACAGAGAGAACAGAAATTTCCAAGTTCCACGCTGATCTCGCTCTCAGTGCCAACTACTGTAGTCGTCAAACGAGCGTCTTGAAGCTGTTGCCTTCTCAATACAGGAACATCATTCTTGAGTTTTGTAAATTGGAGTCGTAAATTAATTAATTTAACTGCGTCAAAGTTATTCCTTTTTGTCCGTTAAGCGAAGCAGATTCTATTCTCATATCTATTTACCAACTCCTAACCATGAACGTATGACGCTATGTCACATGGCGCATCTGAAATCGTCTGTCAAAAAATTGACGCTTGACATGCTAAAGGTTGGCCACCGCTGTGATTGACTGATGAAGAAAGTAATTTGTACGTGGCAGAAGCTACGAAAGTAAACCGTTTGGAGAAGAGTAGCGTTGGGGAACGTCGCATGCTGCGTGCGAGCTGCGAGGATGAGATGAGAAGCTCCGAAAATAGCAGCAGACTAGAGGGCGCTACGTTGATCAGTCGTCTGGTAAGCAGAGGCGTCCTCCTTACACTTGTCCTGCAATGAGCACGCACTGTGCTGAGTTATTGACCAGAAGGCGGCGGCGGCAGCAGCAGAGGGTGGGTGCGGTTTGATAAATGTGCAACGTAATAACGAGGATGGCCAAGTCGATAAGCGAGGCGCAGCCACGCCTCGCGGACACCAAGACGTGCCCTAAATTAAACTATTTCATATTATATACATTTAAGTTCTGCTAAACCACGTTTAAGAGTATGCACACCCTTCTACGCGTTGAACCTCCTCGGAGGGTACAACTTCTCGAGAACAAGAAAAAGTCCCATATTATAACTCAACCAAATCATCTACTAAAATCACGTTTCGTAAGCGGAAACTTGGGTACTAATAACAAGTTTAATGGTCCCACAAATAAGTCAGTACACAATATAAACGGCCAGAAATCAATCATGCAAAAGTACAGTCCCCTTCAGATTTCAAAATAAATAGAGTGCCAATAATAATCTGGTGCATTTAGAAATTTGAAAACACCAATGAAATATTCTTATACAGGCCTACTACTGGAGAAACAAGTTCAAATTAATGAAATAGTTAATTTTATGCATTCCGGTGTTGCACTCTTAGATAATGTAAATTCATTATTTGAGCAGGAGAAATTTAAAATGATCAAGAGTAGGATATATTAAAACAGACAAGTACTTATTTCAATCGGTCGGCTCGACACAAAAACACACACGCGGCGTGGAAATCCATTTGGCCTTTGTAGTTTTGCCTAGAGCGCGATTTCAAGACAATTTACATGTTTATTTTCTTTCAAACTGAGTTGCAATCACCAAATTTTGCAACTGAAAATTACTAGATAATTAAACTATTAACGGACGAAGCATTTTTCCCCACAACGAGGCAAATATCCCACCCCACCCCTATCGGCAAAAAGTGTTAATAATCTAAATTAGCGCGTACATTGAGCTCATTTCCCCCAGGCAAATATCGCCGCCGCTGCTGCTGCTATTATTAAGCTCGAATTATGACGTGCTACACTGTATCAAAACATTCAGCCCCAAACATACCGCAACAGATTCCAGCAAACACCTTTACATACTCTATAGAAATAAGTCTTTTACAGAAAAATACCTCATTTACTACGTCTGTTTAAAACTCACAATTTTAAAAATTGTGATGCCACAAATAAAATTGAAATTGATACCGTGAAAAATTATCATTAGAGATAATTATTGAATGGATTAAGGTCGTTTTAGCCTATTGAGCAGGTATTGATGCAGAATATTTGGGACAAAGCTAAAATAGGCTTCCCATCAGGAATTCTGAGCTTTGTGCTTATCGAAGAAAAGATCTGTTTTTTACCTTCAAACGATATGTATGATAATTACATCCTTTGTGTGTGACATGTAATTAAAAACTGAATAATAACGAATGTAACATTAAAGTTCATAATAGATACCACTAGTCAAAATTATTAAAAATTTAAATGCGCTATACAATACGATTCAAATTAAAATCTAAAATGATGGTCTAAAGCATCGATCGATCTGAAAATTAAAACAAGTTGTACGATTTATTTTGTGTGTGTGACAGGTTCCTGATGGTCATCTCCTTAGATGACATAGGATGCGGAAGGGACAGAAAGGCAGCCAACGGCTAACTAGAGACTCCGAGCTATAGTTTAAGAGTCTTATCCGGCAATCATCATAAACTGATACAGAGCAAACCTTAGAAAAGTTGCTACTCGTCATGACTCGTTCGGGTTATCTGTGAGTTTCCACTCACGAGAGCTTGTCTTGTCTCTCAGAGACCAGCTTCCACTTGCATCTCATATAGTCGTAGGATTAACAACATTTTATAATATCACTTAATTTACATTATTCTTCTGTAAGATACATTATAAAAGTTTCCGACGTGAAACTTAACAGCACAACTGCCAGTAAATACCATAAACAAAACTGAAATAAAGAAGACTCTAAAACAAATTCAATTAAAATTCATTATCTGATGGAGCTTAAGTTGATATGGATAATTGAGTACGTGAAGTTTACTGCCAATTAAAGCGTTATCAGCAGACAAATGTTACAGCCTAAACATAGTTTATATTAAAGCTCAAGTGCTGTGATAATTTCTTGCATATTTTTTGTAATAGACTACACATAATAGAAAAAATTTTAATACGTTTTAAATTGGCGCCATATTTAATCAAGAAATGACTTCACAATTGAATCAGAAATTAAAGTTTATTTATACTGATGTGAGTGTAAAAATGTAAGTATCTTTTCTGTTTCGTACTTGGTAAAGGTAATTCTATGAAATAACAATACCGACATTTTTAGTGCTCAATGTTTATTAAAGTACAAAAATATAGAAACCAAATTTAATTGTAAGGAGATGATTTTTTTTACTTTAGAAATGTAGTAGTGTATTTCACGTTTTACGATGCAGGGTGAACGCACGTAGATGGAAAAACTCCTTAAACAATAACTTTGATAAATCAGACTTAAACCGTGATAAATTTGAAGAACAAGAAAGTGGAAAAGATAAACATCCTTGATCAAGAAGACCAAACAATCATTTTACCTTGAAGTGAGACTTTTATAAAATACCCTCTACCGAGGATTTACCAGAAATTACTAAAAATTACAACCACCATAAAACAGATCGGTCATTTCGCAACTTTACAGTCCGTGAAGTAAAAATTGGAGGAAATATTTTTCATTGGTTTATGGCTGAAGAAAGTTGCCAGGGTGTTCGGCGGCAGAGACAATTGCAGATTGTACGCGTTACCTATCGAGTTTGTGGAACCCCCGCCCGCACACGGCGCCGTGCAGTGCAAATCACAGCAAGGCTTGAAGAGAACCGCGTCCCCATAGCAACAGTATAATAATAGTGTGACGTCAGAGGTGAGTACACGTAAGGGTGGTCGAGAGCTGCGCTCGTCAGCACAACGCCGACCCGAGTACTGGTTTATCGTGACTTCAAACCTTTATGCTGCGCAGTAAAACAGTATTTTCATTAAGTGATAAAAGATTTTATTATAAATTTATGACATACTAAACTACTTCGTGAATAAGTGTCATGAGGTGTTGTAAGGTCTCCATCCATAAGCTCAAAGAAAGTAACACGAATTCTATATCAGACACGGAAGATATCGTCACTTTCACGTGCGTTGAAATTGGCGCGTGAACGTACTTAATCGAGGAGCAAATGGTATTCGGGTGCACGAGATGGAAGGGTGCAGGTAGTGGAAGCGGAGCACCGATCTGCTTAGCAACTCGTGGAAAACGAAACCAGTAGCGACCATGAACTTAGAATCTGATTGACTATGCATTAAGCAAATCTTGTAAAACAAACAGCCAGCTGGCATAGGCTGAAGAAGGCCCGATCGCATAAATGAATACAGTCCCTACATTCCCATAAATATTAATAACGGGCATTAATCCGTTGTTTGACGATGAAGAATTGCGGCCCTAGGCCGTCCACGTGGTGTGGTGAGCCGAGCCACACGTACAGCGAATGGGCGGATGTATGTAATACGTTACACTTCCGCTCGTTACGACTTTTCTCCAACTATTCTCCATCAACAAAGAGTCGTCATACAAACGCGTTAATCCTATTCCAGCACTGTTTACAAATGTAACCGCGCCATCGATACAAACAATTACATGCGCGTGATTCTTTCGCTATATGTATTCAGATCTTTACGATAACGTCTTCACGCCATAGCGCACACTACACCCGAAATTATTAAATAGTTGACGTGAGTTCGCCGTCTCGCCTTTCCTTCTTACGTTCCTCGACAACTTTTATCTGGTTGCCTCGGTTGACGCCTCATTTGTCTCGACCCCTCAAATGACTCCCTTTTTAGAGACCAATACTGTAGGACTGCCAACAGGCAAATAAGAAAAATACCAAACCTAAAAGATAAGTGAACCAAAATGACAAGGTCAGGTATCGGTAAACGGGAACCAAATACAACGAAATAATCTTTTTTCGCCAAGGCACTCAGGCCCTTTTTTACAATGTAAGGAAAATGTTGTTTGCCAATTAAAACGTTCATAATAATGCGTTAAATTTGTTTTATTTACGTTTGTCAATAATAAAGGAGCTTTCAACAATTTTTACATCTAGGTATTTGCATTCTGCATACTGTGGTATGCTCTGTGTAGAACGCACGTTCCTGTCAGAGATGAAGAAATATTTTTAGTTATAAGAGAGATAATTATGACTTAAAAAAGAACTAAAGCTCCTTTATTATTGACGAAGTTAAATAAAACAAATTTACGAATATTGGCAAAGAAAATTTTTCCACAAAACGAAATACTACTAAAGCGAATAAAAAATTAATTGGACTAAAGTAGTAACGACGAGCGATGTGACGTAAGGTTTCAAAGATCATAAGTCAATAACACTATAACCTGTTACCGATTTCCTGCCAGTAAAACTCACATTTTATTTCACGTGAAAATAGGTTCCCGTACAGGTAAAATGTGATTTTATAATGACTGCATGTATTTAGTAATTATAAAAAATGTGTTTTTACGTTGAGAGCACACCATTTTCAGTTGTATTAATAATTGGAACGCGCGAAGCTTTCAAATAATTGATAATATTTGAAGCGTAAGGGCGGTGTCCACGGGGGCGGCTGGCTCATGTAATAGAGAGCGTGTATCAGTGTATCGAGAATTGAGACTCCTCACTGGGTGGGAGGGCGTGAAGCCGCCAGTTGCAACCCCTTCTTGCTACTGCTGCGGGATAAAATCAATAAGGCTTCTCAGTGATGCTGCGGCAATTGTTCGCTACCCACACATACACACGCTCCCCTCAGGATTAACAAGTGCCCCGCCCGCTCCTTCAAATTGCCCGCACTCCCGCCCCTCCAGCCCTCCGCCCTCAGAGCGACGGCTACACTAAGTTGATAAAACTGGCGCCAAGCTTCGGCCGGAACGTCTTCACGTGAACAGGAGGAACAAAGCGGCCGTGGTCAAGGGTTATGCAGCCGGACACCAGGTGGCGTACGGTCAGACCCCAGCTGCCACCAACAGCTGTTCCCACAACCACCCACACACGACAAACTATGAGCCGCGTACAACTTCCAAATACGGGGATTGATTCATTTCAAAAGTCACCACATATTACTCGCGAATGGTAATTGAATGAGTTAAGTTTTCGAAGGTAAAAAACGCGACTAAATATTGAAAAGTTTATTTATGTCTGACTTGTCTCAGAAGTGTGATTGAAAAATGTTTGAAAATATGTAAACAACGCACATTTCGATGACGAAATATTATTTACAGAACATTGTGTAGAAGAATAAATAACAATAAATATGTGGATCAGGTTCGACTAAACGGTGAAAAGAGTTGAAGTCTGTAATGAAAGGCACCTTCGTGTAGATTAGCAATTGAACCAATTCTGAAGAACGCGATGGCATGTTGGAAGCCTTCGAGCGATGATTATTTCCAGACACTAGGCACAATGCATAACCTACAGCCAACGAGTAAATATAACTAAATGCATTTAGCTGTAGTACATAAAACCGAATAACGCTTCACGAACATATACGTATAACGTAATTGTATAAAAGTAAGAAAGCCAAGTTATTTGCGAAACTTTTGTACTTTAACCACTAGTAGGTAAAATTTTAATTATAATTTAATTTTAATTATAATGGACGTTACACAAGCGGAGGCAGACGCAATCAAACGTACGAAATAAGACCCTATTAAAGAAGTTTGAATAATTTTGATTTGAACGCCATTCGGATCAAGAAATTCCTACAAAGCTTAATGCTAAAAGACAGACCGAAATTCCGTGACTATAGCGAAGGACGCAAAAAAAATAATGCAAACGTGCTGTGAGTAAACGAATGCAACGGTATACATTAGCTTCTCTTATAATAAGTCGAATATTATCTACATTGCACAAATCCTTGCACTAAACAAGTGTGAAGATATACACGATTTCGTGAAGCAGACTGCCCTTTCAAACTCAAATTAGTTTAATGTATTATAATTTTATGGAAATGCCTTGACTTTTTAGACTTTGGCTCTTATACAAGGAATTACTTCTGATGTTTATGGAAAAGGAAATTGGGTATGTAGAAACAAATTGTCGCCAGGCCAAAAAACAATCACGTAAGATGTAAAGTTATGTGGTGGAAATAATCATATTGATTCTTGTAGGAGACAAGGGAGAAATACATAAAAAGCGCAATATCGTCGGGTTAACGTAAGGTAAAAGATCTTTTCTGGTTTACAACTACAAGGAAGCTTCATTCAATGCAGTAGTTTTTTATTACCCACTAGTTATATCATTATTACATTAACACTGAGAAACCAACGTTTAGACGAGAAAATATTAATTTATATATAAAACTATAATGCATCGTTAATAGTTACTTTTCAAGTTATAACAACAACGCACAAGCTCAAAAATGAATTAAGGTCCTGCCAGGATGTGTAATGGTTAATTTATATTTATGAAATAAATAAGCGAGATAACAGTATTATAACAGTAGTATGTCGAAAATTCATTTGTTAATTGGGAATATCAACATTGTCATTTAAATATGTTTATTCCTGTTAAAGTGTCAGTGTTCAGCTGTACGTTTTATATTTTAAGCTGTTATCTTTAACACACAATTATGGTATTACGAGGAGAGAAGTGCAAGAGTTGTTATTCGCCTAGGCAGCGAAGTTCTCAAAAGTACAGCAGTAGATAAAGGGAAGTAATTATCGCTAACATATTAACCAAACATTTACAGAGGTGAGTGAAGACGTTAACACATGGATAAGATGTGGAAAACATTATCAAAGTGGACAAACAAATGAAAAATTACTACAAAACCAAGCAAACTGCGTTCAATGTGCTTAAAATAGGAATTAAAGTACAAAATTGAAGAGCCATAATGTCAAAAACAATAAGTCCATCAGAATTATCATTATACAGAACTATATTATATTCTCCCACAGAATAGTATTGGAGCGCGCTAGAATTTCTCTTGCATTACGTAGGCTTTATTCTGCAAGAAAAGCTGAGTGTCATCGGCGTCACAGCATCCGGTCCATGGATGACAAAGTCCGATTCCTGTTCCTAGAGTCGACGCACGTGAAACCAACCTTTTCTCACAATTTCTCTCTCAAGTTGTAAGCAATATTTCAACCACCACTCCATGAAAATAATCGAAATATGCAGTGTCAAACTGTCGACGAGCACGTTTATTCTCGTGATTCAGGACTTGTATTCTTTTCACGTGTCTGCACGTCGCGAGAGTAATTACACAAATAACCCTTAATTAATCTGCTCGCTTAAATGTAATTAAAACGCATTCCTTCTACGTTATAATTATCTAAGTTGTCGTAAAACGTATCAAACTTAAACGTTTGTTTAAGCGCACACGGAATTTACGAATTATACCGAGAAATCTGTCTCTTTCACTGGTCCAAAAGAAAACACAACAAGCAGGTAATTAGTTCTTAAGACAGGAGAACAATTACTAAATTAATTACATTGAGCCTAGAGACGAACGTATAGAAAAAAGGAAAACTCGAATCGCTTCTCCGACAGAATCACAGTACTGCTGTTAAAGGACAAAATCCTGCAGTTTTACCGCTAAATGCTTTCGGACACGAAAGTTAGATGAGAAAGAGAAAAATCTGCGCCGTTGTTGGTAGCCCTGCGCATTCATATGCAAATACGGGCGTCCTTCGTCATATTGTGTGACTGAATGACAAGTATTTACACATATCTTTAACCGCGGCAAGATAATGCTTTGACGCGCCGTTGTTCTGACTTTGCTGGTCTTATTATCACGTTTATTTGCAGCAGCCTCAGGTGCGTACGCCGCTGCTGGGCTGCAATCTACAACGCTACGGAGTCGACTTTCAAAACACTCGATACTAAAAAGACGGATTAAAATACCCTCGATACCGTGTGCTGCTGCGAAAGATTCATACAGGCTGTCCTGTGTGTATCTGCGCAAATCTCTTTCTCGGGAGAAAGTTCACTTCGTAGGGAGGAGAAAACAATACAAGCAACACTTTACGTCACGGCGAAAATATCCAAGATGGCGCCGTGGCTGTATGATTATAGCAGAAATAATGGACGCCGCACCCATTTTCCTTCCCCTTCCTTCACCTCGTCTATTAATTTATTATTGCAGCCAACGTCCTCGAGACAAGAGGCACATTATTGTTACATAGGTCAACATCTTTTTAAATTACACCGGCTGGCAGCGTGTTTCTTTTTCTTCGGGCTGGTTCATTACGAATGTATGGAGGTTCCTTCCGCAATACGTTGACCATGTTGGCCGAACACCGCACGCTCATATCACTCGGTGAGGCGGTGGTCCTACCTGACCAAGACCTAAAAGTCCATCGTGTTCCCGCACACCACTCATGAATGCGTAATGCTAAAGGTTTTGGGAATTCGTTATTTATAGAATATTCCCGCGCGCAAGCGTATAATGTTACGTTGCTGCAGCTGCAAGCGGATATGTGTCGATAAAACTTCCATTTTACATACACTTCGTGACGACCGGAAAAAAAAATGTCACCGATAAAATTTCAATGTCTGTTTGGAAATTTTAAAGTATTAGCACGGGTAATGAATAAATAATGTCTTTTTAATCATACCAAAAGTAGAGCTTTTTACCGACAGACACAGGCAGAGTAGCAAATTCCGAGAACCTATACTAAGACAATGAATTTTACCGAGAGAGGAGAGTAAAGGAAAGTCATACAAATACTTCATCGTGTGTAATGTCATACAGGGTTTAATCGCGGTCGATAAGCTTACCGAAAGAGTCAATAGTTTGTGGGACTGGATCCTCGAAGGGGTAATAAATATTTCTCCAATTCCTCGAAAATAACCTGCAGGAAATCGCGGTGAAGTATTGTCGAACTGGTATCAATACTGAACGATGTTGTATTTAAATTTCACCCGGCAAAGAAGTTGCACGCACGCAAGTTTAATGTTAACATTGAGGACAGCCGGGGTATGAATACTTTATGCGGCTTGTGGCGCCTGCGGGTCGACTTTCCCGTAAAAAACACCAGTGTTCTCCTGAATATTTCAAAAACATCAAAATCACATACGTATAACCCCACACGTCTCCAACTTTAATCCAGATCTCTATCATAAAATCCAAATTACGGTTTTAGCCTACGCTCAGCAACAAATTTAACGAACAGAAAACTTCCGTGAAGAATAGCTAATGAAGAGATTATGTAGCGTTCACACACCACTCAACTTATGTCAATTACAATACTTCACTTTATACTACTTCTCTGTAATCAAAATAGTAACTTCTACTGACCGACGGCTTTATACAGTATCTTAGATACGTCCCCAAACAGTTGGTAACAATGAAATTTGATTTTAAATTGAAACAAAATACGCAATTTTAAAATCCAATAATGAAATTTTTCGGAGTATTCCAGATAAGAGTTCACCATCATCAAACTATTGCTGCAATTCATTTCTTGCAATGTGCCATAAAATACCAAAGAAGTCTTTGTGCAAACGCTTGCATGTAAATATGAAAGGGATTGCATCAAGTAGTGTAGTATCCCGCCAACAGAGGTAATGAAAGTTCTTGCATGCTTAGAAACTATTTCTGTTGCCTCTGAAACTTTTAATAACCTGGATGAGAGAGACCAAGTGATTTTTGAAACAGTTTACCCTATGTACATTCAGTATCAGCAATAATTTTAATTTATATTTCTTTAAATTGCGCGAAATGTCTATTTCATAATTAAAGAAATCTTCAATGAATTAGACCTCCATTAATATATAACATTTAATTATTTAAATACCTTTCACTCAAAATTCATGAATCCTCCCGGAATAAAAATTAATCCATGGACAAATAAAAAAACAAAGAAATGCTAAATTATAATATAGTTAGAAGTAATATTCATCAGACTTTTTAAAATTATAAATGATACGTCGAGTCAATTCTTCTTTTAATAATGTGTTGTAATTTTTCATTTTATTAAATTTTCTTCCAACATATTTGGCTGCTTTATTCTATCATAAGTTGATCATAGGTCGTTCAACGTCATGACAGGGATATAGTCCATGGACAGAACACGCACGCACACACAAAAAAAGTAAGATAATCAAGCATAACGACAACGTGTAGTGGTACTGCTCGAATTTCTTGGAAACTAAGAAAGGAAACCTTCACGAAGCTACAAATTAATATTTAGGGAGGAACTGTTAATATGGATCTCTTTCTTGCCTTGTTGTGGTATTCAGTTCTAAGACTGGTTTGATGAAACGCTCCATGCTAACCTCTTGCGCAAGCCTTTTCATTTCCATATAACTAGCACCCCCAACAATCATCCTAATCTGCTTAGCGTATTATATCCTTGGCTCTCCCTCTTCTGTTCTTACCCCACACACTACCCTCTAATGCTAATGTCTTAAAACTTCCGTCAAAATATCCCTTCCCAATATAACAGTTTTCTTTTCTTGGTCTTCTTTTTCAAATTACTGCTGCCTGTCTTCTGTAGAGGTTATGTATTAGCCTCCTTTCTCGAGATTTTATTCTAGTTCTCTTCAAAATCCTTAATATCGTGTTCCAGTTCACATTATCAAACGCTTTTTCTAAATCTACAAATGCCATGAACGTAGGCCGGATTTTTCGTATCCCGTCTTTTAAATTAATCGCAAAGTCAATATAGCTTCTCTTGTCCCTATATTCTTCCTAAAACCAAACTGATGTTCTCCTAATTCGCATTCTATTTGACGATCTATTTTCCTATATACTATTTTCGTTAATATTTTGAATGCATGGGATAGTAACCTAATTGTTTTGTGCTTTTCGAATCTATCAGCCCCAGTCTTCTTCGGTATGGGTATAATTATGTTTTTACTAAAATATTCTGGTATTCTTCCTCTTTCGTATATTTCACAAACTATTCCGAACAGCCGTGGTAGTGCTTCTTTGCCCGATGCTCTTATCAACTCTGCTGGAATGTTATCAATTCCTGGCGCTTTACCATAACTCAGGTCTTTCAGCCATGGCCCCATCAAACTCTGCCCCTAAAATGTTGTCCCCAACTCTTCGTCATCCATTTCTTCTATTATTGACTGATCTAGACTTCCACCATGATACAGCTTTGCCTTATAGTCTGTAATATAGAAAAAGTCTAAGTTCTGCGAAGCAATTTTAGTGAGCGTGGATCAGCAGCGCATACACAGTTCCTCCGAAATTCCTTCGGACAATTAAAACGAACCTTTTTCTGCACAATAGAATAAAGGTTCCTTTACCAACAAAAGTGTCATACGTTCCTAAGACGAGACAGATTTGCTTCAGAAGACGGATGTTCGAAGTTAAAAATTTAAAATTGCTACTGGGTGTGGAACTAGTAGAAAACATGCGAGATGGCACATGTTTTTGCACTACAATTAAATTTTTCCTATTGACTGTAATTGTTGATTCCAATTCCAATGAAAGTCAGCTAAGTTTAGAAATAGTTTGGTGCAAATCATATGTGAGGTAGACGGGTAGACACTTGTGCGATGAGCGAGGGAGATTAGCATCAGGTCACGCAACGTTTTTTTGCCCAGGTGGGGCGACGTAATTGCGGTTCACACCTCGCAGCTGATGGCTCCATCCGAAACACGCGACTTACACGCAGAGAATATCTCCAGCGTCTTAATGCGTCCAAGATTGAGCTCAGGCGTCATCCCACGAGAAAGGAACTCGTAACAGATTTCGAGTGACATAAGGGAACAGAGGGCTGGCGGCGAAGGGGAAGCCAGATATTCTATTTATATGGAAGAGACATGACGTGATAAGACATGTTTGAGTGCATAAAATCTTCGAATAAGTTTAGTTAAGATTCAAAATGGATACAATAATTTGAGAAACTGACAAGTATGAGTGAGACCTCATCAGTAAATAATAAAAGAACATTTAACGCGTGTAAAGCTAGCACATTGCACAGTAAACTCTTCAAAGAAGATTTACTGGTCAGCTACATTTACAGAAGGTTTAAGGCTAATTGTTCGTGAGCAGTCATAACGGCAATCTAAAATGTTACATTATTAAAGTACACTTAAATAACGCAGCTAGTGCAGGAAACGAACCACATTTTAATCTCCCAATTTCTATACAATTGGCTGTCTACGCGAGGTCACTTTTACTCCATGCATTAAACAAAGGCAACAACGGCTCAGTTAATTATTCACAAATGGAAAGTACGGCAAAAAGCCCGATCTCATCGTACGAAAAGCTGGCGTAAATAAAATGTTGACGGGGTTTTTATAATGCGCAATGGGCTTCGTATTTATATAAATGGCCTCTTTTTACCTTTGACGAATTAATGCATTTCGCCGCAAGCGAACACCACTTGACTACAGAATTCCGCACATTTAACACCGATGCGACTATTTATTTGCGGCTGTTAATAGCCTTCAAAGGCGTTTATCGGGTTTCTCCTAAGAGTCCAGCTGTGGCTGAAACGACAATTTACTCTCAATCATCATCTACAACTAACTGTAATTTCGATAACTGTCAATTCCTTATATTCGCTTCAATAATATTTATAAAAGGACAATTTACGGGGACGTGATTTACATATATTATTAAGTAAGTCCCGACGTGTACGCAGAGCCATCTTTAGTTACTCTGACAAATAAAAGGTGACGTAAGTGTCCTCATTTGACATCTGACGGTGGCTACGACCGAGAAGAGATTCAAACATTTAATAGCTTAAAACAAATTCAAGTACCTGCCCGTCTTTTAAACAATTATTTATTTTCAAAAATATTTATTGAAACTACTGAAATACGCTTTCTATGAGCATTCCGTCTTTCACTTAAGATAATAAGTTCCTTCATACTTTAAAAGTTAAATTTTTAATGATTATAAAAGTTTTACTGAATATTTTAGCGTGGAATTCACTCTGCTTCACAATGATTAATTCGTGGAATTTGTTAATAATAATTCCCACTCAATTTACTAATGTTTTATACACGTATGTTTCGGGTTATGGCATATAATTATGTAAAATTAATTACGTGTTTTGTTAAATGTTATTGCCAACGACATCCCGCTTTCCCAACAGCCCATTATTTTATATCTTAATGGATTATGTACACCACTGTCTTAAAACGAGAGGAATTAAATCAAGTGCCACTTCAGAAAAAAGTAATGGAAACTATAACTAAAGTTTACTTTCTGCTAATAAAATGGTCCGTTTAAACTGACAAGAAAACAGCATGAATCTCAGAATTCCGTTGTCAGCCTTGAATAACGTTTTAATGTTACATGAACCTACTTGGAGTAACCAAAATTAACGTTACGTCACTCAAAACTACTACGTTTTCTAGTTTATGTTTTACATATGAGCAAACACGTTAATGTATGACGAAATTGAGGGAACTGCTTATGTGTCCTTTTTAAGTGAAACTTTTAAAATTTAAAATACAAGAATTGAGGAGAATAACGAAAATAAAGTTTTAAATTAATAACAGTTAAACGAGGAGGGCAAAATAACGAATTAAAGGTCTGTCAATTGAATCAAGGCTTTTAAAGGCTAACCAAAGCCGAGGGTCGTCAGAAACGAATTTTGACAAATACTAGAGAAGAGACACGACTCCGACCACGTGACTTTCCCCTTTATTTAGGGGAAAGCAATCTTCGCACAATCAATGTATACTCTTTACTGAATGCAGATAATGAGAAATTTCTGTTTTTGTTGCAATAACAATACGAGTGAAATATTTGAACGGACGTTAGTACCGATAGATGTCAGGAGAGCCGCAACACGCTATTACGCTACCGCCGCGACCGCTAATATAAAGGACCCTGTCATATCACACAGGTAAACAAATATTCGCGGTTTTTAAAAGCTAATTAAACACATACCACGTCACGCTTTAAATGAAAGCTAAAATGGGAACAAATGCGCTCGCACTAGCGAGAGGTGGAAACAATTCCAGTAATCCGCGGACGTAGCTGGCGTCACAAACAAACGACACATGCACGTAGCGATACCCGGAACCTTCTCCAGCAGCAACGCCGAGAAAACGATCAAACTAAAACACGAGAATTAAGCTGTTAAACACTAAATCTAGAGAAATTATCAATTGGCGACCGATGGATAAATGCAAAAGATGAATAGTACAGAAAAACGCTTCAGGGCCGATACTAGAGCAGGATGAAAGAAATCACTTCGGAAACTACTTTTTACGTATCACGAATTTGATTAAAACATATACAAGAATACCGGCATTAAAATTAGAGTTCAAATTCCTCGACGATTTCCCATATATTGCGCAGTGGATTTCTTGAGATTTTGATTGACAAAATAGATTTGTTCTAAAATAAAAAATAATGGATCGTTTACTGACTGTGAAGGCAAAAAACTCGTAACTAATCCTTAAGGCTGAAGGGAAAAATTAAAGTCGACAGAATTTAATGCTGCCATATTAAGTCAAAGAAAGTTGCGACAGCTAAGTTGGGTTCGAGAACGTAGCGAAGGAAGAGGAAGGTATGGCGGAGAGCAAGACGTAAGATGACGTAATTGTGGGCGTTCGCAGGGCAGAGCTCGTATACAAGTCAGCGGGCAGGTGTGTCAGGTGCGCGCCGAACAATCTCGGCGGACGGATGGACGGACACAACTCATCCCCAGTTTATTCCGCGTAAACCTTGACAGCAGGGCCACAACAACGCCAAAAAAGGGAAAAAAGCGCACGCGATCCAGCGGCGGGCCGAGGGACATCGATCACGCGTAGTGATGCGCCGGTCCCCGGTGTTCAATTCGTCAAGCGCGAGACTTTGATTAATGGCCAGGATTCATATGGGGCTGCTTGGTTAATGTCGGCCGCATCAATTCCGAATTGACTGGTTGCAGCGCGAGGGCGGCGGGGGTGGGAGGACATGTGTAACATGACAGATACAATGCGACGTGCTGTAAGCGCAGCCTGCTCTGCGACCGGCCAAGAAATAAAACCCCCCAGAGCCAGAGCCAGAGCCAGCGCAGGCCGCAGCAGGCAGCTATGATTAGGGCGCTATCGGGCGGCCGCCACGCGATAAGAATTATTTATTTTATTCGGGGCGCGCGACCACGGCTCTTTTCGCGGACTCACCGTGCATCATGCACGCGCCCGTAGTTTATGTAGTAAGCTAATGGCAGCGGTGCATTAAGCCACTCCGCGGGGGCGATCAATTACCCACGCTGCGCTTCGCCAGGTCTCCCAAGATTTTTCAGCACCAGCAGCCGCAACACGTAATAAAGCAGCCCCAGCCAGGCGACGACCATCCTTTCCTACACCCAGCTGGTACACGACATTAAGGGTTCACATCATCAATCGTGTACTACCCAAAATACTACATTTTTGCCTCTCAAGTCCCTTCGATTTCAATCCCTTCAACTTCACTAACCGCTTGGAACAAATAAGTTTCAGTAAGTTTGGATCTGTGAATTTCCCGATGGATTGAACAGCGAATAGACATAAGTTTGAGGTAATGTAAAGCCAACAAATCGCAATTCTCTGGGTTAAGTGTAACTATCAGGTAAAGCTGAAGGCACTGAGAACTCTTACAGCTCCCATTCCATTCAGATTTTACTTCTTGTTGTGGTAATCAGTCCTAAGACTAATCTGATGCAACCCTCCAAGCTACCCTGTCCTGCGCAAGCCTTTTCATTTTTACATAACCACATCTCAGATCCTCCCTAATATTCTATTCTTACCCCACACACTTCCCTCTAATGCTCATTTTACAAGACCCTCGTGTCTCCAAACGTGGCCTATCCCTCCTCTTGCTGAAAGTCCTCCAAATTGTTCTCCCTTCCTCTATTTCACCTAATCTTGCATTATTTCGAAATAGGTGAATCCTTATACAGACAGCACTCTAGTTGATTTATGCTTTGCATTACGTAATCACACAACCAGACAGTTAAATGAAATAAAATATATAAAGCAGGTGGATTCATAAAAGGCTCCGCTGATAAGAAAAAAGCCTTATCACGTTCAACAGTCGCCTCTTATCCCTATTGTAAATACCTTCGTTAATTTTAAAAATATGCGTAGAGATATTATTACTAATGAAAGTTAAAATGAGGGCACGTGGTAATGTTCTATAAGAGAACGGGTGCAATACCGATTTTGGTCGTTTTTTCAGAATCTATCTGGAATTACGTTTCTCTCATAGAATGTTATATACAGGGCAAACTTTACAATGACTTGGATAACGAAGTTGAATATACGGGCCATTCGAACAGGAGTCGTCCTAATATAGCGATAAACCTTATTGTTCCGGAGATAACTGCTTTATTTGCTAATACAAAGCCATCAAAGAAGCACACCAGAAATAATTGGCAGGGCCAATTTGCAAGGTAAAACTCGTCGAATTGGGAGTGAGAGGGGCTGTAATGCACACAATGTGTCCTGCAATGTACAATGTAGCGCGCGACACCCCCATCCCCTCCCCCGCACCACTTTTCACCTCCCAATACTGCACGCACACACATACACACACTCATTGTACATAAACTCCAGCGAAGCGACGCGCAGGGATTTCAGCTTTCAAAAGCTGTTTTATATTTTACACTAGATTCAGAATAATAGGATCAACATTATGCATATGAACGATAATATTAGCCTGTCACAACTATAACTTGTTTAGGACGATTTATACGTATCAGGCAATCGCGAGTCATTTGTTTTCACTCGCATCCCATTGGTGACGGTGTCAATGACAGTGTTTCATCATCTATTCACTGAATCCAATATCAAAAGCGCTTAATTTAAGAGATGAAATTCGTTAACCTTTCAAAAAATCAAATATGCTGTCGCTGTTGCATGCTGACGCGTTTGGCTTTTTGTCGGGGGTAGAGTGTGGGTGCGGGTGCGGGTGGGGGTGGGTGTGGGGCATCGCTTTTCAGCGTGGGGATTTGTAGGGCCTTATTCGGCACCGCCACGCTCCGTCGGCCGCGGCGAATTACTTAACAGCTTTGTAAACAAAGCGCTCGCTACAGCAATAAACTGCCTGAATAAAATATAACGGCTCTCGTCCGATGTCAATATGCTGCTCAGATGGCCACTTTTCTGAGTCGCAGAAAGCCAATTCACGGCGGTTGCGACAATTACGATAAAAACAAAGGAAACGCGGACCGGCATAAACAGATACGAATCCCAAGTGGAAAATATTCAATTATTAGACTCCGCCGCACCGTTCACGCTCCATTGTTCACTACGAGTACAGTCAAGTTATCGCCCGCTGCTCGTAAATAATGTCCACGTTACACACGACGTAAGAAGGAAGGTGAACTGACAGTGTTTTCACACGATAATCAGTTTCTTCACAACAATGACCTTAGCGAACAGCAAGTTTTTTCTTATAAAAAACTATTTCTTAGGTTGCTGTATAGTTTGTCTTGCAGAGTTCACAATTCAACTATCAAGTTTTGATTCACACAGAATCTACTAGTCGATACTCTATTAATCCCCCCCTCCAAGTATTTAGTCTTCTTATCCTCCTTGTTCGAAATCTAAGCATATACACACATCGTAAGTTGCTCATCGTGTTTCCTTGCGCTCGCTTCACCGCTTTCCCTAAAATCGTCTTGTGCAACGAAGCAGCCTTTCTCTATCCATAATTTTTCCTTTATACGTCGACATTGACGACGTAAAATACTTTATTAATTATACTGCCCCTTAACTGTTGACATATGTGAATTTATCGTTATCTTTCTTGTATAATCCGCAAACTCTAAAATTAGTCATAAGAATATGAAGCTCCAAAGACTGTAAGAAACATTGCAAACGTATCTTTATACACACAAATTGGAAGACTTAAATATTAGCCTATTCCTGACCAACAGAAATTTCGAGAACACGGATCCAGAAAACAATCGAATACACATAGTCTTCACATTAACTAGCGAAGTATCCATTGTTCCGGAATAAAACTTTATAATAGTTTATGGGAAGATATAAATAACTAAAATTTTAAGCAGTACAGCAATGCGTGTAAAACTTTTCTGCTACATGACTTATATTACTCGGTTCCTCAACTTTTCAATCAATCTGGAAGCAATGAAAGTCTACTCAATCACCGTTGTATAGGTGAAGTATATACTCGGTAATTACCCCTTTTGTTGGTTAACAGGCTACATGAGGGTGATCCTGAAGCAGGCAACTTTTCTTTAACAGCATAGGAAGGGAATTAAAAATGGGGGATGTGGAAGGTAGAGCAAGGTAGCCAAGGGTTGGCTAGGCCCCTGGGCTATAGTTTAAGGATCCTACCCGGTGTTTCACCAAAAGAGATGCAGGGACAAAAACTGTATCAGGTAGGTTGAGGTCGGGCTTTGGGTACTGTTCTCACGCCCTTCCAAACGACGGAATACGAGTTTGTTGTGGCGTCGCAGCATTCCGTCCTCCGTGTCTCCACCAGTTTTAAGAGGTAGTTGGCTGACTGATCCAGTGGGATCAGCGGACAACTCTTACTGTATGCCCAAGGTCATAAAATTCATCTACTGCGGGGTTTCAAATGAGTCCGGATGAAAATAAATCGCAGTTTTGTGAAGTTTAATAAATTTTACAAACGTTTTTTTACCTGACCTTTTGCAAAGCAAAGCATCGTTTCCTTCTTTATTCCATATTTCATTGATATATATTTTGTACTTTTCTGATGAGTGAAGAAATATTTTTATACACTTTTCATTAATTTATTTATATATTCACAATAAATAAAGTCCCAGAAGTCAGTTATGAATAATTTACCATTACACTAAGTTAACGAAAAAATTACTAGAAACTCAGCGTTAGTTCCACCACTCGTGGACCTCATCAGATGTACATGAAGAATAATATGAAAACAAGAATATAAATAGAGATTTACATGAAGGAGAACAAAGATCTTATTTATGAATACGGTCGTAAATGTTTCCGTGATTATTTGTATTAGTTTTAACGTTACTTGATGATCATTGTGACTTGATGTGTAACATTTCAGACATTAATCTCATGTAAACATAGTAACTGGTATTTTTTTCTTATTAAATTATTCATAACTGACTTGAGGTGGCCATATTTATATTCAAGTTCAGTGTCCGTTATAACACTGTATTTGCATAGTTATTATTGACTTGTCGGCAGAGGAGTAATGAAATGAGAAGCGAGTCTCTTATCACTTTCCAACGGCAGATTCTAAACATTCACGTCCGTAGAACGTATTATCGAGATTATCGCATCTAAACCACCCAGTTGAAATAACATAAGGCGTGTAAAGTAGTTTATTATCTGTTAATGAATGAAGAAAAGCATATACGCACGCGGTTGGATACGCTTGCTTCAAACTGAATCCCATATTAACTGAGATAGTAGCGCATGTCAAGGCCGAGGCGCAGCGAAGAATTCAGGGTCACTGCATGATAATAAACCGTTATTACCATGCTATTGTCATTCCGGCACAGGAAATTATACCGCAGAGAACCGCGCTGTCCGTCTCTAGCTCCACAAAGTCATTTGAATTGCACCACGCTTCGGATAAAAATCACAATCTACAAATGCAGAATAAGCTGATTTTGTTAGAAGACGATACAAAACTAACAAGAAGGTTATAGTCAGAACTGAAGGAAAATATAAGCGTCTGAAACGATGGTCGGTAACCAATTTGAAATGTACAAGAGGTGTAGATTCTCGGCGACGTGTAAAGCAGTTGGAGGTTATAAGAGGACCAAGGGATCTCGATAGGTTAGGCAATAGTAAACGGCAGTTTACGTGTAAGAGTCGACTGCACGAGTATTATTCATAAGGTAGGGGCCGTGGTTCACAGTGAGCTGCAATTAGCAGCGGTCCGGCGACAAAACCACACCATCAGCTCCCACACCTGGACCGTGAGAGCGCCGCAGCTGCGCGCAGACCCATCTTCTCCCCAACACATACGAGTACCAAAGCAACAACTTACTTCCATACTCAAATATGTCTCATCATAACATTCCTCAAAAGGAATTAGTCTCGAAATATTCCAAACCACGATAAATTTATTTACCTGCCAGCAAAATAACGTTCGTTTCAGCCATACAAATTGATTTATTTATAATCTAGTTTTTATAAAGCGAAGAGGGAACCTAAATAATTACGAAACCAATAATTCATCAGGGGATCAATAAAAACGTAGACGAAGGGGTCACCTGGAAGTAGGAAAATGACTATTACATCAGTGAAGCTTCTATTGAAACAGTTCAATTCAATTATGGGACAAGGTGATTTTTCATCCGAGTAATATCTTTACGGTAAATTCGTACTATTCCCGAATAAAAATTTCAGACCTTCATTAGAGGTACAAGGAAAACCGCTTAGAATTCACTCCGTTACAGAAGTCAGCGCCAATAAATTAAAAGGTCACTTCGTGACGATTAGTCGGTCTAAATTATAAAAAAACCGGACTTATTCGGAGAAATGTCGGATCCGAAAAATACCGTCCGCCAAAATTTACTGCTTAAAAGCTGTGCGAGACTTGCATCCGACATCTTTGTTCCCTAACGTTTGGAACAAGAAATTTCTACAAGCCTTTGCAGCGATAGATGTGTGATTTACGCAATACAATATACGACGTTAAACTAAAAGTAAGCTTTATTAATGTATTACTAAAATAAAAAAGCAGAATTCTACTGATAATCAGATCAGAATACGTTACATAACACAATAAGTGTAACAGACCATACAATAAAAATTTATAGGCGTCTGCACTAACACTAGTGGTCCTCGTCAATATTTAAGAAAGACAAACAATATGAACAATCGTTTTATTCATTTTTATATTGGTCAGACTAAACGACCTCTGTCAATTAGAAAATAAGGAACATACAGCAAATTAAAATTTTTCAACTTATAAATATTCTCCTATTATCTGGAAATAAAGCACTCGTAGATTTGTGATAATACCGTTATTTTCGATAAAGAAGTAAATTTTAAGAAAATGTTAACTTCTCCAATATATTTTCTATAAATGTAGAATAAGACAGTTCTCAATTGAATTCAATGTATGATAGTTTACTAAATATTATTTGTTGGTATAATCTTCGGGTTGTTCATATTATTTCAGTCCTTCTTAAATATAGACGACTAAAACAAGTTAGTCGGCACGTCTATTAATTTCTGAATTCTTGCACAAACTTTACTTTATATTATCTGTTATACGGTTAAGTTCATACTATTTAAGTTTTACACAGACGTTGATTGCTCTTATAATACGTTAATACAATAATCAATAATCTGACAACTAAGTCAAAAAAATAAACAATGCGGCCAATTTGCCATGAAAGAATTTTATATTCATTTCGTCCATAATTGTGGACTTCAATTTTACAGACATGTTATCAATATAAAATTTACCCGATGAAGTTCACAAATATAGACAAAACGTCGTAAATATATTAAATAAATATAAAATTGTTTCCTGACAAATTGCAGAATATCATGTTTTAATCAGTAAGGTTTTATCTTTCAAATCAAAAAGCAGCAACAAAATATCTGAAACCGTCCCAGCACGGAGGAAGAACTATAATATATTTTGTCGAAATTAGTACTTGAGAAAAGGAACGGTAGTTACGGTATATTCTTGTGATAAAAAAAGGGTTTTTTATCGAGGTAACCCCACCTTTCTTATTTTTCGTTTATATGCAAGTAAACGAAAACTTAAATATGACGAAAGAAGAAACCAACACACACATGCATATACAAAATCAAATTGATTAAATGGTAGTTTTTCCTGAACATTGGTAACAATCCAGTGATTTTGCATGCTACCTGTCTTTCTGTTACGCTGACATTATTCACTTTTCACGAGATAACGATCAGACAGATTCAGACAAAGTATATATTTGTGTTGTATTAATGATTATAGCGATATCAAACCGTAATCAGTCATAGTAATAATCAACAGCAAATATCCCAAAACCTGATTTTTGTTGTTTGCATAGATAATTTGTTCAATTTATACTAATACGGCAACGAAAACCTCTTAAAATGTAATTCCACCATTTGAAAAAATTTAAACTTAAAGTCAAATACACCAATTAATTTAAGCTCAGCGTCACCATCAAGACAGAGGGAATTTTCGAAGGTGTAAGCCTCCTTCAGTAGGAAATATGCCACGTCGCATGCTCATTTCCATATAAAGTGTTTAAATTATATGTATAATTATTTATTTGAGCGGGTGTTTCACTGTACTTTAGCAGCTCGTTTTATCTTCGATAAGAAAGCATAGTTTTTTTAATTACATAAGGAATGGAAGAAAAGATTAAGTAGGCCAGGGCACTGTGACAAGTGACAATACTTCACGTAGCGTAGTTGTAGTTACGCGCCTACATCTGTCTCAAGGACAACAGGCAGGCACTCCCCTAGCTAAAGTGTCCTGCAGCTTTGCCTGGGCAAATTAAAATACAGTACATCGCCTGCTAAATATAAAGGACAAAGTTTGGAATTTTTACATGTACACTCTAGGAATCAAAAATATGAAAGTCTCGAAATGGCTGGTAATGGCAAACATACGTTTAAGTTAGCCTGTTTTACTGATCAGATCTTTGGTTAGTATGCAAGCAATGTGGAAAAAGATAATGTGAATAGCAAGTTGGTGGATGAAGTGTGGATTTGCATTAAAAAATAAAACACTTCATGGGATGAAAGAATGTGGCCACACACAATTACAGAAAGTCTTAAGGCAATAAAATTCTAATTTGATAAATATTTTCATCTGAAATGGCGGTTTGTTACAGCCATGTTATCATGACAATATAAATTTTAGTTTTAAACATTTTTATAGGTTTCCATAGAGTGCTGTCGTAGATTTGTTTATTCATACAGACAACCAAGTTTTGACTAGGTAGAAAAACGAAATGAAAAGTACTTAACCAACCATAACAGGGCATTTAATAAGAACGGAATTTCTTATGGTTTTTCGCGATTAGGAGGTGCTTAAAATATAAGACGTTTGGGAACCTACACAGTGAGTTGTTCTCACAAAAATTAATTCGGTACCTATTCTCGAACGATATTATTTTAAAATTTATTTCCTAATAATTTACAACCTGACATATTTCCGATTTATAATGCGTGGGGAGTACGTAATTGTTAAAAGAAAAACTTTGAAAGTGTAAAATACCAGACATTAATTGAATTTATAATTGGAACAACAATATTTATATTTGTTCCAGTCATACTCGTTAGCAAGGAGTCGTTAACATATTTAAAAGAATACAGACTAAAGCACGTAAAACGTGACATCAAAACTCCCAATAAATTATTCTTGCAGATAAATAAAAATAACAACTGCCATTCTGAAATATTTTAACAAACGTTAAGAGTTCAATTGGTGACAATATTCATAGTTCCCTTAAGAAATTTTTCGTCTGTGTATCTTCCCAAGACAAGAGACATTTTCTAGAATACTTTGCGTAGGAATGTTGCTATCTGCTGCCTAATTAATAAATGTTAGAGTTAACTTACAAACATGGTTATGAAAGATAATATAAATCTGACACAGATCAAAACAGAAAAGAATTAATCGTTGTCGATAGTTTACTTACACAACAGGTGCTTCCATTGCGTGGCCAAGACGTGGTTGACAAATACTACACAAAAGCCACGCGACAAAGTTTTCAATGTTTGCCGCTGATACATAATTACTATTCAACTGTTGCTGGCTGCAACAGATAACAGCCGTTGAAATATGCACTAGAAAGAGACACGCCCTCGAAGCTGCTTATTCATCGGTCACAGAAGACGTAACTATCAGGCCAAAGTTTTTCTTTGTCCGAGCAAATTACACTCGATATAGGCTTTCCTGTTAGGCGTAGATTTCAAAATATATGGCCTTTACGTACATAAACGAAAGCTTTGCTACGCTTCTATCGGATTCCTTTTGTAAAACAATTCGGGACAGCTGCTACATAATTAGGTTTACGGAACAAAAATATTGGGTAAACTCCTTTCGACCACCTCACCCAAAGCACACGGAAAAATCAAATATAGTGTACTCAAATATTTTCAATTTTACAACAAAATTGAAAAACTGGAAGCAATTCACAGATGCAACAGGATTTTTCATAGAATCACTGAATAGATTCGTTATTCTACTTAGTCTTATGCCGGTTCCAGCAGTGGCAAGAAACGTGTTGGAATGTACCAACAGCTCAAAGTTCAATCCCGATCTATACCTAAAGCAGTATGGTTGATTAACTACACCAGGTACTGTTCAGGCTTTCTTTTTAATGCGTACATTTTTAAACGTTGAAGTATGAGCTATAAATGAATCAAATAGTGTTTGTTCATTTTATTCATTTCGACTAGCAGCGTGCAAAATCATGCCCAGAATTCCTATTCAGGTTGCTCACTTTGTAAAGAACAATAATTTAGGAACCGACTGAATAACTATACTTTTCACTGAAACTTCTAACAGAATGTATTTTCACAAACACAGTCTATCACATCATAGTGTCGCTCCCTTTATTATTTGATGACCACCCATGTCTGAATATCTCATTGACAGTCAACTAAATAGTGACTGATGCCCCCCTTGTTAAATACGCAAAATTAACTTCAATGATTAAATGGAATGTAACACTTCCAGAAACAATGATTGTCATTTTAACAAAACTGTGCGGCTACACACCTTCACCAGTGAACTAATGAATTCCGATTCATCATTTATCTACGTCCTTTTTACCATAAATTGTAACTTTCACTTTTTTAAGTTGGTACATATGTTGGTATTACTACTTAATCGTAACGAGTATTTATCTGTAACTCCGGTACCCGTAAAACACGGTGGCAGATCCTGGTGCTTTCCACCAGAATGCCTACTTTCATTTTCTATATTTAATCTTATTTATTCTTTAATTAATTCTAATTAACTGATGAAGTGCAACGACACATCTAATACTATGCCTATGATGAATCCGTCTTTCCTCCATTTTGTTGTGGCATACAGTCCTAAAACTGGTCTGATGCAACCGCCACGCAAACCAATCCTGTGCAAGCCTTTTCATTTCTACATAGCTACCACGTTTCAAACCCTCCCTAATCTACTTAGCATATTCCATCCTTTGTCTCCCTTATGTCTCAAAACGTGGCCAATTAATCTTTCCCTTCTCTCCTTTAATTTCTTCTCTCTTCCCCTATTCTGCTTAGAACCTCCTGGTTAGTTTCCCTATCCGTCCATCTGATTTCGGCATTCTCCTATAGCATTACATTTCGAAAGCTTCTATTCTATTTCTATCTGCATTCTATCCTATCATCTACGTTTCGCACCCATATAACGTCATACTCCATATGAACATTTTTAACAATGATTTCCTAATATTAATACTTATATTACCGTAAGTAAATTCTCTTTTCTTCGGAAGCCTTCCTTGCCTGTGCTATCCTACTCTAGTTGTTATGCTTCCCAAGTAGCTGAATTCCTTAACTCTCTTCAAAATATCCCTTCCCAATCTAACTAACACCCTTTATTATTTCACTATTTCCCATATCCATCACCTTGGTTTTTCCCTCTATTAATCCTCATGTTGTTGTACTCTTCCTCCAGGAACACGTTCATGCCATTATAGTTTCCAAGCCTTTTCGGACTCCTCTAATGCTACAATATCATCAGCAAACCTTAGGGTTTTTATTTATTCTCTTTACATTTTGATTCCTTTTCCATGTTCCATTTTAAGTTTCTTAATCGTCTGTTCTATGTATAAGTTAAACAGCATATGGGACAGACTGCATTCTTGTCTTCTTTCCTATGTTGTGCACTGAATTCTTCCTCTTTTCGAGATCGGCAGCCGGGTGAACAAATGGAGGTAAATGTATATCATTTGGTGATTGATTTGTTTGGATTTCCCATTTCGAGATGGAATGCGTTGTGATATATCCCACTTGATCGAAATTTAAAATACAGCAAGCTCATTTAACACTTTGGAAGACATGGTCATTAGTGAGTGTTGGTTGGGCAGTATAACAAACGCAGTTTGTGAGAACCACGGCCAAACGTTGTCGTAAGGTAAGATGAAGTAAACTCACTCCTTCCGTCTCTGCTTTCAGCACGACCTTTCAACAACTAATTTATTATATTCTGTATAATAATATGATGATTATGAAATTCGAACTATACAGCGGTATGGCTCCTTTAAGATTCTTAAAATATAAAAAGAATTGGATGGTGCAACACGTTTACGATTCATATTAGGATAATGCGACATTGCTGGTTTACCGTGGTGTGGCAATAGGGGGGTAATTAAATACCGCTCGAGTTGATCGTTTTACGGTTTACGGATGAAATGGAAGGATCTCTGCTCCCACGTCTTTCCCGCACTCGCATGCATATGCACATATTTTTTGGACGAGGCGAGCTGTTTATTATTTAGGCCCTTTTCGCACCTCGACTGCGCGGCCGCACCATTTTCCGCAGCCGCGCCAAACAACACATTCAGGCAATTTGAAATAAATTAATCGAATTACATTAAACACGGAAATGCACGAAGCAGCGAACGCGCAATGGCGCAGCGATAGAGACGGAAAATGCTGTGGCGAGGGGGCGGAGAGCGAGAGGGAGAGGAGGCACGCAGAGAGAAGAGGAGGGGTGAAAAAGTCCTGATGCACAGGATATGGATGCATTTCCGTTCTCAAAGGGGTTTGTAATTATGGCCGCTAATGTGATTACCTCATTTCTAGAGGCCTCGTCCATTAGTGCGTCTGTTCCTCTCTGTCGCTGCGCCCGCGCGCCCTCTTGCAGAGTGCGTGGGTACTACAGTTCCAACGCGCCAACATGGCGGGGGCAACGGGCCGCGGCAAAATTCAACTCGCTAAGGACACTTCCTTCGGCCAGACCAGACCAGGCCAGGCCAGCGGTGCGTGCGTGCGCCACCCCGCTGTTAATTACCGGAGAGGCCCGCAGATAAAACTGCGCCAGTAATCAGTGCAAATGAGGATCGCCCACAATAGAGGAATTACTCGCGGCTAAATCACGCCACGTCGGCGACTCACGTGAGACACGCCAGCCAAGTCGCCACATGGAAATCATATCAAAGTACTATTCCACCACTAAACTTATCTTATAATACAATTTGGAATGTTGGGACAAGATTTTCAACACAAAAACCTCTTCACTTTCACCAAAAATGTACAAGAATTGAAACTGGTACAAAACAAATAAACCCCTGAATTCGGTAAAATCACGAATCCAGCTCTCATTCTTAATCTCTTTCCGTAAAAACGAAAACACGCTTCCAGCCGCCTTCTTACATCGCCAGATAATCCTGTACAGCCCCCCCTAATAATCGACAATCTTTCAATAATATATATTCTTGAAGGAGGTCTACAAATCATTCCTTTGTTTCCTATTTCGACACATATGGTTATAATAAAGCCAGCTCCATAGCATTCATTCATTCATTAATAAATATTTGCTATTACAGTGGTAATAGGAAAGTTGATTAGATATTTTTATTTTTACCTTTAACAGTCATCATTTTAGATTTGTTTTACAGACGACTACGGTCCGATGTATTAAAATCTTCTGTACGTAATTGATTTTTTTTAACGAAGCAACATACGTTAAAAGATTTGTTGATGACTGAATATAAACATAAATTACGTAAACTGAAGATGTTAGAAATAAAAGTTCCCCACGGACACAAACATAATGTGAAGCAAACATAAATACACGATCTCAGGCACCCAGCAGTGATTATCAATTCTAAACGGATATAAAACAGTAAATCTGACGGACGAAGGTAATAACTTCTACCGTAGTCAGCCGTACACAATAAAACCGTAAATATAGACCTATAGCAACATGACTTTGAATGCGGAAAATTAAAGAAAATCTATAAGACAAGTGGTTATTAAATGGGCTGGATAAGAATCTTCGATATTGTTGGTATCTAGTTGCATATTTTAACATCACACTGAACATGTCGACAGTCGAAATGGAGTAGGCAAAATTTAATTCCCCACTTGATTGCCCAAGCATTAAATTGTTATCCTTCAAAATATATTTATAGAAAAGTACCACTGAGGATTGGCTACAGCACGACGGAAACAGAGCCACGGCAAGATTCATTATTCCATCTACAATTTCAGGACATGTTACATCTCTCTTTACTTCTACCTAATAATTTGTGAGTTACAACTGTATTTTCTATTACAAATGATAAATTGAGATTAAAAAGGAGGAGTTCCTGGACAGTTTTGAGATGTGATGTCTGAGGAGAATTGAAACTTTTTAACTGAAAGGTCAACTGGAAGGGACACATCCTAAACACAAATTGTTTGCTGCACATCATCGGACACATGAATGAACTTCCAGGAAGGAGAATAGTGCAGCTGCTTCAAGGAAGAACCAAAGGACAGCCAGGGCAAAGTGGAGAAAGAAATTTATAGACCGAGCCCAAGGACTTCTACCAGGTGGAGCAGAATATTATCCATAGGAAGTACACTAAGTGGTAGTCCTCTGCACACCACAATATAAAGAATAATTGATCATTTTAATAACAGGTTTCTTATACGGGAATATAAACACTAATTAAAGTCCTTAATTATTTTTTACATATGTAAAATTGTTATTAAAATAATTTCTATAAATATTTCTTAAATATTTGACTTCTAAAGATGTATAGCATAATTAAAATATGTCCACAACAGAAATTTATATAGCACAGTTTAATAAGATTTCTGCAATACGCAGTCCTTCTTTATAGCACGCAATTGTTTTGACCTACTGATGAAAAAAATGTTCTGCGAAATATTTAATTAGATAATTGTCAAGTAAGATTAAATTGATGTTTTAATGAGGCCAAAAACAGACAAATTAATAAAATAAAACCAACAATATTTTATTACAACTACAGGTTTCGGTCCTGATCTGGACCCTCTTCAGGTTGAACTAAAGCTAACAATACACTAAATTATAACAATACAATGATATAAAAACACAACCAAAGAACAATAAAATTCATCAAAAATAATTAGTATACATTTGAAACATTATATTTGAAGGAGTATGACATATATACTACTGAGCAAATCCGTGTCCGTTCTTTACATTCGTGTATTGGTGTTTCATTTAATGTGAAGCATTTCAGAAATTAAACGGGATTTGTAATTGTTGTCTTTGTCTAAAACTTGGATCATAGTGTCTTACTACACGAAAGGGAAATTTTAACATTTTGACACAGCTTATACTTTCCAGTTATCCACTATTACTTCATTAACATAAGGCACAATAATACAAATTAGGGAAATATTTTATTCAAGTTGTAATTAAAGTAAGGATATGTAGCGTAACTTGAGGCTACTTTGTGCTCTATGGGTTAACTTGGAGCGAAATAAAAAAAAAGTTTTCAATGAATGCTGTATATAGAATCTTGACAGTTGAAACGTGCCTAACGATTTCTTCATCAGAAGACTTTCAAAAGAAGCTTTTTTTGAAAAAAATTGTTCAAGTATATTGTTCTGTGGTAAACGCACGAGTCTCGTGGCCTAACATTTTCTCTCACTTGTTTTAAAACGACAATTATCCATCAGGTAAGGAGAAAATAACAAAAGTTTTGGTTACATAGAAAATCATGTGTCCATAAAAGTGTCATTGACATAAAAATGGTGTTACACTCAGTCCAGAAGTGTCCACTTAAACAACTAGCACTTAGATTCAATTATATTATAAAATTTATCTTTAAATGTAATATATTGTCTCATGATTTTAGTAATGCATAATTGAAACAAAAAAGTACAACCAGCTCCATGGGTATTGAATGTATGGAAAATTTACAGCTTAAAAAATGCAAGATAGAGTAGTATTGTACAGACTTGTACCTTCGTCCGTTTTAGCAGTTAGCTATAGTCAATCACTGGAAAGGACTTGTGTTATACTGCCATGAAACAAGAAATTATTTATAGATGTATTAATGACTATTGCTGACTCCACCCACATCAATGAGAAGATGTTTACATACACCTTCATCTTAAAGTAGTTCATTAATTCATTTTCATGAATTATTGGGCTTAATTATAAAAGTATAACGGTTCCAAGTTATGAAAATTGTATAGCTAGCATATTTCCCCATCCTCTCCGGGGATTACTTGAACCAAAATTTAAATTTTTTATTGAATTCTACACAATTAGAATTGTGGTTCAAGAAACATTGCAAAAATGGTACTAATTCTGTCTGGACCACAATCATAATGAAAGCATATCGGTTATAAACATCTTTAGACGCAGTCCAGGACGCAAAATTAAATTTTTGGACCTATATGTTTTAAGTGAAACATATTCATTCAAGAATTTAGGACCAGAAGAAACTGGATTACGTAACGTTTTCCTAAAAAGTCCCAAAATTGTGGACGAATCTTTTTTAACATGTCATATGTAAAATAATGAAGTGCTGTTTAGATGTTTACTAATTATTATAAATTCTCTCATTAGTAAGAAAGTTCTAAAACGCTTTCTTTATACGTCACAAACATCGTTACTTAACCCTCGGGAACGTGAAATCAAAACTTTCCGAACGCGCGTCCCTTGTGAGGACCACGTTTTTACTATTTTACTATCGGACTCGTGGTACTCTACTTTTATGCTAGTAGTATTTATTTATCTATGTTTTGATAATTTTTGCGGTATATAACGCACCACTTTTAAATCGCAAGTTGGACCTCACAGGACGGCGCGTTCCCGAGGGTTAATATACTTATTGTAATAGTAAAAGTATTGTACACGTTGCTTCATTTAGTTCTACGTAGGCTTGAATTTGACGGAAGGAAATAGTTGCACGGGATTATTCCAAAATTATGTTTTTTCTAATCTTTGCTTAATAATGAAAGTATATGGAAAATACATTAACGCATATATTACTTCATTGGGTCATGGTTTTTCAAGGCCATACCTGTAACTTCTCGCTAGCCTCGTGGAAACTGAGAAGTACGGTGAGGCAGGAGTTACTACTAAGACGACTCCGGCGTCATAGTCGTTGAGGGAATTAGCGCGACACCGGTCAGAGTGGAGAACGAACATCACGCTAAAATAATATATAAAGTGGGGGCCAATCTACAGAAGCATTACTTACCAATCGTATCGTTGGATCGTTACAGAACCAGCGAAACAAGAGTACAAAAACACTCAAGCTCCCTAACGAGATGCCGGACACAGTTAACGGATCAAAGCGCTAATCAGCACCAGGTAACACAGATGAGTAATTCGGCCGTTTCATTGGCTTACAAAAAGTCGGCTGATTGCGTTAGCCGCCGACAAAGACGGGCCCCACGTCAAAGGGCGGCACCGCGGCGGCGGCGTCGGCGGCGGAAGGGCCACTTGTTAGCGAGGCGTCCAAGTAATCAATTACCGCATTCAATTACCTTTAAGTAATCAACTACTTCCACCAATGTCGAATTTTGACGCCAATTAATCAAAAATTTCCTACCAAATTGCGCACTAATTACTTTTGCTAGTTTTTCCGTTCCCTCTTTCGCCTCCCCGTGTTAAATGACATTGATAATTTGTAATGAAAATAGCAACAATTAAAAATACTCGACCGGCATTGTCGGCCGGCGTTTCAATTAAAAACAGCAATATTGGCAAAGGGCTGTTTACGGCACGACTTGGCTGAGAGGGAGACAGGTGGACGCTCCATTAGCACCAAATTAGTTAGCAGTTTTCCATTCCACGCACATGCAAAATATTTACACATCACACGGTCGTCCCAAGATTAAAAATTAGCCATTCCTATGAACGGCCGACACGACTGACTTAAACGTGATGGTTGGACGACACGTATTTCTGCAATTCAAACGTTTCTATTTAGCCTGCAATTCTCAATATCACACAAAGAAAATCTTCGGTAACCATAATTTGCATTCGGAACGAGTCTTTGCCAAATTAATTGTAAAATATAAATATTTAAAACTTAATATTTTATGACTATTGTTTGTGTGTTCACGTATCCATAACAAGCTACGTTTAACGATTTACTATCCGAACTTTACTTATAATGTGTTTTCAGGTTATAAAATACATAAAAGTTAAACACAAAAAATATACTTCACATCGTTAAGCACATTTTTCATATTATAATCCAAATCAGTAGTATGAAAAATACGAAGTTTTCCAGTAACGCAGATATTGAAGAAAATCAATATGATCGCAGTGTTTTAAATTGTAATGAAGTGAAAAAAATACAGCAATGATCTTTAGCAGTTATCGTGCTATATCGCAACTTACGCAATAAAATTTATACAAACAATAATTTAATAATAGATAACGGTAAAGTACTTCAAACATATAATCGATAACGATAAACACAACACATGGATAAGAACAATAAAAAAGTATATTTTCTGTCTGCAAAACTTTGACGAGCAAGATAGACTAATTACTATAATTACTTTAGACGATGTAATTAAAGACCATCGAAACTTGAACGAACGTCAATCGTAGGATCGAGAGTATGACAATACATACTGTTTAACACGAAAACGGACGCGCTAATCAAAGCTACGAATTTGTTGTATGGAATTTGAGGCGTTGCTAAATATGAACTTTTTTTAATAAGGGCAAGTCGATGTTGAAGTGGAATAAAACAAGCTGTGTGTAAGGTATTAAAGAAACACTTTTTTTTTACTTGAGAAGCGCCTGTTGGCCCTTTCACAGCTTGTGTATTCCATTTCAACATCAACCCGCCCTTATTGAAAAAGCCTATATAATTAAATTAAATCATCAGCATGAACGAATAATTAATTTAAAATGCTCACATTGTGCTTAAGAACAATAGTAGGCAATACTCTCATCGCGGGGAAAAATGCAAGTAGGCCACGATAGGAAACGCTGAGTAGACTTACTTGGTTCTGTAGACACTTTACATAAAAAGTAATTTGCTGATTACGTTAATCTGTTGTGACGCACAACAGCAGCAAAATGTCAGCAAAAAGAATTTGGCACTATCTGAGGAGATTTTATGTCGCGCAACGCGTCTAAGGAAACTATATATGCCACAATCGAGATTAGAGGAAAATTAAAGTTCTCAGTTTGCTATTATATTCATAAAAAGAACCTTTCAGCTGTTCGAATGTTGCATGTGAACTGTAGTCTATGGCATGGAATAACGAGTTCAAATCGGATACAATAATTCAGTTATCTGATATTCACAAAATTAACAAACAATAAACGAGCCAATATCAGGGAAAACTGACTAATTTATCGTTTATTTCTCAAATCGGATAATTTTCGGAATTTTTATAAGAGTAATGAAATTTCAGAAACGTTGTGTTGTAATCATCTCTTATTGTTGTCTGCAATTCGGCTACTCCTTTGTAACATATTTCGCAAGCAAAAGACTCGAGTTAATACTCAAACTTGTAAGGGAACAAACAATTCATAAATGTTTGGAAGTCCTAGAAACGATATTTACGGTTTTACAAGAATTTTGAGTAATACTAGTGAATGTAAAAAGTGTTATTAATAAGACACTGTTAACAAGGTAAATAATTATGTATAATGAAAGAAGCCAAGTAATAAAATTATATTTTGCAACATGCCAAAATGTGAATTTTTGTTGACTGTGATCTGCTATTGCTGGAGAGCAGAACAATTAGACGGCGGCGTCTTTATCAAACAGCTAGCTACTTAGTGATTCTTGTAACCAGCGCATGAGACCTGCGCCAATAAAACAGGCCGCGCACAGCCGCCGAAACGAAGATTGTAAATAATGAGCGCAACTTCATATGGGACGGTAAGGCATAACGGAATCACAAACGGGTCTTTGCCGGTGAAACATTGACAAGGTTGCCTGTTGCTTTTAAAGCCGGTGCCACGGCAAGCATGTAGGTCACCTTTGTGTACAGTGTTCGGCCATGCAATTACGTGTACGATTTAAATTATGCATCGAGCAAACTATCGTAGCTATCAATCGATAGGAACCCGTCGAGAGGGTGGGGAGGCAGGGTGGGCGGACATTGTAATTAAACAGCAAACAGTATAGGCCCGTTCCAGCTTAATACATCTGATGGACACTATTGTATAGTTCCTGAGCGAGCCAGGTTAAAAATTAAGAGCTTGCCATAAACTCAGGTAATTACAACGGGCTACGGGTTTGGGGAGGAAAGGGGAACTGGTGACGTATGCCGTCTCGCGTGATTGGTCGGGCCCGAAGGAGAGGGGGGTGGGGGGTATATACATTTTTACAAGCCATGTAGACCTCAGACCGATGCAAAATTCACTACTATACAAACGTATTTTGCAACGGAATTTATTATCAACTACCGAGGGAAAATTGCGCGACGCGTACGTTAATCTCTTAACAGCTCCTCTACGCAAAAACATCACATCATATATTCATACTTTTAAGATAAGGCTCTTTTATTATCTTCACTATACCGTTAATTATTTCGCAATTCTCTATTTACCCATGAATTTTAAATGTACACGTTATTGTAAACTTGAACGAGTTTCGTAAAACCATAACGACAGCGCTTCAGCAGCAAACTCAGTTTAATATGGAACAAAGATTACAGTAACCAGTCTAATATATAAAATAAAAATTTTAATTTTACGAAAATTGCCCATGTCTTAGAGAGTTTTCTCTCTTTAACGTTCGTTAAATTCAACCACGTTGTTGTGGTAATCAGTCCTCAGACTAGTCTGATGCAACCCCCGAGTGCTAAACTATTCTGCGCAAGCCTTTTCATTTCCACGTGGCTACAACATCCCACATCCTCCCTATTCTGCATCCTTGGTCTCTCTTTTCTGTTCATACCCCACACACTTCCCCCTAATCCTAATTTTACAAGACCCTCATATAATCTACCCCTGCTCTTGGTCAAAGTCCTCCAAATTGTTCTCTGTAAAGTCTTCCTGTAAGTTACCACGCGATGTGGTGGTAGAATCTTTATATTTTAATAGTTACGTGTGAATAATTTGGTGACAAGGATGTCGAATGTATCGACAAAGACTAATAATAAAAGTTTCAAGAAAAGTCACTGTAGGAAAAGTGTCTCAATTGCTGCGCACCATGCAAACATTCAACGACGACATGGATCCAATTCTTGGAGGATTGGAAAAAAAAAGCAGATCCCATTTAGAGACCCCTACAAATAAAGATATGAGAAAACCTTTGCGGAAATAAGAACTGAATCTGACTTATTTGAAAATAAATGAATAAACGCCAATAGCTTTGGTTGGCAATATACAAAAATTTTAGATGACGAATGTTAATTAATATTCTCGATTGATGAGTGAGGAGTTTCAAATGTGATCCAATGCATTATGCTTTGTGGTATTCAGTCCTAGGATTGGTCTATGCAACTCTCCATTGTAAAGTTTCCTGCTCAAGCCTTTTGATTTCCACATAGCTACAACATCCCACATCCTACCCATTCCATCCTTGGCCCCCTCTTCTGTTCTTACCCCACACAATTCCTTCTAACGCTACAAGACCCTCCTGTCTCAAATGGTGGCCTATTAATCTATCCATTCTCAAAATTGTTCTGTGATCCAATAATTCGGTTATTAACGTGACAAATGTTAACAAGAGTTCGAAGAAAAAATATATAATTCCTCATTATTATGACCTCATTATCATTAAATGCAAAAAATTACCGTTGATAATTGTTAGTTTGAACGTCGTTCATACCCTCAACAAAAATGTTTCTGCGTTGATCACATTAATTCTAACAGTTTATGTCTCCTGATTTATTTCATATTCCATAAAATTACAGATAATTTTCTTGTACTTTTGATTTATATTACTTTATTAATCCACCAAAAGAGGATCTAATGACAGGAACAAAACGTCATGACCTTTCTTATTTAATATAATTTTCCGACTGGCTGTTTGTTCATTATAATTTAAATATTCAAATAAGTTGTACATCCCAGCTCTTGTGATTCGTACAGGTTCTTCCAGCTGACTTTTCAATGCAGAAAATAGTACGATAAAAATTATAATCTAATATCTTATCGGGTACTTGTAGCTAAATTATACGACGTTGACGTCGGAAGTTCTATTCTTCGAAAACATTGAAAATTATAAAAACTTCTGATACAAATTGGACCAAGTTACTTCTAAACAGGAAACAAAGTTCGATAAGTCTGATATTAAATCTATACGTTGATGTAGACAATGGTGTTCTATTATGAATTCTTATAAACTTATACAGTTAGAATGCAAGTAATGGTTGAACATACTTAGCATGTAACTTATAGTAGCACAATTGACGTAAAGAATAATCAGTTTGCCACAATAATTCTTTTTAAGCACCCTACTTTGATGAAAACTGAAATTTCAGAACACGTTTGTAATGCTTTAAAATACGACGAGGCAATTTTCGCTCACTTTGGACATTTATCTCCGAAGGAAGTGATTGTTGAGAATTTTGTATTAGTATAAGAAAAACTGGAAATTTGCATCACTCAATTTTATTTATACCGACACTTCTAATAAACAAAGTATGAAACAACTTACTGACTTAGACCACAATTGTATATGAGATCTAAGGACATGATATTTTCACGTCAAAGTTGAGAAAAATTAAGAATGCTTCGCAGTAAATGAAGACATCTGCGGCTAGCGAGATGAACGCAAAATGGAAATGAAAATGCAGCTCATAGCTAATACAAAACGTTAATGTCGCAGAATTGCTGCTGATTACCGAGACGAGCGTAGCTGCCCTTCGTAATTGAAAATATTTTCGTATTGGAACATGGCGAATAAAGGCGTACACATGGCTACTCGCAATAAAAATTAATATGTCAGCCTCTCTTAATTGAAAAAAAGAGCTGACAATTTGAAACGTGCAGTAAAATCGGTGGAAAGGGCCCATGAGTGACTGTGGAAGGGGCTCTTGCCATTTTAATTGTAAATGTCAGTGCGAATGAAGGCACGCAAGAGCAAGAATTATTATTGAGTAGAGTGCGACAGAGCTTTGAACCAGCAACTTTCCACTCAGATTCGCTTTGATGCACCCAGCCATGGCAGATTTTGGCCCATAACACCCAACATCATAAATAAATCTTACTTAATCAATCGTTTAAGTTTATGAAGGTGTGAACGATATTGAACATATATCTCAGTTTTACCTAAGATGGAATATTAGAAAATTTCGGTGGCGGGCTTCCATGTTAAGGTAATTGTTGTTAAATATCGCCTAACACCTTAAAATTATATCTTAATAGGCCAGACGATGGTAAAAACCGATTAGGAACACAGCAACTAAAATGGCCAATAAAGAGGCACACGACAGAAACAAACAGTAGGAAAATAATGATCAATTTCGAGCATAAGAGGTTGCTTAAATTAAAAATTCTCATTTGAAAGTGGAATAATTCTAAAGCAGAGTTGTTTTCTATTAACTTTGGAAAATCGATAAGTATTTGTATCTATAGTTTCGGGTCGGGTTTTGGTCGGCGTCTATCAACACGCTTTAGCAACACTTTTGCTGATGGGGATGATGCAGATGATTCGATCGCGGATTATAAAGCGCGAAATAGCTGTGCACAGATTGGCAAATGCAATCACTCCGCTATAACAGCCAACACCAGATTCACAGGTATCAAATACGAGGCTGTAAACTAACTACTTGAAATGCGTGAATAGGAACACAAAAGAAAAACAGTAAGCAGTAGCAGCAGAGGATCGAAGAAGTTTTTTTTTGTGTGTCATTAGGCGCATGAAAGGAATATAAACATACTAATTTCAGCAGAACGAAACACCGGTTGGGTTATAAAGAGATACAAATTATCTGAAACAGAAGCACACGACGGCTTCTTCTGTAATTATATATATATATTTTATGTTCTGTAGAATACAACAAAAAGGACAAATAAATACAAATAAGAATAAATGTGTTTTTCTTCGAAGGTCGTGGTTTTATGAAAACAAAATATGACCTTAAGCAGCACAAATTGATTAAAAGCCGTTACAGAATGTTTATCATCTAGATAAAGTATTTGCAAAAGCAAAATTATCTAAGAAAGTACTTGAAGACAACGCCGAGCATGGACAAGCAAATATTACTTGTCTATGCATTTTACCACTTGTGATGAATGATTTTATCGGTATAATTTTGTAGTCGAGCGCTGCTGCAGTTTTCGTGGAGAAGGACAATGCAGATAACGCTGTCTGCATTACAACCAGCCACTGTTTGCAAAACATACCTCGGCTCCGCCCGCTTCTGTAATACGGCCAGCAATTCTGATTGACAGTCAAACATGATGACAATTATTATCACCCCTACCAAAACCACTATGTATTTACACATATCAGCGTATAATCCATACATCAGTTCGCAACGGGGACAGAGAGGCGGGCAGAATGGAGGTGCATGGGAGAGAGACGAAGAGCAGGAGTGGGGGTGGATTACTCTGATGAGCGCTCCCAAATGATGACGATGATGATGGCGATGATGACATTTCGCTATCACTATTCCCACAATGCACCGCCGACATCAAAACCGACTCAGTGGGTCCCATGTATCAAGCGAGCATAAACAATATGCGCGCATATACACATGTTATTGTAACAGTGTAGGGATTAATCTGTAAAATGAAATGGTCTCTCATTGCTTGGTGTGACAGCAAGGTATTGTAGCGATTGATTGCGGTAACCGCATAGCTTTATGTTACACATAGGCAAAGTTATGGCGCCCGCGGCGTTTTCAACGATTTCGTTGCGACAAGCGTACTAATTTTATAGATAACGTCCGCACATGTGTGATTTGAGAGAGAAATAAAACACGGAACAGTAATTGTTCTGTTCGTAATCGAAAGAAATTCTTAACATTCTCGTATTGAGCAAATTAATGTGGCAGTCAATATAGCCTACTAGCGATCCTTTAGCTCAAAATAAATCTGTTAACAACACAAACCACGTCGGTTTTGTATTGAGGCAAGAAATCAAAGTAATTCGAGGCCAATTTCGAAGAGATCCGATAAAGTTGGAATATCCAAAGTTGTTCATAACACACGGAGAAGTCACAAAGCCAATTAAGTATAATATTCCAAAAAATACATTCAACACATTAGCAGGAAACTTAAATACAAGTTATAATCCGTATAACCGACTATATAAAGATGAATATAAGCAATTCTATAGCAATGACTACAAATATATACTCAAATTCAGTTCATAAATTCATCAAAATGTGAAATATCTGAGAAGCAAGGATGCAATAGATTACTGTTTGTGGGCGCTATCGGGCCGAACGGCGTACAAAACTTCGCCATACACCCTGAACACCGTGTAGAGCGAAAAAAACTGCCTAAGGGCAGGATTTAATTCAGAGCTCCCAACAAAAGGCTACAATCACAAACAGAAACAATTTTAAAATACTGACAACGATATCAGTTCTTTTGAACTCTGTCAGATAAGCCTGCTAATTCACGATCATCGTTCGCATTAACAAAAAATATCAATTTGTTAAGTGAAACGAGGATTTGCTGCAGTTGATGGAAAATTGTTCGCAAAACCGTAATAAATCTCTATCTTTTATAATAACTTTAAATTGATACGTGTCAGGTACAACACTGTAAATCAATGGGGGAAAAGTATTTTTAATTATAGACCTACGTGTTCCATTCGACTTGTCAAGTGATTGATTGAAATAGCTGCTACCGATCAGCCAATTAATCAGTCATATGGTATTCCTCGCAAATAAGATTTCCAACTTGCGATTCAAAAACTTGTACAAAATATATAGTTAAAACAATTAGTATCTAAAGGATGGACAGGAAGGTGGCTTTACTGAAATTCATGGCCAGTGTCACCACAGTGAACGGGAAATGTTATTTAAATTTTCGAAGGCGTCAGCCTCCTCCTCTTCTACTGAAGAAGGCGGTCGAAGCCTTGAAGGTATTGGAGGTCGTCCCCATTCTCAATGGCGAAACCGACCATCTATTTCTTTCTTTGCTTTACACACACTCTTTTTAATAACACATCCTTACTGCATTATTTAGTGTTTTTCAAAAAGGGAAGGTCGAAGTTGAAATGTAACAAAACAAAGAGCGTGTGAGGTATTAACGAAATTCTTTTTTATTTGAAAGGTCCATCCATGTATGCCCTCTAATATAAAATGAATTTTCTTAATACCTCACACAAACAGCTTGCTTTGTTCCACGTCAACATCTCCCCGCCAATATTGAAAAACCATATATATATAAAGTACTTTTTTAGCCGACATCGATGAATGCATTAACAAAGTCCAGAATAATACGAAAAGGTAATTCAAGTATAACAAATTAAATTCCGGAAATACAATATTATTAATCAAACGCCAAAAATACTTCATTTGATGAAAGATTATAGTGAAATTACTAAATGTAATGTAATACAGTGTAAATATTTTACGTTATAAAGAGTTTGGCAGTGTTATAAAAGGTTGTAAAACGAGGCAGGCGAGAGTTCGTAGTTCTCAGCAAGAGGTTTCAACCTCCGGGAGATGTTTATAGGGATATGTCACCACAATGCAGACGAAACTAAAATAAGCAGCTACTAAAACGGTATATCTAGCGAAATAAAAACACCTACATAAAAGAAAATTTAATTTAGCGTAGTGAGCTAGCACCGGATACAGAACAAGTAAATATTAATTTAGTTATGCTTAACAAATGACAAATTTATGTCCCACTAGTTGAGTGCCCGGCGTAGCCGAAATATGTATTTGTATTAGCCCGGTTCAGTACTTAAATCGAATCTAATTTCTTGGTCAACATTAGTTTTAAACGATATCACTTTATTTGCATTTCTACTTCAACACGCATATCTATCCTGATGGAATGTTTATTTTATCATAACCACCATGTTGACTCAGTACTTAAACCTAGTCAAGGAATAATCCTGATACATTAATTAGTAACCCAACCTTAAGTGAGTCTAAATCATCCTAATACACAGACAGGATGAAAATATCTCCGGTACTAAAATGAAAAATTTATGTTAAAAATCGGCACAATAAGGTAATTCAGAATACACGCGGGAAAATTTTTTTCCCAACAAATTATGAAAGAAAAAGTTCCTTAGGTGTATTAATGGTGTCAAAAATGCTCCCGGTACTTCTGTCGTTATTTAATTAATGCCTTCAATCTTTCCACAACAATCTTAAATGGTCCAACTTAAAGGCGATCCAGAAGATCAAGGAATTTAGCGTCAAGTTATTTAAAAAGCATGGTATAGTGCAATTTTTTTAAATCATGCGGGGGCCAACTCTTCAATACAGAAAATTTAATTTTGTGTAATATCGTTAGTTTTTTTTAATTCTTTCGTCAGACTTTACGCATCGGCTATCAAATCTGTTAATAAACGTAGGATTTTTTTCATATTTAACCATTTATTAAATACACGAAATTCAATAGCCTAAGCTAAACTAAGATTCTCAAGAAATCTACCTTGTATAATGCCTACAGTCCTTGTATTTCATAAAAATGTTTTAAATCATAATGATTAAAAATATTACCAATATTACCTCAACGCACGGAGACGTCACAGAACTTTGCGTGGCAACACATTCGCACGGTGTTTTTATCGGATTTTTAAAAAAACTGTACCATTTTTTGCAGCAATTGGTGAGCTAGTTTAAATCTGTATATAGAATATGCAAATATTAAAAAATCATACATACATTCCTCTTTAGTATATAGATGGGCTGTAATTTTACGTCGATTAGACTATGTTTATTAGTGGAAGTGTGCTTAATTAATTTGACATATATATATATATATATATATTATATAATCGTCCCTACTGAGACAACCATTCGAATGCGTCAAAGTTTTAGGGGAACATTTAATAACTGGACGTGACACCGACGAATTATGATTAGCATGAAATTGAAAGTCACGAACGTGACCGAAAATCTTAATAGAAACTATGTAAAAGTTTGAAGGAACATTAGACGTGAAACACGAAATTGGTACAACAAAAGCACCGTTGGCTGCGCCTCGGAGAGCGTCGGTGGCAAAAGAATCAGGCGTGTTTGTGAGGAGTCGACGCCGACGCCGAGCAGAGTGAAGAAACGCCGGCCGGGTCAACAACCACCGAACGTGCCGTATATCAAACGGACACGCTTACACGGACACACAAGCCATCGAGCAAACTAGAGAAGCATACGTCTGCAGAGCACACAACCATTACCCTGGACAAATACTGCGCCACGTATGTACCAGATAGGACCGGCTGGCTATATATATATCATTAATAGGAAATTGTGCGAGTAAACAGGAGAGGCGGGATTAACTCCGCAACGCACTGCGAGCACTCTTAGGGAACAATGATACGCCCGTATCGATTTTTTACTCCCTGCATCTCGAGTGTACGTTTCCTCGAATATATAACCCCTCCCCCAACCCACGGCACTCACGACAGACGCACATACTGCGTTCCAATATCACAACAAAAAACAATAATTCCCCCGCCTTCAATTTCTCCCTCTCTGTTTCCTCCACTGCCGCCGCCGCCATTCATTTATAAATATACATAATAGATTTGCACAAACGTAATATACACAGCGTTATTAATTATTCAGCAACAACAGCAGATGGCCACGTGGGGGCGACTCCAATATGTCACCGCTACAATATTTATAACGCGGCGGCACAGGCGCAGCAAGAAGTTTACGCTGCTCTCGCAGGCAACGCGTCTTACAGTCCACACTTGGCAAAATCAAACAAATATTTACATCAATTACACAGCCATTGTTTCGTAAGGATTACGCGCTTAATATGAGCAAACCGTACATGCGGTGTCCTGCATACTTACGTTTCTACCTGTATAAACAGATGTTTTATTCGAAATTATCAACACAGAAATGAGTAATACCCAGCCACAGCTACAAGAAAGATCATGTTTGAGGCGATATGTTTAAAACGGTTTCGGAAAACCAAGTGAAAACTTAGCCGGCGCTCACACTGACTTCTGCATAATTTCATGAAAGCTCCGCCTTGGAACTTTTCCACTCAAGACGAATCCCCCCCCCCAGTTCCTGATTTTCAGAATACGGCTTTCGACTGTCAGCACAGCTGTTAGCACGGATACGATTTTTATAATAATAAATCATTGATAAAAATAATCAGGCAGAGCGACGGCGGCGGCCTTGCGCTAGGTGCAAGCCTGCTGAACGTGCCTCGAGCTTTACATAGTGATAAAGCATAAGATATGCCCCACGCCTCCTACACCACTGATAACGTGTTTACACTCTATTATAATACGTGCTAAAATATCGACCTGGAATATCATTTCCCAAAATTACTACTTGTTTCCATTTCATTCAAGAAATATGACTGACTCGGCCGAAAGGAAACGTGCGGCTCAGGAAGTTTCTGTTGCACCGTAGCCTTCATTACCGCGCGTTCATTACTTATTTCGTACAAGATTGAGCAAATATTTATAGGGTTCCTACCAAACATGGTCAAGTGTAAACATTTACACTAGAAACATATGGAGTGCCTGTCTAAGTACAAAAAAAACTATCTTATTCCGAGTCACCAAGGCGTCCGTTCGTTAGAACGCCATCTTATTAATTAATTCAAACTCAAGTTTCTTACACAGCGAACAGAGCTACTTACGCAAGCGTAAGAGAGAAAACAAGAGAAATCCTAACTACCGAAACATTTTCAAAACTGTTGACTAAAAGACAAAAACTGTAGACAATTTAACCACGAGAAGAATACAGTAACCAACCGAAAATAATTATATTCCGAACGTCTTACTATAAACACCGTTAGAAATGAAAACGCACAAAATTAGGATGGAATGAAAATGAAAAAAAAATTATCCATTTTAAATCCTGGGGCTATATTCGTGAAATAATTACAGCAAACAAATAGTTTACCGGACACTTTAATATAAAACGAATGAGTTACAACATGCTCTTTTTCTGGTGAAAGCTTTGATAAAGTAGGTTTTCGATTTCCTATACGGAGGAAACTTCAATGCGACTAACTTAAGAAAACAGAAAATACAACATAACTATAATTGGTACAATATATTTCAGTTTTGAGATGAAAGCTTATGATTTCAAGTTCACAGATGCCAGGCACCATGTAGGGTTTCAGATACTTGAATTTTCGGAGGCATCACTCCTTCATCAGAAGTTGACCAACTTTTTGTCTATCTTTCCTGTTCTTATTAATTGCATACATGTATAATACAAAATAAAAATGGTGGCATTTACCCTACACCATACTAAGCTTACATTATACATTCATGATGATATAAATTATGTTAACGTTAATAATAACGTTAATATGAAATAATGTAAACAACATTACGGCAAGCAACTTATTTGGATTGAAAAAATATCTCATTAATTTATTTTTCAGTATGCGATCAATTAACAGCCTAGAGTAAAGGTGTGAATACTCCGTCTTGCGTTTCTATAATGGAATTTTTATAAGCTGTGGTCAGTTATCCCGCCTGCAACGCTGCTGCTGGTAATCAGCATTTCAAATCAGGCAATAACAAACAACATTAAGAAGCAGCCTACATCACGCTCTTACAATAGAGTCGTGGGTAACGCATTCGAGTACTTCACTACATGACACAAAAGTTTGAATGTAAGAAAACAAGGTCAATTCTCATATATGATATATTCAGAGGCTCTACGACAGACAATAACTTTCAAATGATTGTTGGAATAGAAACACTCCAGGTACTTCTGGGGGGCAGTAAATTTAAAAGAATTGGAATGGTGGGACGACAAATAGAATGCGAGTTACGATAAGATCAGTTTGGTTTTAGGAACAATGTAGGGACAAGAGAATCGATATTGACTTTGCGTCTAATTTTGGAAGACAGAATAAGAAAAAGCAGGCCTACGTTCATGGCAATTGCAGATTTAGATAATGTGAACTGGAACACACTATTAAGGATAAGAATAAAATATCGAGAAAGAAGGCAGTCAGCTGCAATTAGAATTGAAGATCAAGAAAATAAAGCAGTAATCCAGAATGGAATAAGACATAACTTTTATGTTGTAGCGCGTTATTAAGTATAGGCCCAATTAATTTAAACTGCGATTTAGACAGTGAATCGCGTGAGTAATGATGAGTCGTTGGGTACTACCATGTGGAATGTAAGGAACGTCCAGACCCCCGGGGTTGAACATCTGGAGGAAATGAGTGACAGGCCTGCAGAATCGCCAATGAAAGAGTAAAGGAGCGGACCCCCTATGGCGCCGGGCTTCTTCAAAATCTTCGGACGGACGAGGGTGACGAATGTTCATACTGTGACACTTACCCCTGATGGAGATGCCCTGGCGATGGAAAGTTTTGAAGTTTTTGTGCCGTTAAGAAGCACGACTGCCCAAAACTATTTAAAGGGCATGAAAGCGGAAATGAAGACAGTCGAGGGAAAAATTCGGAAGGCGACACTTGATGAAACTACTGGAGGGAGTCGCTGGCATTGAAGATACTACAGATAGCAGTCGCCATCATTCGATGGCAAACGACAGAAGCCGCCAGGGTCCAGAAAGGCCGTCTACACGACATCGCAAAGGGGAAAATACCAGATAAGTTCCACTCATGGTAGTTCTTAACATTCTCATGATTACGCAGACAACGGAAATTCGTCATTTTTCCGACCAAATTTATCCCTCGGTCAACCCGAGGCTTTGGGATTTCATAGCTGAGTAACCAGTGGCATAACAAATATATTTAGTAGGATCGGTCCGATAAAATTTGTTAATAAATTTTTACGCCTTAAATGAGAATTATTTAAATCCCCTCCCTTATACAAATTGGCTAAAAGGACATCCAAACTGGCGCCCAACAATTAAAATAGAGTACGCCACAATGTAGAACAGACGATGAAGGAAGTTAAAACAAAATATGGAAAAGGATTCATAGAACAACGGGAAGAAATGAAGAACCTACGCTTTTCTGATAATGAAGTATCAGGGGACTCAGAAGAAGATTTTGAAACTATAATAAAAGGAAGAAAATGTTCCCAGAGAAAGAGTTCAATGAGGATTAATAGAGGGAAAAACAAGGTAATGTAGTGTGGTATGGGAAATAATGGAATAACAGAGGGTGTTAGATTGGTAAGGGATATTTTGAAGGAAGTTAAGGAAACCTGGTACTTAGGCAGCATAATAACTAGGGATTGTAGAAGTATAGTAGACATAAATTGTAGGATAGCAGATGCATGGTAGGGTTTCGTAAAAAAGAGTAATTTACTTACGGGTAATATAAGTGTGAATTTTAGGAAGTCATTGCGGAAATTTTTCGTATGGAGTGTGTCGTTATATGGGTGCGAAACGGGGACGGTAGGAGTTGCTATAGGACAATGCTGATAATCAGATGGGTGGAGAGCGTCACTAAGGAGGAAATTATAAGTAGAATAGGGGAAGAGCGAACAATATGGAGGACGTTGACCAAGAGAAGGGCCACGTTTTGAGAATTAGAATTTGAGCGAAGTGTGTGGATTAAAAACAGAAGAGGGAGGTGAAGGGTGGAATACGCTAAGCAGAATAGGGAAGATATGGGATGTTGTAGTAATTCGGAAATGAAAAGACTTGCGCAAGATAGGTTAGCATGTAGGGTTTCATCAAACCAGTCTAAGGACTGAATACCACAACAACAGCCTATTAGAGAAGATTTGACATTAAGAATTCAGGATGTTGAGATATAGCTTACGAAGAACGACACAGCGAGCTCACAAAATCAATATCGTCAAGTACGTTGTAAGTAAAGGTTGACTTGAGTCGTTTCGTATAGCATATGAAAGTGACCTGATCGCCTCTCTAAGTCGGAAAGCTTGACTAAGTCACCAGAGCACAAGTCTCAACTGATCTGAGCGAGCGTTTTACAGTCAGGAAGACGGAACACTACCATCATTTATCTTTATGGAGGAAGGACGACTAATTTCTACGTATTAAGTATTGTCTATCCTGCCTTACAGCCTAGAAATAGTATTTTCATCTCCACGTTCATCTCTCTGTACTCATAAAAATATAAAAGAAATGTAGGAAGCAGAATACTTTTCCAAAAACAACAAATACTTTGGGCTATCCCCAATATGTTCTGAAATTTAGTGTATTAATAAGTAGCAAGACTAGATAAATTAATCAAAAGTATTAACTGTTGGCGAATGGTGAGTCGATAATTTTGAGTACCGGTACAAGAATGGGAACGTGGGTTGTGATCTCAGTCTTGACGGAACCAAAGCTGACTAGTGTATCCCAGATTTCCGGGACTGTTTTCCATATTGCGGCTGCAGTTTGAGGTTGCCGAATTCCCAATACCCGAATCAAATCAGAAATGCCCAAAGCTTTTAACGAACCAATATTCCGTTCTATTTGGCAGGGCGCATTAAATATTCGCCAGCACTGTGTACACATATAAGTTGGTAGGCGCGCTCGCACGTCGACAGGGGACCCGCCGGCCAAAGAACGTAACCGGCCAGCTTCTGAATTACCCAGAATATTCGTTTGTGTAAGTTAAAAATCGAATAAAAAGGGAGCACCCAGTACTCCCAAGGCAATCGAAGCACGTAAATAATAACCTATATAAAGGGCATTAATCAATACATATCCCTGAGGGATTGGAAACGGAAACGCAATATTATTACACAATATCCAATACATCGCTACGACGGGAAGGGGTAGCTGTGGACTTGCGCTTAAAAAAAACACGAAGCGAAGCAAGCGTTAGCAAAGTTAATCGGTCAAAACCGTAATAGCTTACATTTTAAATGCGTTTGCCAATACGGCCAATCGCCGGAGGTTTCCGCCGGAAAAGCGGCGGTCTTTGGATTAAATATGGTACCGCAGCCCAAAAATTTTACAACTATTACGATCTTTGAGAAGAACAAGTATCCGTGTAACCAGCGACCTCAGCCACAAATCAATGAATACCTTTGGGAAACAGTTGTTCGAGCATAAAACTGCGCCATTTAGAAACAGCAATACAGAACACCAGGACTTTCAGTCAGGTTACTGGTGAAAATGGAAGACCTCGCGGTCAATCCATGGTATGTGAATTATATCAAAATTTTAATCACATAACTTTTAGAACTTTTGTGTTTCCTATTTGTAGCAAGTTGGGTATATAAAGCCTGCTATAAACTTGCAATAAATTACTAGAATTCACTACTACGCTTGGCGTGGTCACGCTTGTACTTCAGTTATGTATAAATAAAATAAATAAAGTATGATTTTATTTGTACATAATTGTATATTGAAGCATGTCCACGCCGCGAGTCGTACCGAATTGCAGCAATGTCTCGCAAATGTAAAGCCAGCCTAGCGTAATACTTTGGATAATAAGGCCTTCACTTTTCAATTCAGCGAGAACCCTACTTACAAAGACGCGTCTGCAACTCTTCCCAGAAGGATATACAAGACAGCAAAATTAACTCAAGTACAATTTTACACTATGCAACTACTAAATACAATGAAGCTATGAATACCTGCGTTATTCCAAGTGGTTTAAGAAGGCGACTTCCTAAGAAAATTTTTATAAAGCACATTACGTAACCAATGATCATTTAGAACAGTAACTTATCATGAAAAATTAGAAAGTCTAAAACATCGGAGTATTATTGGGATCCGACTTCGCTTGAAAGATATACCTAAAAAATCAACGTTGGGAGTTCAACTCATTTGCTTGTCAGAAATATCGTCAATATATTCTATTCGCGAATCACACACACATATATAGTCCAAAATTCAAGTAAATTATCATCGCATATTAATTGAACTTTACCCTTTAATAAGACACATAGATGAAATCTTCACGGTTAACCAACCGGGTCAGGTATTTAAAAGAACACAACGTTTCTGCGGCCATCTTCTGCCGCCGTCTTCAGGCTATATATACGCTCATTAATTAGACACATAGATGTTAAAATAAAAGCAGGATGTAAATAATATAACTTACATTTACTACTGTTGTTTCAATAAGACAAATTTACTGACCATTTTTAGAATAAAATAGATTTTGAATTATTATAAAGTCTGACAATTAAATATCCATTAAATGAGTTATAACAACCTCTGTGAGTTTTTATTTTATTTAAATATTAAACTATACTACGTTTCGTCTCTTCGAGTATAAAAAATTATCTGTTCATTGATCTCACTCCCATGACTCCTTCGGCCGTATTTAATTTTTAAACCTGAACAAGTTTGAAATGAGACGAAACTTAGTATAGTTTCATATTTAAATGAAATAAAACTAACAAAGAGGCTGTTATAAATATTTTAACATTATATTTATATTTCGTCGTTTTATTATTTATTTCAAAGCAGGATTCTTAAATTCGTAGGGATAATATTGGGCGAATATTGAATTTTATCAGAATTGATTTAATATTAATTACTGATCACTTTAGCATATTCAGTGGATTCATATATTTAATTATTAATTATTTAGCATAGATTAATTATATTGATACAATTTGAGGTTTGGAATTGAACAAGAAATTGCAAGCGTTTAAACGAAGTTTAATTGGATCGGTGATTGTTTGAATCGATGCTTTGAGAATGGTGACTGTGCGAATGTGCCAAATTTAATATGAGAGGAAGGGCTCGTAATTTGTTACAAGTGTTACTTTATTTAGGGGACTAAGTGTTTGCCTTCTGTCAGCCTGGTTTACCGTTTAGCCGGACCTAATCACAGCTCACATTCATAGACAAAGCCAGGCACGCAGTTATTTTTGCAGTTAAAAAACACTGGAATAATACGAGGTTCGCATAGAAGCACGTGCACGTCACGTTCTCGGAAGATAGATTCGCAACAATACTCGCATTGGTTATGCTTATATTGTTCGTGGCCGGCATGGAGTTATAATTATTCCTAATGCATCTAACAAAAGCTTCATTACCAAAGCACCATTCGCCACAAATATTTAACATGGGTAGCGAGAACGGACAAAGAAGCAATTAACATTTCATCTGCACAGAGAGATAACATCTTGCAATAACACATTAATAGTTTTCCCGGAAATTATGCGTTTCATAATTGTAGCCTCTTTCAGAACAAACAAATCTCCGTGAATAAGGAATAGGGCTCGGAATTGAATTAGCATAAATTATTTTACTTTGAAACCGTGGACTACCGAGAGCGGAGTAGGAGAAAAGTACAGCTTGATTACATGGGTTCTATATTTACAGTGTCTAACCAAACAATAAATGATGCATCACGACAACGTGCTGTTTGTGAAGCGCATAAGGCAATGGCGACAAGAGATGAGCATGTTTCAAAATACATACATCCAATTTGGTCCTTTCCCTTTGTCTCTATATGTACGCATATCGTGTTTAACATACGAAATGAACGTTTAAATTATGCACCGTGCTTCATTACTTCTACATTTAGGGAAGGCTATTCATGCGCCGTGTCACACCAGAACGGCAGAGGGATTTTTTTTTTCGCTGCCACATTTTGTCACATCGCGAGTACGCCAATTGTAATCTCCGACGGCGAACCCCCCCTCTCTCTCTCTCGCTCTCCCTCTCGGAGGGGGATAAAGAATTCAAGCTTACAATTTTTGCGCATGTTTTGCACTTTATTATGCATTCTTTTGCAATTATTTTTGTTTTCGCCGCCGTTTCCGCCAACACCATGGCCACAGAAAAAACCAACAAATATTCACGTTCGCACACGCGCACATTGCAGTTTTAGACTTTGTCTAAACACTGTGCCAGGAAAGACAAACAGTCGAGAAGAGGGAGACCCTTGTATCAACAGCTAATAGAAACATGTCTTCCCTTTATTAACATACTTTGCAGATATTGAAGTTGTGACTGCCGAAAAAAAAAGAGGCTGGTAGGGGACCGTCATGCATAGAGTAACGCGAAAACACAGGCGACACACATTCCTCACGTAAACAAAAACTTTGCGCCCAACACGTTGCAGCGTTTGTGTCCGCTTTGAGCATTCACTGCGCCTTGGGACATGGACGGCATAACAAAGATTTCTAAATTGTGCCAATCCTGCGGTACATTACCATCAAGTCCAATGCTATCTGACTACAGGTGGTTCAAAATCTCAAAACACGGATTTCATACGGCGAACAACAAAAAGCTACTTGGGAAACAATTATTTAAAACAAGAAACATAAAAACCGTCCTTGCAACAACTTCTCGTACGTAGAAAGGGAATTATTGTAACATATTTTTATCTGGTCTTAACATTTAAAGGAGTCTGGTACACAAAAAAGAATGTGATGACGGTCCGTAATCGAAAGAACATCTTATAGTCTATCACCTGTATACCAATACAAATATTCATTTTCGGCAAATATTCAAAGAAATTCCTTATACAATAAATTGTAATACTAAATGATGTTTTTCTTGAAAAAAGACGAATGACTTCAGAAGTTATAAGGGAAACGTAAAGCGAAAAAGAACATGTGTGATTAATATAATTCCTCCAAAAATGGTGCGTCAGTGAAAGAATAATTGATATATAAGGTGAAGGAAAAAACAGTAGGATCGCACGTTCCCTTTTTATTTTTTTTCGAAACAAATATAATAAAATTGCGATCCTGCTTCATAGTCGGTTGTTTTAATTTGATTGCGAACAAATGTTCAAAATTTGCAAGTTAATACATGAGCTCGATTATATTTCGTAGTAAACATTCATCTGTATACAATATCAGAGGTCCGTAGAATCAAATTATTAACTTGATTGATTACAACCGTCACGGCCCAGAAGTATAGATGGCCAATGGACGGCCGAACTCGTTTCAAACTATAGATTGAGCGAACCGAATTTCATATAACGCACTCAGGCACTGAATAGGGGGTTGGGGCGGAGGCGGAAAGGGGAAAAATATACGGACAATAAAAAACTCATTTGGTGAAATATTAATAGTAACATGTGAAATATTGAACTGTGCCTTGTGCTCGGGCGAGCGGGCGCCTCGAGTGGCGCATAATTATTTCAGCGCTGCTTTCTCTCGCCGCTGCATTATATAAAGGTGGCGCACACGGCACGACCCTGCTCGCCATCACACGCGCCGACACGCCACCAACCTACTCACTAATGTCACAACTTTCATACGAATCTAAGGAGAGCCGGCTGCGGTGCAGTGCAGTCCTTCCTAAGAAATGCGAAATCGCGCTCAAATCCGCGGGCAGGTGCAGCACACTCTCCAAGGCAAAAACAAGAAAATTAACAAACCCCTTAGAAGTCACTCCAAGGAGGGAATTAATGCTTACATGATCGATGAATAAGTACTTGGAGGACGGTAAAGTGAAGAGTCCCAGAAAACACAACGTCGAGTAGTAGAACTGCGGAAAAGTCTTAAGTGAAAATCAAAGTGATACTTATCATTTTGAGTAATATTTAACGAATTACAAAACAAAACTATTCTCATTATTAAAAAAATTAAGAAGCAGAAACAGGCGCAAGAAATATCAGGACTTCTTTAACTGATCCAGAAAAAAATTATCGCTTATGTTCCCACTTAAACAAAAATATAATACGTAAAGTTTTTTTTACTAAAGATTATTAAAGATTTCTACGACGTTTCGACAAAAATTATTTTATAATTTAATTCAAAGTCTGTGCATTATTATTAACTAAATTTTGACGCTGAAATAATGGACTTCGTCTGTAGTCTGAATTGCATTATTTCTGTGTGGGAGAAGGCCCAAAAATCTGGAAAACAGTCGAAATCTTGAATAAAAAGTTGACATATTGAGTGTTTTGTGTATCTGTAAATTTATCGTTGTCAGATAATTCCTTTATTAGACTTACCGTGGAGGGTTCATGATGAGTAATACGCAAAAGAACTGGAAAGAGGAAATCAACTTTTATACTATTCTCTTGACAAAACAAAAGTTTCAGGTACTTTACACGACCTTACACAACAATTCTAAAATACTAAAGACGGAACCAAATTTCTTAAAATTAAAATAATTCAGAGAAAAGTAAATTTCGGTACCACTGTAGAACGCTGCGTGAATTTAAGAAATTCTTAGAAGAATGAGAAAAAATAGGTAAGAATATAATTAATGAACGATTAAAAGTTTAATTACAAGTACGATATCAAACTAATCAATAAAATGTGAAGTAGGAATAGTTTGGAACTGTGACGAAATGGAGCTCGATTATTTCTTCAGTGAAACAGATGCCCCGGAATATTAAATTACAGACCAGTCTAGGAACCAAGGCAAATTTTTGCGTCATATTCAAACCCGATCTCTCCCCCGCACGTTCAGAACACGGCGTGTTGCATAAAACATAACCAAGGGAAAAAAGTCCAGTAGGAAGAATAAAAACCTTTTCAGGGAAATGTTGGACTTTACATTGTGGAAACACCAGAATGACGAAAAACATTGTGCTTACTCGCGCCCGTAACCGAAAGGGGAGCGTACGCCTGTCAGCATTTTAAAAATTCAACACTGGAAAGAGGACGCGTCATTTAACAATTCCAATCATTATACATTATTAGCAATTCCCGATAATGTCTCACAGCGCAGTCAAAAATTCTGAAAAGACTCTTTGCGGACAGACGGAAATGGACGCCAACGTTGTTCAAATCAGCAGGAATACAGACTTTCATAATTTTAAAAGACATTGTACAAGATGTTTACGCTAGTCATTATCACAAAGAACATATCTGCTGCTAACAGAATCTATTAACCGGCACGAAAAATCTGCGAGGAGACGTAATATAAGTAATGGTATTCATGTATGCTGTACAACCGTAAATGTAGTACAAGACTTCGTGTCACGACTTTGCAATATTTTGTGAAATAGTAGTTTAGCATAATTTAAATTAATTATAAATTTCAGATTTCCTGAACGCATATCTAACGGAGAAAACGGCCTGTTGCCATGTCAGCCCCTGAATTTAGACGGGCCGGGAAGTAAGTGTGTAACAAAAGAATTTTAAATACAATTCCGTATCATAGAGTATATCGTCGAGTACGTGCAGTGGCAAAATATTGGTGCCACTAATGTCAAGCCGCTCACAGAGAGGCAATGACTTGACAGGTTCGGATGTTACGTAAAAAATAAATTCACAGCTACTGCAGAGGAAGTGTGCAGGTAAAAAAACGAGGACGGCGGCACCTGCGCTATCGCTCAACACCTTCGTCAGCGGCTCCTGAATCAGCACCAACTGGGCGGCCGGAATGCCAGTAGCATTCCACACGTCCGACTTATCTCAATTACAACACATTTTACAGCAGGCAGCACGAGCCGCCAAGATGGCGGCGCGCCGTCCAGTCCGCGAGGAGGCGACCGACTAGATGTAATTGCCCGCGAGAATTAGCGCCAAGCGTCGCTTCCTCCGACGCTCCCAGAAACTCATCTCCCCGCTGCGACTAAATTTAATTTCCCCTCGCTTTTGCGTCATTGACATCTCCAACCAATCGCAGAGAAGAGCGACTGACGGAAAGGGGCTGGCTTGTAACTTATCGAGAATACTTCTGGTTGGGTGCGAAAATCATCTTTCACTTACTGACCCCCCTCGGCGCCCTCGCCTTTAACACTATTGGGTGAAGGGTAAGCCTCGGGAGGAGGCTGGTAATGCGGGGGTGTGAAATTGCTGGGGGAAGTCAAGGTGAGGAGGTTTCGATTGAGTCTCCTCAGGGCAAAATGGTGGAAGTCGACGGCGGTCACCATTATAAACTAGACACTTATGCACACACACACAAGAAAAGAGAAAATAGTTCCACACAATTTGCCTCCTCCAAGGTTTAACGCTTCACGACGCCTAAATTAAATTGGATTAGTTTTAATAAAAACTTTTATAAAACTTGCCATATTCATAAACGTGAACATCCAAAGCAGCCAGTTTTCGAATCAGTGAAGAAATGCAAATATTGGAAAGGACTTTCAAAGGGAGAAACGGTGACTCATTTAGAGGACGCAATTTCGCAAAGTTGATTTATACGCACATCTGCGGATTCTCCGGTCGCATGACCTTCCAATTATTCTTCATCGAGCATTTCCTAGAGCACACATATTCATAATAATTAGGTTTTATGAGAGTCGGCGGGCAAGGACTGCGGCCCATGCGAGAGGAGGAACTCATATCTCACATTAGTGTCACCTGCTTTTCCGAATAACGCGCTGCTGTAAATATTGACTGGGTACCGCATATTACACCCTAGTGCTATATATTTCTTACGAAATTACTACGTGGACGTTCACCCCCTCGCATAACTCAGTGTTTGAGACTATTTCTCCGGCTCCATTAAATATCTTGTGCAGCACGCGTTGTTCGGTGGCAAGGAGCCCATATCATCTCTAAAAGCAATGCACCCTGCTGAATATACAACATAACTTCGCCAAAGCATTAAGAATAGCTACTACAATCAACATTTTTTCGATATAGAAGAGATTACGGAAAAATTACTTCCTTTCGACATAACGCGTTTAGGGGCACAATGACCGACAAAAATTTTGTGTGTCACAAAATTTTACAAAAGGACATAAACTTTTAAACAGTCTTTACGATGTGAAGGTCAGAATAATATACTGCAACAACACAATGAAAAAAAGGGTACGAAAATAAAAACAATAGCTAAAAGGCTATTTACAAGTTCAAACAATAAAATTAAAGTTAATGATAAAATATTGTCTGTTACAGATGTATGCGGTTTCATACGCAAAATCTGTTAAACCTACACACAAAAAATTAACAGTATAATATATACCAAAAAATATATAAAATTATGTCTGTGTATTTTAGTGACTGAATTTTTATACTACTCTCAATGTATTTTCGAAAACGTCAATTGCAGAAACAGCTATAAGAATTACTCTATCGGTTGCAATTTCTCGTACTACAATGATCTTATAGTTTCTTGAGCATCAAATCAGTATGAACATAATTTCGTGTCATGTATACGATTGATTGCAATACTTGAGGAGGCAGTAAGTCCAATAAGTTTTATTTTTCCTTCGCGATACTTAGAGACCTTTATTGACAATGGAAATCGGCATTGCAGAGTAATCGTGACGAAATTATGATAATGCAGCCATTATTAAAAGGCATAAAAACGGCAGTCATATCATAATTACAAGATGTCAGATAATGCAAAGCAACAAAATAAGACCACAAATTTGTGAATAACGCGAATTTCACATTATTAAATAATACAGCATATATGATACAATGACGATGACGGAATTATAATTACATAGATTCTATTAAAACGGGCTACATGCGTTTGTAGATATCTTTATATGAGTCGTATAGAAAATACAGGGAATCTTTCCGTCGAAAAGAAAAGCGGAGAAACCAGTTAAGTAGGCAGTTATTTCCATTTTTACATACGAAATTGGGTAAACATTTACTCCAGAAAGACATCGTTTTCTTAAGACAGCCGACAGAAAACCATGTATTAAGAAATTAAAGAACGTAACTAAATTTCGGGATAGTTTGAATGGAGAACCATTACAAAGAAAGAGAATAGTATTTTGGGATATACTGCAGGTAAATGCAAAAATTATTACTAATACTCATGAAGAATACAAAAAATAATTGAGTCAAGAATTTAAATCATTTTCAACTAATGATCATGAACATTCCCACTAAAAAGTATGCTCAACAGGAAACTAACAATTTACATAGAGCACGACATGTATAAAATCATAAAATTATGAAATGTACATTTAAACTGAGGTTCACTCCTAGGGATGAAGCGGCAGAGCAAAAATTGTTATATCAAGCATTGCCCTATTGATAAAGACATATATTTGCTCTTCATTTGGAAGCTGAAATGTGACCTTACAGCGCACCAGGCATCGTTCTGTATAAGTCTCTAAATTATCCTTGCACACTGAGTGGTGTAACACATATATATTAAAAGTATCTCATTTAAAGTAGACTGGTCTGACTACAAACGTGATTTAGTAGCTTTATTAATATTTTATAATTCTGCGACCTTACTTCTAAATTTGATATTTTTGCTGACAATTTGGCTGGAGCTTCAGTAGTTCTTGGGCTTCCAGCCGGGTGAACGTAGGCATTGGCCACGACGTTTCGACGGCGGTCACTGCCATCGTTTTCAAGTGAAGCCCAAGAACTACTGAAGCAGCAGATACACCGGGAAAACCTTCGTTCTTTGATAATTTGGCTGGAGTTTTAGTTAAAATTGAAGATAATGTGAGATTTATGATTTAGTGAACCAAAAATATGATTACTTATATAATTAATCTGTTGAAGTATATTTTAAAATTTTCAGACGTTAGAGGTAAGTGGAATAACCGCGCTGTGCCCAGGGAGTATCGGAATCGAGCTCACGGCGTCGTGTAACACAGAGCAGCGAAACTAGTCATGAAGTGGGTCGAAATACGAGACGTTCGCGAAATAGATCTCTGTAGGCCCAAGAAATATCAAAAACAACAGCGTCGAAGTCTCGTCCGGGGACTGTATCAATTTCTCAGCGCGTACATTTTAAGAGCAATTTTGGACGACACAGGATTCGTCCCGATGACCGCGTCGCGTGAATCCCCGCCGGAGATTGCCATCTCGCCATTGGGACCCCTGTAATGATTGGCTGTAAAACAGGATGGTCGCAGTTCCAAACGCTCCCCACGCTCTCACAAAACGGGCGAAATATGAAGACATTAACCGCGTGTACTCGCCGGGAGTAATGACTGGCAGCCGCCGCCGCCCGGCCAAATGACTTATCCCGGGACAAATGGACGCAATCGCGGCCAACGATTAAACGGAGGCCTGATATTTTTAATCTCAGGCAATGGCATCGTGGGAACGATCTAGGCAAAAAATATCACGAGTCTAGCGACTACACAAACTGAGGCTGAAAACGCTGTTGAAATATTATGGATCAATAATGAGCATTTATTAAAAGTTCGAAATTTTATGAAACCCGTTTCCTCAGAAAAATGGAAAACTGTGAAATTACTCTTAAATGACAACGTCTACCATGACTGATTTAAATATTAGCCTGGGATGGCTGTCATTACTGAAATATCTCCACTTATATAAAACACAAACAATACCAAGTACCTTAACAGGATCCTAGTCCTCGAAGAGTATAAGTACCAGTCCCCTCGGCTTCAACGACATCGAAGTTGCTGCAGTTGCCAAATCATGTAGAATTTTTATAGGCTATTTTGTCATTTAAATTTTCGAGCACGGAATCCATTGATTGCATAACCGGATAATAATGACAGCATTATATTATACATGAAATTTTTAAGCACATCAAATTTTGTATCTAAATATAAAGTATTCTTAATCTTTTAAATATACAAGATTCTGAATTATTTCGGAAAGTGGTTAAATTTTCGTAATCAAAGACTCATCACAATATTCCAATCAAACATAACCATAATCCGCTCTTTTTAAAATGTTAATGATTTTATTTGCGGTGTTCTCAACCTACTAAGTTATTTTAAACTATTAGGCCAGAAAACAGCATGCTACCACCAATAAAATCATTTACATTATAATAATAATAATAATAATAATGAATTGTGGTAATGTTCCATGGTATATTACTTTTTAAAACTAACATAGCGTTACTTTTAAACTTATAATATTGTATGGGGTTCCGTCATACTTATAGCTTACATACTAATTACACATACACATACTTGCACATACATTTATGTATCAATACTGGGGCATGGAACTTAACAAATCCTCGAATATAAAACCAATTCATTTCTCTTAGAATAAACAGCCATAAACAGAATATGGAAGAGTGAGGAAAAAAACACTGCACTATCGCTTCACACAAAAACTAAATCATAACGTTAAATGGGAAAACAAAAAGCTACAAAAAAGAAGGATATTAGAAGGAACATTAATACACCGACATAAAAATACAACGGATAGGGGAAATGAGATGGGGATATTCGGAACAACGGTCGCCAACATTTTAGGAATGTTATAACCTTGCAGGTCGGGCAAGAAAGATTCTTGGTGTGATCTGAGCGAAACAATACAAGTGTAAGGTAGTCAATTAGACAGATAATCCGTAGATGGTGTTTGATGTCAGGGTTAGGTACGGGAAGGATTGGGGATAGAAGCGATCAATGCAGTTCCGATGAATGTAAGTAAAAACAGAGTATCTTATAAAATATTTTATTTATAATTATACATATAACGTATTATAAAATTTTAATATTGTAAAATTATCAAAATTTGTAATGGTACGTGTTTAAAAATGGCAGAAGCTGAAAGCTAACACTTAAGTTCCTTATTTTACCATCTACATAATAATTGGTTGTAAAAAAACAACTGGACAAAACCTGTTTTGGTACTTTTTAACATTATAAATTCCGCTCTTTCGTCTGAAAAGTGAATGTCGTTTACTATATCTTTATAAGAAGATAATTCCTAATGCTCTATTTTGGGAATTATTAATCACACCTGTAACTCCATACAATACAGAACAACACTAACTACAAACAGCGTTTCAGGTGCTCTAAGAATTTACTAACTTTTTTTAAAAAAGTGTCATACTTAATTTTTAACATACATAACAATTCATAATTTAATCTGATGTATGTCAAACAAATTTGAAATTATTGACTAACACTTTCATGCCAAAATACATAATTTTAGATTTGAATTTATCTAATTTAAATATATTTGAAATAAAATATTTACTCTATTTATTTAAACCAGCTTTCATATTATTAACACCTTTATTTGCACTTCCCATATATAGAAAAAGTTGTATGTAACCAACCATTTTTGAAAGATAACTAGATCACCAGAGTTCTCCAGGAAAATAGCATTACGGACATTTAGGATTTGTCCATACAGGCCAATTGAAAAGAGAGAAACCGAAAGCTTCAAGAAAAGGGTTCGACTTGTAGGAAAATTTAATAACAAAAAGAAGAAAAATTAAACAATTGCGAGAAAACGGAACGATAGCAAACCCGTGGCATCAGAGAAGGTTCCCGAGTCCTAGCTAAGAAATAACAATGTCTGATATTACACGCCATTGCCGACTAAAAATATCGAAGCAACTCTCAGTCCTCTTGCCTCCTCGCTAAAGCACTATTAAGCGCAAACACAAATGGCTAAAAATAATGCAAGGGCCTTTGCACTTAGTACTGGTGCTTCATGTGGGTGATTTGTATCCCTACCGTTCAATTCAAATCACGAAAACAGATTACCTTACACAAAGATCAGATTTTCATTTTCGCTACTACAATGAAAGTTCAATCTGGTATATGTTTATTTACTGCATAAAAGGCAATAAAATTAATAAAACTTAAAATTAAATAGATTCAGAAATATACAAACAACTCTCATATTCGGTATTTTAAGAATTATCAGAACGGCCAGATTTTTCTGGTCAAAACGCCGGGTTACTTCAGTATTCCCTCTTTCATATAATGTTTCCTTCACTTACTTTTTTTTCACTATCAATATCAATATTTTCTCAAAGCCACACAGCACTAACCAAATATTAAATTTGTACTGTCAAAAAATTTCAAATCCAAATTATGAGTTTTTCTTTCCATTTACTTGAGCAGTATATTAACAATTACTTCAAATACATCTCAACGCACGGATTGTTCTGAGAAATATAGAAAACGACAGCATATTGATGGATTAACACATAGCAAATGTGGTAAGTTGTATTAAAAGTTTCCAATAAAAATATAATATTTACTTCATGCTTTCCTTACTTCCTACAGAGTGTCGGCAGTTTATCTGAATATAAAAATTCACGACATCGGAACAGGAATTAGGAAATAAGACTATATATATATATATATATATATATATATATATATTTCTGCAAAACGCTCGACTGTAGTTTCATGATTAGCCGGTATTTTGTTCTCCAGATTTGATCAAAGAGAAAGTCTGCAGAAAACTGTTAGTTATTATGACGGAGCGGGACATGATACTATTAAAATGTGTAGGCGCCGATTAGATCTATCCATTTCGTGAAGTGGAACGAGCAACGTGGAATCAAGGACAAATGCACTACTTTGCCATAACGATTTCATCGGTAAAGGCAGTTATTCCGAACTGATCGCTAATCTATACCGGCAGAGAATAAGTAACGATTGGAAAAGAACGAGTTCGTCTCGGAACAGAACAGCTAACTCTATGAATATACACGAAGACACGACGAGGGTACTTTGAGTTGTTTGTTAGAAAGAAGGCCACTTAAATATTTACATGTTCAGTAAACAGGTCCATCTGAATGAAATACTTGACGTCGATGGGTGGATGGGTGTATGGGACCTGTGTATCATATTCCCCACGCCAGATGTTACCATTCTACAAGCGACCAAGATTAAACACTAAGTGACTACCTTTGCAAGGATCGAGACAGATCTTCATTTAAATCGAATAGATGCGAAAAACTTCAAACAATTTGATGAGGCGGCTTCAAATAACGAGTTCGAGCAGATAAATAAAGTATGAAGAATACTTGGACATGGTGTTTACTCAAGAGCACCCCGTCCAAAGTACTTATGTAAAATATCAACATTTGACTCCCAAGAGTATCCAAACAAGAGACAATATATTATAATAAAAAGAAGAATTCAGCTATTGCAATATTTAGCTTAAGATTATCCTTGTTAACCCATAATGGTAAATAATCTGTCGTCACGTAGGGACAAGCACCTGTAGAGCGTTTAAGTCAATTTGCTTATTTTTTTTATTACGATAGTCCAAATGTATATCATGCAGTAATGTATCTACACTTAACAGGTGAATGAACGCAAGTCGAACGAAGTGCAAACTAGTGCATTATACGGCAAACAATGGAATTTTTTTCTGCTTCGTGCTATTTGTGCATAATCATGTCCATTAAATTCAAAAATAATCTAGTATACATAACGTTATTATTTAGCGTACGAATAGATTCCGTCCTTATCGGCAGAATATAATTAAGAAATTGAAGAGATATAAATCTATCATAACCAACCGCATGGATTTAAATAAATTATAAACAACAGACATGGGGAGAAGTAGCGAATGGTGGATTCAACCGTCTACTGCATTGGTTTTCAGCTAATGGATTATCAATTACTTGTGGACAAACAAATTTTATGCAATTTCATACATATGGTTGTTTGACCGTTTAATGTTGATGTTGAAGAGACCATAAAAAACCTTCTGACGGTCAGTTGTCTTTTCAAAATAAATCAATTTATTATGACACTAGCTTCAGGTATTCATCCTATTATACTTATAACAATTCCACTTTAACAACAATATCAGTACAACGTACTTTGTAAAATTTAAAATGTTTTCAACACGTCGTCTGGACAAAACATTTATGAGCGTTGTAATAAATTTAAACTCGTTATTGCCAAATGGAAAAAATAAATGTAGGGTATTTTTCAGGGAAAGACAAAACCTTTATTCTTCACTTTTTTCCAAGAGCATTATTGCAGGAGTCTCTTACTCCTACATGCAAAGACATACTATCCACAATGCGCTCTACGATAAAAAACAGGAACCACTCAAGATGTGCAAATTTCTATACAGATACAAGAAAAGCTTTTATAAGCACAGTAAATCGCTAACAATCATAAATAGGAATTTTTATATTTAATGAGGTTCTATTACGAATATGTATAATTATGAGATTACAATGCAAGTTAAGAACTTACATTTAGGCCCATAAATTCGTCTAAACTATTAAGTGTTATAGTGGATCGATTAATAATAATTATGACGTATGTTTTCTAGAAGACGAAGAAAGTGTGATTCGATATTTACAAATTCTTCCCCCGTGGCGCTGCATTCCACTTAAGGCCTAGGCCTACTGGGACGACTGCCAGACTATCATTTTCCATGTCACATTCCGGACTTTTTAGAGAGGCACGCGCTAGGCCTGTCGATTCTCCTTTAGTCTTAGCTCTAGTTTTTCGTGACAATGACCATGCCCATGCCAAGCACAAACTTCTATGCTATTGTCGGGGTTTGAATCCAACGTCAGGGTTGCAAGGTGACCACAGCAGGTCGACTATATAAATTAAAATAACTTTAATTGTAAATAGCAACCGATATCGCCGTGATAAATCTTTTCGGTACAAAACAGTGCAGCAAACAAATGAAGAATGCTGAAAATCAGGTGCGTTTAAGTAGAACAGAAATGGAGAGAACAATCTGGAGGACTTTAAATTAGATTTTGAGGCATGAGGGCCTTGTAAAGTTAGCATTAGAGGGAAGATTTCTGGGGAAAGAATAGAAGAGGGAGACCAAGGCTGGAATTAGTGATGGGCAAAGTATTCCTTGTAAAGGAATAGTTCATTGTACTGACTAGTTCTTTGAAGTAGTTCAACTGAACTGAGTATTTAATTTATGAGTATGTCACTAATTCCGTTGGTTAATACATGCAGACTATGAGACCAAGTTGACACTCAGGGAGTAAAGCAAAATATCTCTTAAAATATAAACATTGTGTTTGCAGTGAAAAAATTATGAAAATAAGAAGCCAAAATGCAGTCAGTAAATGAATGATTAAATAAATTCCACTCAACGTTGCTGCAAGTGTTATGGCTTTCGTCAGGTGTAAACACGTGAAAGCCCGCGATAACGATAGACAGCAAAAATCATCTAACGACCTCTAAGCAAAGTCTTCGCTATCGCGTTCTCGCGACTCTCATCTAAGCTACACGGTTAGCAGAAACGCTGTGTGATATTCACTGAATCACTAATTCATTATCCGTATTTTGGTTACTTCTTTTCGTAATTTATAAAAATATTTCTTTTTCAACTTCATCTATTCCAGTAGGTGCTATCAATTAGACATGCACACTTTAAAATGTTAAACAATGGGTTGAGCTTGAAATGCGAGCTTTCTTTCTTGCCCTCCGCTAAAATGATAACCGTTTCTTAAAGATAATTTTACTTGAAGTTTGTGTCACGCGGTAACATTAACGCATATTTGACGACAGTGACGATAAAAGAAACACGCACTAAACAATAATAAAACGGGATCACTATCAAGAACAATAAGGAACAACTCAACGACAGGGTCACTGCTCATTGGTATTGCTGAAACCTCCTTAATTCACGAACCATTGCTCATAACCAGTGAACTAACTGCACTGTTCTTTTGAACGAGTTCGGTCGTGAAGTACACATCACTATGGAACACGCTTAGCAGATCAGCAGATCAGGGAGGATGTTGGGATACGCTAGAAATGAAGAGGTTGGCAGAGGATTGGTGAGCTTGGGAGGGTTGGATCATATTACACTAAATGACTACATACTTAAACATCAGCAACTAATAAGCAGTAACTGAACTTTAACTACTGATTTTTGGTGGTAAATTGAATGCTTCAAAGTAAACGCGAATTCTAAACTTACAAGAAAGAATTATAATTACAATTTTCCGTCTTAACGTAAAAGTGTAACCCAAATGCATTTCGTTGATATAATACGGTCTGAAGACAATTCTTGGAAAATCTCTAAGTAGAAACAAAAATTCCATACATCTTGCACTTAGATTATTGCAAAACTGGATATTAACAATATTACTTAAGCTTAGATGTTGGGCAAATGAAATGTACGTTATGCGCAGCGGTATTAATAGAAAAATCGTCACAGCAGACTGAATTGTCTGAAATAGAAAACTGGATATTTTATGTCAAGCATGAAAATTATTATATGCTAAAGTTCATTTCTTTCCAGCTCACGTCAACGTTGGGCTGGACGCAGACAGACGTGTACAATTAATTTAGCAACTGACATAAAGTGATCTACATCATTAGACAATTGCTTTACGGGCTGACGAAAGTCCGAGTAGTGGCAGTGAGAATCGTGTTGCATTCCACTAGGACATAGGAATATAAGTAAAAAATGAGCGCCTCATTAGGTATGCTAGTATCATATTGAATAAATACGAATGGCCATTCTCGACGACGTTAACGACCGTAACTTTTCCCATGGCAGATGCATATAAAAGAAACTGAAATATCGAAATGAGAACGTCTTGGTGGCACAATCACACGCCGCCCCCCGATTTCGAGTGTTAGCGGGAGGAGAGAAATGACGATGGGACACAAAGGACCCGAGAGGGAGAGAGACGCAGAGAGCGTTTTTTGTTGTACAGGTGGCAGCATCGGGCGTTATGGCCGTGACATGGGCCAGCAAATAAATCCGTATGTGCCCGCCGCTGCTAAAACATAATGACACGCGGACTTTTGATGGGGGCAGTTATTATACTGCTATACACTGTTGCTCATCATAAGCGTCGCTAAAACCGGTGGCGGATTTCAAATCAATGGGGGTATTCTATTTTATCCCCCTAGGCGCGCATATAAAATGGTTGTCACCGGCGCGCCACCGTTGTCCATCCGCCAAAACTCGATATATACACTCATTCAGCGAAATGTTTCAATCCGGGTCATATTCCGTTGTATACATTGTACAGATAGCCCGGCCGCTCATCCCCGCATTCACTATTCAACGCTATGTATGTATATTATTGTCATTAATCCACCGGCAATAAGCAGGGCTACGTCCCAAGTAATAACTACGGTCATGTATGCATGAACAATGCCGTGATTTCAACGCGCACAAAACTCAATGTGCAAAACTCATTGCGAATTCGTGGGAGCCTCCCCCTCCTTCCCCACAAAAATATCTATATATGCTGACTACAATATTACGGCGAATTATTACTGATAAAACTTGGGCCGCATTATTTATCTAAATGTTAGTACTCGCAGCGACGCTTTTGTGTCTGCTATTTCAAGTTATTGCTTTAGATAAAAATAACAGCCGATTGCAATTGTCTTGCGTGTGCGCGCACTATGGGGCCGTTCTGCCCGACAAGGGGAGGGTTTTAACGTTAACGACACGAATTTTATTTCATATTTTAATGTTCTTTGTGCGGTACAGATATTACGTGATACGGCGCGGCTATTATGGTGTTTTATGTTTAAGTCCTGCACGGCGATTTTTTATTATAGATATTCCGCAAGACACCGTGACTGCGTGAAACACACAATGTTCTCAGTTCCTTTTCTCCGCTTCTCAACGCTTATTCGATAACAATAAATTTTATCGCTAGTTACACTACGGTCGCGAGACACCGTCTTATATTTATTTCAGACATCTATATTACGCACCGCGTTATTACACCCATCATTCCTAAATTATTATAAAAAATAATACTCTTTTGTCTCCCATATATTCCAGGTATTCTGCAGTAACCGGGGGCCTCTTACCATAACTTAAGTTCAGACCACTACAAGGACCTAAAAAAAAGGTTCCCTGCACGGTAAATATTAGATTATTATTATTATTGCATCTGCCACGTAGCAGGCTAACAACTCACAGAGATGTGGCGCTGTTATTTATTCCTTGATTGCTCGCCGTAAAATTATAGAAAGCAATTTGAAAAATACCAAGTCCAATTATTATTATTATTATTATAATAGTCACATAATAACGCTCCCCGTAGAAAGGCCCAGTAACTCGTTCCCGGCGATACGTAACCTCATTTCCTCTGAGATTTATGCAGTTTTTATCGAAATAATTATCAATCCTTTCCTTTATTAAAGTCTCATGAACGCGATACACGGTAAACACAGTCGTGCAGGATATTGTTCCCCCACTCAGGCTGTCCTCCGTCACATTATAATACTTAATTATTTTCCATATTATTCGTCCTCTTTTTGTAGCAGGGAACCTGATTAGAGTTTCTTTATTACTAGGCAGCAATTGGAGGCGGTCATAATGGGTTATTACCCTCGACAGCAGCCGCGTGTCAGTGAGATGACGAAATCGAGACTCAAAACAATTCCCGTCCCACCACGGCAAATATTCTGCATTTTTCAAATAATCTCACGTATGACTTTTCTGACGAAACTGGTGTTCTTTCCTACTGTAATTTTTGTGCACTTGCTAATTAACTCATTCGTGTACTGTGATCGTTGTCTTCTGATCCTTTTGTAACATCGCTCCACAGTATTTGTCAGGTTTTGATGCACGAGTCTGCCTATTTAATACTCAAATTTCTTTTCAGTATGTTCTTAGAACTCTCCTCAGTGACACCACCAAAGAATTTCTCATTTCATAATGTCGTTTAACGTCTGCTTTTCAAAACAATGCTATCAAATTAAATTACAGACTAATTCACGGATAAACAAAGATTAATCATTTACAATATCGGACTGTTTGTTAATTAATGAATAATAAAACAGCCTATAAGTCAGAAATAATTTAATGTGAACTTTATTAATAGTAGTTGTAAAACGAAGTTTGGTTCCTGATTTAGAAACAAGAAATCACGGATGAAAAATCATAAGTGCATGTCGCAAATAAATAAATATATATACATATACTCGATTGATAACATTTATTGTTAGATAGAGTTTTTTCCATAAATTCATTATTCTAGTTCAGCTGTCCAATGATTTCATATGTGTATCATTAGTTATTTTAATGAATATCATTATTTACTTCAATTTACATTGTTAAATTTTAACGGTCAACAAAACCAACACACTGCTACGTTACATTTTTGCGACAACCTTCACTGGACACAGTCCAGGAAGCAAAATTTTCGCTTTTTGGTCGTCTAATTTGCATCCATTCAAAAACTAAGTTTGTATTACTTGTATATTTATAACTGCATTCAAAACTGAAAATATTTGTAGAAATACTGCCAGAAGAAATTTCATTGCGTTTACCTGAAGAAATTTCCTAACTATGGACGAAACGTTCCAACAATAAACTTGGTTTGTCTCTGAACTGGTAGATAATTTAATTACACGTGTTTCTCATTTCCTATTTTACAAAAGAATTTATTGCTATACAAAACCACATTCCTCTCTTGTTCTTCAGGTTTCGCGTTATTATACCCCAGTGTTACACAAAGCAAAACATTAAAATAAGACATAAACATTATCAATAATTACGAATAAAATAATTTACAAAGAATGGCTGGCAGTCAGGAAAAGAACAAGTTTCGGGACTTCTTCGGTTCGTTTAATTAAAATCTTATTAAAATTTCGTGATGCTACCGCAATATCCGGGGTCGAAAATTGTTGACTGACATTTTTAAACATGATATAACCAGTGTAACGTTTTTCTTAAAAACTTAGCAAACCTAAGAAGTGTAAAATATTTCACGTTATAACCTACGATTTTAAACATTGAAATTCAATTAACATAATTCACAATAGTTACCTTCTTTCAAGAATTTGAACTTTGATTAATTTGAGTTTGAAATCATTTCGCCAAACTGAAATATATATATATATATATATATAATTATTAATCCTTTCCTTTATTAAAGTCTCATGAACGCGATACACGGTAAACATATATTTGAGAATTCTTGTGTGTTTTTTATCATATTTTGTCATTCACTGTAACACTGATATAATTTGTGTTCCTCTAATTTAATAAACTAGCGAGATCCCGAAAATTGGGGGCGAAGCGTTTTAAAATTATTCTTTTTTTGACTTTGTATTTTATTTACATAATCAATAATTCCTGTCCTATCCAGTACACACTAACGAATATTTTTAAGCAGTTTCTCGAGTAAGCGTTCATCTGCAAACTTTTAAAGACAAGTTGTGCAAGCAAATGACAATTAAAAAATTTTAATATGTTTGCTTCATGTGTATTTTGGTGCTTTTAAACGCTGCGGTTGTTCCTTCAGTGTTGATTTTTTCAAGTCACTTCAAATTCATAGATTAGGTGCGTTATGAATTTATAGGAGCATCATACTGAGAAAAGGCAGTCGTCATTAATTGTGTAATCTCCGAATTCATACAACACTTTACCTGAAAAAGTTTCCAATTACAAGAAAAAGTACATATTAGTGAGATTTAGAACGAATTGCTACTCCCTAATAAAAGGAATAATAACTGAAAATCAATGTGTAGTATATTCATTACTGTATCAAGATATCGCAACTAAAAAAGAATACCAGGGATTCACGTTGAACACAAAATAATTAAGAAGCAGGAGATGAAGTAATTTTACCCATATTAACTACTAAGCACTATCTTCATTTTGGCGAATACAGTAAAAATACATTTTTGGAAGTCAGAACCAATTCAAAAGTATTATCTTGATATTGACCTGCCAGATACTTAATAAATTATGTTCTAGAACAAAACCAAGAACAATAGGGATGTTAGGATATGCAAATTTACTGCTGTTTTTCTTAATAGAACAGCGAAAATATTTTTCACATAATAAATAAATAAATTATTAGATGCTAAAGATTGTATGCGATTTTAGAAGTCTCAAAAGAACTATGAAATAGTCTGCTTGTAAACAGTACTTGCTATGAATGTACTTGATGAAATTATAATTAATAATAATGATAAGCAGAATATTGACCTTGTAAATAAATCGACAAATTTTCAGGATTTACTAGTGGTAATTGCCCAAGATGGCAAGTCCGTGACAGAATTCAAACGCCAGGAATTCGGTTGTTTCTGGAACATCAACCATTACTTTACGAGGACAGAGGAGGCATTTCAACGCGATCTTGTGACATGACAATCTTTTTTTAGTAATACAGTAACTAACTTATCCAACTTCACATATATTATATGGTGGAAATGAGAAATATAATTTGCGAAAACAGTTATGACTGATTTGGTTATGAATTGATTCAATTTAAAAAAGTTTTGTTTGTTGAATCTTAGTCAAATTTATAGCGTGATGGTGAAATATAAACGCAGAGGTAATTTTTATGAAGCGGCAAGAAACATGAATGAAGAATGTTGAAATGTGATGATAATATGAACACTTTTGCAGTCCTAAATATGCGCCCGCTTATAAAAACACAATTAATTTGACACGAAACATTATCAGCTATTTACAACAGAATGGAAACCCAAGTTGAAACGAAATGAAAATTAATCCTTAGTTTGCATTTTAAATTTCGCTCTGCGGAAATTAGTACGAACAATAATTTAGTGGATTTTTTAATGAAAATAATACCTATTACATGTCACAAATAAAACATAGCATCGCGTTAATTTAAAGTGATAAAACAAGAAATTCGTTTATTTCCAATTACAGAGGAGCGTAGTTATACGTGCGCGAAGCGATGGGTTCGTTAACACGTCCAAATAAGTGATTATTTATAATAATTTGTGTATTCAAAATTAGGACTATCAAAATGCTTCAGCAAGAATACCTTAAGTTTAAAGAAACATACGTATTGACTTTAAAAAAAGTACAGAAAATTCTTTTTCAGAAAGTAAATAATTATTTTTTGACATTCACACCGATGGCTAATTCGTTACAACCGTATTGGTCGCAGAACATTAATGTTTTAAGTATCTACTCAATCTTTGCTTTTGGGATCAGAAAAGCAATTATGCTACATTAATCTGAATTCATGGTCGATAGGACATTTCTCTATATTTGATTTAACCGTTTCCCGGAAGGCGTAATAGAATATTGATGAGTCTTCCTTACGGAATATGAATGCAAGAGCACAATGGAAGGGAATGTAACGACACGGGGAAGCTCGGTATTTTATACAACATGAATACACAACATTGCCTGGAAAACGAACATAAATCAACAAGATATAAGCACTGCTGCCGCTGCTTCCTACATTAGAAAAACAAAGACTCAAAGCGAAACAGCAAAGAAAACGTTTGCTAGTTTTGTTTTGAGATTGTCGATTGACAGGTCTGGAATCCGCTGCTTTATGTCTCAAATATTACTGGAAGTTTACTCTCTTTCTAGAATCAAACCATGCTTTTAGTCATTGATGCTGAACTTACATAGGCCTACATATATATACCGAAATATATGATCAAAACATCGACAATTGTGTCTAACGACAAAATCAGACATTGATTGGAATTTAAATGGTATCGTTCTCTGGTAGCTATTACCGTTAACAGTTAGTAACATATCCGTTTACGTAACGGAGTCCCGTCTTGCAGTAGGAGCCATTAAAATAGATAAATACTTGACATCCTTGCCAGCAATTGGCCATATAAATTAAAACTCGCAAACACAACGAGCAGTAATGGCGTCATCCGCTGACCTCATTTGCGATATATGTTGCAGCCGCCGCAATAGCTGCCGTTGCATTATTTATTTCCGCGTCTCAATGTTGCCCACGGAGAAATTCTTAAAACTGAATGTCAAATACCGACGTTGTTCACGCAACCCAAGTAGTTGGTGACATCGGCGTGTTCGGAGCAACGGGGATAAGCGCGCTCTTCAAAATATCTGAACTCTTCAAGAATCGAATACGTCATTTCATATCGATCATTTCTAAAGGCATTCTATATGTATTTTTTTTAATGCTACTAAATATTTAACAATACGAACGATCTACTCAAAAATTTCGATGTCAAATTGTAACGACACAAGCAAAATAACACCACTTCTTACAATAATAAAACTGATAAATTAATTCAGATACCGAAATTGAATTCGGCGCATGTTTAATAGGGAAATTCTACATTCGATTAACTTAGACGAATACTTCAAATTCTATTATTCTCGCATTTCTGAATTAAAACATATATATATCTACATATATATTTATTTCATAACTGGATGTTTCAATATTACGGCTATATACTTCGTGTTGAAAAGAAATACCCTATTCGAAAAGCGGACAATTTTCTTGTCGTGTTTGACAGGTTAGTTAAGGCACTTTTTGGTAGATAATATATATATATATATATATATATATATATATATATTGATCAGACTAACAAATTGTCCAAATTGGAAAAATCGAACTAAGACAGCATTCTGAAAAATTCTCTGCTTTTCGAATAGGATATTTCATTTCAAGACGAAGTGCATAGCCACAACACAAAGATACAGTTATGAGTGAAAAGTGATATAATTATAGCTGAATTAAGGTGCGTGCAGAAATATGAACTAGCGACTAAATAAGAATTGACTTCGTCAGAAATAGTACGTATGCTGCAAGTAGAAATATCTGAAATAATAAAAGTAAACACTTGAGAGAAGAATACGCGATAAACAAAACGTGTCCTTAATTATATCCCTTAGAGCAAAGGAGCAATCACATAGAAAAATGGATCCAAAAGAGTCAATATCAATTAGATATACCGATTGTAAGACGTGCAATGCAGACAATATTTCGCCTCGAATATTTAATACGGGTAAATTAAGGAAGAGCTGTTTTCTAAAAAAACATTTCGGTGAGTCACCAGTACGAGGGAGTTGGCTGACATAGGTTTTCTGGCATCCCCATTCTCGCTAGCCCTAATGTAAAGCCGTGCAAGTTCCGCAGAAGCATGTCTGTTTCCAGTTTGTCGTGAGTTGCAGATGGGAAATTTGAAACGTCACGTCATAAAAGTCAGAGACTAATATACGAAAATAATCCGTTAAATACTTGCGCATTGAGTCTCTTTGCAAGAATTCCATTAACACAACACTTCCCCGTCGAAATGAGAAGGGAAACAAGAGGGAAACATTAATTAAACGAAGAAAACGAATCCAGTGACGTGAATGTTTCGTCAATAACGTCCACGTTGCATTGCTTTGAATTAACAGGTATGTATTGTACCACATGTTCTTGTATTCTTATAGAAACAAGATTGCAATCAATGTGAAGTGAAACTGAAGTTTGTTTCTTTAACTAGAGTTCCTCCGTAGGACGGACAAAGGTAATTAACTTGATATTGAGTTACACCAGTAATTACCGTCGACAAAGATTGTCACACGTTATTTGACGACTGTATACTTTGAATATTTGAATCCCGGAGGCATCTATTTTATCTAAGCCTATAAAATAAAAATAAATTTATTCCGAGTTTGTTGGGAGGGAGGAAACTTTAATAACATCGAAGTGCCTGTCATTATGCGTCATTATTATCATCAAATGTATAAAATTTTCGTCTAGACAGAACGCCTTCATAAATTTTTATGATAATAAACGCTTTACGGTTTTATCACCACCAATTCTGGGAAATCCAAACAATTTTCCCTCGTCGTGGGACGCATGCTGAGCAGTAGAAGCAGGAGGTGCCAGGTTCGACTTCGCTTAAAATATCACATTCATATTATTTATTTCCTGACGACTTTTTCGGAAATTTACTAATACGGACAATAATGCTAATTGTTAGAGGTGTAGTAACCGGAAAATAAGAAAATATTCTTCACGCCATATTATTAGATATTTGTTTAAAGCTCTCAACTAGTAAAGAAACTGCATTAAGTAATACAACTTTGAAATTAACGATGATTATCTTTATGTCGAGCATCTTATTTTTTCAAGAAGAGAAGTAACAAAGACGGTTCCAAAAATCTGCCTTCGAAGCTGGTAATCGAGTTAGGGGGCGCGAATGCGCTTCTCTCAGCACGGACTATTTTGTTTGCGGCTAATCTAATTAGTCTTGTGCCCCTGTTAAGTCGCAGATCCTGACGCCTGCCTGGTTAGACGATCAAAGGATGGGGTACTTGAGCAATCGCTGTCCTCGTGGCGTCTTTGTTCCAAAGATTCTATTCTATATTGGGCTCAAAAAGATTGTCTTCCAGAACAAGCATTTCGAATAATCAATATAGAATATAAAAAATTGTTCTTTCATCTACTGAAATCTTACTTTTACTTAAATATAAAAAGGTATTCCTTTCCAAAACAGGCTGTTAGATATAACATGTACTAGCTTCGTGCAAAGAGTTACAAAAGATAAAAAAGTTATCGAAAGGCAGAATATTTGATTTTCTTTGTAAATATAACTACAATTAAATAATACATTTACTACTAATAAAGTTATTCTAATTTGTAAAAATATACTTACCTATAACGAAAATAAAGTTTTCTGCTACTTGTTTCTTCTGTGCGTTTCAAAAATAATTAAAAATAATGTCTTATACATCGCTTAAAACATTGACTTTTTTAGAACATTAAAATTAAAATAACTTACGTATCATAATTTTATAATAATAAAAAAGAATCACATTAGAAACTTCTAATTTATATATACCAAAACGAATGTAACATATTTGTTGCGCATATCATTAATACTTACAACCTAGGGAGAAAAGATGATCAATTTTTATCAGTATCAGTTTCTCGATACTTGAGTAATTATCTTATTCCTACCGGTAACCATAAGATAATACAAATGAAACTTAACTAAAGAAACATGAAATAAAAAGTTTACATTATAATTCGAACTAAGCTGATTTTCTTATTAAGGCATGCATATTAAAAGTGAATCAAAATACGTTCCAAATTAACGAAGCAAAGGATATAAAATTATGATTTGATCAGAAATAAATGATATTTAAGGAGTTTTTGCCATTTACAATTACTACTTATCCATGACGGCTCGGTAAATAAAACTGAAATTGAAAGAGTAACGTTCTGTGCAATTGACGGCAGCCACATCGGTATTGAATGAAGAATGAAAAGAGATGCACGCGAACTTTTGGCGCGGGGTGGAGTTTTAAAGCCTCGGCACGCGGTGATTTAAAAGCGCATGGCCCGGGGCGGGGATCAAACGAACGAAACGGCGTGAGGCGGCGAAAACAAAACACACCAAGCGCCACGCTTGTCAACAAGCAACAATTAGCCTTCACCCAGCCACAACAGGAACATCGAAAAATAAAACATAAAAAGCGCTAACAAATTTTCGCGCGTCTTTCGTAAAACGACTCCAGTTAAACACATTTAAGAATAAATAGTAAATTAATGAGGGATAAAAGGTACTCACCCGCTCCTCCTCGCGAATCATCTCGGCGATTCCCGGCTTGATCTCCAGGTCCTCTGGATGTTGTGGCGGGGGTGGTGGAGGCGGCGGAGGCGGCAACGGCAGCCCCGGGTCGGGTACGAGCGTGGGGCCGTGAGACGGAGCTTGCGTGGGGAGTGGCATATCGTCTAGGAGATCGCTTTCCTCGGGACTGCTAACGGAACTACGCTCACCTGAGGGGCGGCGTCGCTTCTTGGCACGCTGCAAGAGCGGCAGGGGCGGCGAGAGGCAACCGCTGCCGTCAGACAGGTCCCAAGGCTTCTTGCCGCCGCTGTTGCTGTGCAGGTGGTGAGGCAGCGGCGTGGAGGGCGGCGATCCCGCGGCGTCGCCCCCGTGCCCGTGGGGCGGGGACGACCCGTTCGTCTCGGGGTCGCCGCCTCCCCCGCCGCCGCTACCGCCACCCCCGACGTCGGCAAGGCCGCGAATCTTGAGCGACTCGGCCACCTTAAGTAAGGGGCCGATCTGCTCCTGAGACACGTTAATTTCGCCTTTGTACATGAACTCTACGGCGGCCTTCAATTCGGGCCACTTGATGTCCTTGAGGATGACGATGGGGTGCTGACACGGATTGTCGAAGAAAAGAGCCTGGAAGTAAGGACTGCACGCAGACAGAACCATCTTGTGCGCCTTTACGCTGTGCCCTTCGCACGCGAGAGTGACGTCGACGAACGATTCGCTCTGCAGCAGCTGGTCGAACACGTTCGTCAGGTTGCTCTGGTAGTTGTTCCATCGCAGGCAGAACTGCTGCGGCGGTTGCTGCGGCTGCATGGTGCCACCTTAAACCGAACGGCGAATGCGAGTTCAGTGACTGACTGGACAAACGTACCGGAAGCCACTCCACCACCGACGTGCACGCGCGCGCGGAACAGACTGGCGAGCCGAGCCGAGCGCTCTCCCCCCCTCCACCGCCACCACGCTCGCCAGACACATGGTCGATTCTCGCTCGCTACGCGCTCCTCGCCCCTCCCCCTGCGCCCTCCCCGCTCCCCGCAGCGCTCCCCACCCAGCACTTCCCGTCCCTTCCCTTCCCATCCCCCGCGCCGTCATCATTTATTTATATAAAATGTACATGTAATACGGGGGTGTGAAATGAGAGGATGTCTGTCATACATAATGCATGATGATGCTCTGGCCCTATTGATTTATTGATGAAGGAAACCGAGTAAAGGCTGCAGCATCTACGCCTCCGGAGCGAAGACGTTCGTTCGTTCGTTCGTTCGTTCCTTCCTTCGTTCTGTACAGAATTGAGCGCCGTAATACTCGGTGTATTTAGCTGGCAGCTGCGGCCGTGACTCACGCGAGTCTCAGGCTTTATGTTATCGAATTTCATTAGAGACTTAATTTGACGGCGAGGTCCTGTACGGCGTCGCCTGTAAACAACGAACGCCGCGTTATTATTTACTGTTACCGCCTGTTCAACAGACGCGTTTAAATAGTGTGCGCTCGGCTCAGGAGTGGCTTCCACTTACATCATTCTAACTTTGAAAATCAATTTATCATTCTAGGTAAGCTACTTACGACCTTGAAGGGAGTACTTTTGTACACCCCTGCAGACGGCCTGGCATGCAAAAGAAAAGAAATAAAATAAGGGAGAGGAATATGTAAACATATGGATCTTTGTTTTGAAATGCGTTCTCCAGCGTTCCAGGAATGCATGCATCATTTAACCTTCGATGCACACTAACTTTATCACTATTTTGCTGGTAGTATTTCTAAACTTTCGTGCACTAAGTACAAATAAAAGTTGTAAAAACACATTTACACCGTCAAAACGACTAAATTAATTAATACTAAACTAAAGGTTATATAATAGCTCCATTAAGAACATGCAATAAGAAGACAAAGATTTTAAGTCATGGTGCCTTTATTTCAAAAAAACGTTTTGTAAATCATAAAAATAAAACAACGATACTTACTGCTTTAAAAGAGACGCACAAACATTTGACGAGAAATGTAGCGAGGACTATTCCAGAATTTTATGTTTCATACTAAACCAGGAAATATTCTGTAATCCTATCCGGTGAAATATATAAAGGCCTGAAGTTATTCGATAAAAGGGATGAAATTGAATTTAGGATTGGTTGTACTGGTGCACTATTTGTCACTCCATGGGACCATGTGGTACCAGGTCCTGTGAGTTGAAGCGGAGCCGAATCAAGGAAACTAAGATCACGACTACAACGCAATTATTTTAAATTGCCATTTTATGCCGTAACGTTTTGCGCAACGGAGCGCGATTACACGTTCCATGTAACGAACTCATAATTTTATGACCGTAGAGTAGCTTAATAACAGGAATCTGACTAATGAACACCGTGTATTAACCAGTAATCACCCGCTACGTATTCCAATTTTTATTATTGCTGACCTAAATTTTATATATGTCCCAAACCTCTCTTCCGTTCCGTAGACATAAACGCGGACTCTTCAATGCAATACGATCAGTCGCCAACAATTTTCAAAGACACTCACTATACCAGTTTTAACAGTCTTTGATATTTCCTTATTGTAAACGCTATATCTGATAAATTCACGCAATAGTCGTAAATGCGTATCCTGGCCCCGAAAACAGTTTATAGCTGGAGGGATATTCTGTTGACCACTCCAGTGGAATCTTATGATCACTAATATGAATAAACTAAAATTCAACAAAATAAAACTGACTGTAATACTTGGGCACTTCACAACTGCCATGGACAACCAACTTTTTTTAAAAAAAACAATTTAATTCAACCCATGCTGGAAATCTAGCGCTTTTTAAGAGTACTGAAGTGTTATCATGTGGATTTCTTTCCGATGTACTGCATATACTATACAAAAGTATAAACAATTGAAAAATTCATCATTTTCCCAATCGTTGATTCACGTCAATGAGACGCATATCGTATTAACACTGAAAACGTATGGGATCTCATTAAAAGAGACGATTACGCGTCATAAAGCAGCATACAATTCACGTTAGTTAATTTTAATATGTCACCAAATGAAGGCCACGGATTTTGCAATTACGATAAAAAAGTAATAATATAGCAGGATGTGGTCAAAGGTTCAACTGCCTGTCCATATCGAAATTATAAGCTTAAACTTGGAGAATTTCTATTTTTAAGAGTACTATGAACAATAAATATATATTCTGGTCAAATCAGAAACAATAAGCTAGATAAACCAACTTATATTGGAAGAGGTGGCCACAAATTCAAAATCAAAACGGCCGCAGGGAAAGTTTTTATTTCTAAACAACGTTAAGCGATTGGGACAATTATCTCCAGCACGGTTTCATCACGTTTAAGAAAACAATATAAATTGATTCCGGAAGCGATGTGAATAAGGCGGAGTGTTTTAAATATTTATTTACTTTACATAGCTTCTTTTCGTATCGTGAAACAAAGAGTTTATAAGCGTGAAAAAATTACAGCACAAATTTTTAAAAATCTTTTTTCTTGATTTCAAAATTGTTCACACATTTGTTAATGTATTTGTTCTCAAACAACCACCGGGATCCATACCATTCGCATAAAATTATATGCAAACGTACAATTTATTAAAAAATGGTGTTCAGTAGCAGGTAAATATAAAATATATATCAACACTCAAGACCTTTATTACGTATCTACATATACCTCTATTTTAAATTTCTTCATCTGAATTCATTACAGTTCTGAAAACACATTATATGAAAAACCATTGATCGCAGCCACATTTAAAAATTATTAACAACTGAACTATTTTAGCTAAGACAGAATAACTGTTCTAGTCGAATCACTAAATCTGATACTGCAGAAGATAGCAGAAGAACAGTGGCGATTATATTATTAAATAGTAGTGTGCACAAAAGTCACGAAAACTCGAGTAGTCAAATATCACTGCATCACGAGTCCATCAAACTTCTGCTTCATCTGCAAGATGTAAAATTGTTTACTGGCAGTAACCTACGCTGACTGTATATTCATGTACGTATGTCATGCCTCGACCGACGTTACTTTCCCGATCATCTTTTTCAAACTGTTTTAATATGTGGTATTTACTTAATCACTTACTTGTGGCTACTTCAAAACCGATTTCATGTTAAAATAAAATATAAGAACAAACTATAAGAATATATTATTTAGAACGCTTGGATCGATTACTCAGACACTATGCGAGAACAAGTCGAAATATGATGGTCACAGAATGACTAGAAACATTCGTGTTCCAAATATTTGATTTATCATATATTCTTGTACTTTACTTGCATGCCAAATGACAGAATAGCGTTAAAGAAAAACAAATATTACAGCTATAATCATATTATTTTGAAGTCCATACAATCGAAACCCATATTATTCAATGATTCGAAAGAAACAAAATTGTACTTATAATTTATACTACCTTTAATATATGAAGAGATAAATTAAATGACCACTTTTACAAACAATTCATAAGTTTCATTAATATAGGACATTTCATTTCATCGGGTACAAAGGTGAAATAAATAAATTTCTTCGGGTTTTTAACTACAGACAAAAGATTGTACAAAACAAAAAATTATAAGTTTAAATTGACAATATTTAGTTAAAAATGAATGATTCAATATTTTGTCAGGATTGAATAGTTATGTGTAGTTAAATAAATCTTGTGGATTGCTTTTAATTGTAGTCATTTAAATTACAAGATTCATTTAAGAGGAAATTATCTAGTTGTGAATAACCTGTGCGAAGTAGATTTAAGGAAATAAAGACATCAATTCACTCAGTTTTCTACAAGTGTGGCCGTTTAAATAGCAACAATTTTCACATGAACGGTGCATATTTCCTTAAATCAGCGAATGTGAGAGAGGGAGAAAGTTTACACGAAGAGTCAAACAAATAGCAATTTATTGTAATCTTTTGTAATTATGTCTAGAGATAGAGACTCGGCGACATGCAATAAAAGCGAGAAATCAGATTTGTGTTCTGGGCACAAGTAAGCTCTGGCTAGAATCGTAGCTGTAAAATAGTCGGGATAATTATTTTATCTCCGTTTAAAATACAGCAACCACCATAAAGCTGCCTTAATAACTAAAAATAACGTTAGACCACGTATTGCGAAATTACATCCTTAAAAAGTACGGAGTCGTAAAAGGATAGGGCACACGAGGAAATCATGCTGGAAATTTCATTTGAAACCCTACCCACCCCGCCCGGGGAGAATGGAACCGACCCATGCAATTTTAACGAGTTCTGCTGTATATTTAATTATTGTAATATTTATAAAAGCTCGTACGGTGAACTTTGAGAGGGGGTTGCGAAGACGAGGGTAAGGGCAGCGGAGGGGTCGACGAAGGAGGGGACTTAAAGGGTGAGGGTTAAGAGAGCCAGCCACGAAGAGGTCTCGGCTCTGCCCGGCCCGGCCCGGTCCGACCCGACCCGACACGACCCACGTGCGCCCTCCCACGCCACCTGCACATCTACCTTCTCACTATGTCAACCTTCATAGTTTAGTTACTTAAATTCTCTATTAGTTGAAGGAACGGTCTAAAACAGCTCCCCGTGCCTAATTTCCTTTCAGCGGCTCTTAAGTTGCTGTGGTCCAATCATTGCATTTCTTTTCGTAATGTCACGATCCCACCAATCGAATGAGTATCATCTGGGCGTTAAAGTCCGTTATATGCGCTGCCATCAAACTCATTAATTATTTGATAATTATGAAAAAGTCTTAATTAGTTTAAAATTAACAAGTAGAAAACGAACAACTAGGCGGTACATTAATTAATGCTACCACAAAACTTTTTTGTAAATCTTATTGCTTCAAAGTAGCTTCGTCGCCTGGGAAAGCTCTTATTATTTTCATCGCCTTACAAAAGCAATAAGGTATTCACAAACGTTCTGTTATTATTTTAAAAACTTTTATCGTACAGATTATCAGTTAGGACGATAACGATACAGTATATACAATATTAAAAAGGTATATAATTAACATGATAACGTGAAGATAGGTTAATTCATTTAATTAACCTACTTTAGGAGAATTGGTTGTGTTTATTTATTTCTGCGAGTACCTGAGGGGCATACGACTTTGGTGGGTGAGGAATGACAGGTAGAGAACTGATTTATGGAGGATTAATGAGGATGTGGTCTGCGGACATGATGGTAGAGACGTTCTGTTATGCACTTTATCCTCCAGTTTGGACGGTTCATCAACTACTTACTTAACTATTGGTTAATTCTTAATTATACGGGTTGATCTCTGTAAGCTTCAAGCCATGTCGGAGTTATTTCGTATTGTATTCTATACCGTAAAATATTGTTTTAAAATATCGATATCCGAGAGTATCGAATAAATATCTCAATCAAAGAAAATAAATTTTCACATCATTTGAAAAGCTCATTAAATTTATATGTTGTTTTCCTCTTAATGTTTGCAATGACAGGTTTTAAATAAAATATAATACAATAAGATTTTTTAATAAAATACGCTTTCTTGTTTAAAGATTGAAAAAATTAAAATTGGAGATTTTTAAAATAAGAAGGGGAACTCGGGACGGAACGTGATACTCTCTTTTTTTTACTGTGCAGCGCTAGAGGTTAGTAAATTGAGGTGGAACATTGTAACTGGTCAAGGAAGAAGTTCTGGCAGCCGACTTGACCAAGTTCTAACTAAGCCTTACATCTGTGAATTTATAATTTTTGCAGCATTTCGGCAAAACGTACGCTACAAAACTCCTCGGTTTGAACTCTTTAATATTTTACATTCGTAAACCAGGTGTCTTTAGCTGCATATAAGTTACGTATAAGGTTTAAATGTACTTGGTATTAAGGCTCGGTGGAAAACCTTAAACTGAGACTAGCGTGCGGGGAGGATCGGCGTACTACTGTATAAGGCAAAATGTAATGTGTTCCTCGAGAAGAAAAGAAAAAACTGGAAGACACACCTTATAAGAATGAGTTACAGGATGCTGTATCCCAAATAATAGGGTTAAAAATTAAAAGAAACGGAAAACGGGGGAAATGCTAGCAAATGCTGTGCAGTTACAAAAAAAAACTCTTTGCAAAAGTAAGAATTGATAAAACGATCGATCATACGAAAATAAATAAACACAAAATGTGTTAAGGATGGAGCAAAACGGGAAATTTGTAAGTTTGTCTAAATACATATAAAAACCTAAATTCGTTGTTTTACGTTATATTGAAAGCATTAAGTAAATAATAGAAGAAACTAATATTTTATATTTTCATAGTGATGTTTCTTTTTCCATATTTTTCTCAAAACTTGTTAATCAATAAGTGTCCCGTTACGCCATGACTTCCCCAACATGAAATTAAGCAAAAATATTGTTTGTTTTTCACATTACAAAATATTTTTCCTGTCCATACTTTTTAACAAACAGAACCGTATTTTTATTTACATTTGAAGTACCAACACTTTTAAAGGAACTTAAAATATTCGAAGTCAGTTGTTGCGTAGATGATAAAATATAGTCTTGCCAGTTTGCAAAGAAGAGGACAAAACTGGTCGGGATCAGTGTCCAAAGAGGAGACGCGTTTGCTTAAATATATTTATAAAGTGAGCTCGCCATCTACGTTTTTCTCTTTTTCTCAATGGACCAGGTCTTTGTGATGACTCCAGAATGAAATCCTTGACTTCCTTATTATGCTTTGTGCAGTAGTACACGCCTTATCTTTGATTGCTTTCGATCTTGGATAAAGAATGCATGCGAATTCCCACTATATTCTGCCCTTCAACGTGGTCACAAAAAATATTAATTTCTATAAAATATGAAGCGATAATCGTCTTTATAACCTCGCTATCCCCGCTTGATTGTATTTTTGCGATATTAATGAAGGAAAGTATTTATTTAGCAATGTATTCAAAGAATTGATGTACTCTAAATCAATTCTTTCTTTGTATAAATATTTCTCGGATTTCCGTTCGACTCAAGGAAAGCTTACGACATGACAGTTCGCTGCTGTACTCTGATGATCAGTTCACTTGAGAAATATTAGAGCGTACGCCATCCAAACATCGTGGATTCAGCTTTCTTTGACCTACACGGAAACCAAAGAAATATTTATCCAGTTTTGTTGTTGTGGTATTCAGTCGTAAGACTGGTCTGATGTAACCCTCCATGCTAACCTATCCACATGACTAGCACATCCCACATCCTCCCTAATCTGCTTAGGGTATTATTCCATACTTTTCTCCGCATATTATTATATATTTGAAGCAGATATTGCAGGTCGCATGTTTGCAGTCTACCTTCTCAGGAAAACACCTGCTAATTTCTTCTGAGAAGTATCTTAGCGTAATAAGGAATTAATTAATTGATTAATTATGAAAGAAAATCATTGCTTATATTTATTGGCATGATCATTTGATTAAGTACCACTCATAATAAATATATTAGTAGTAACATTAACTTACATTTTACTGAGGTTTCGGCTTTAGCACAAATTTGATGATAAAATTAAGGAAGAAGCACTCCATAAAGGAAAAGGGGACCGCTATAACGAATGACTTTAACCTTGCAACAAAGACAACTTTCGATGTTCAAAATTACCCAGGAAAAAGTATCGATTCCTAGAAAGTATCACTAAAAAGTATCGAGTACTACACGTACTAGTATCGTAAGCCGAATACCGACATCAGTAAAGTATCGATAGTTTACTGACATAGGTATTCGCCTTCGGATACTTTCTAGTATAAATTTGAATATCGAAACCTTTCAGTACTTTATATTGTCCTTTTTCCATTAGAGTCCGTGTTGCTGTGTTTTATACTCTTATATCGTAAGTGTGAAAGATCCATGGGATATAAAATTCTAATATAATTAAATTCTTGTACCAATGCACAAAGCTTAATATAATTATGAAGGTCAATAAAAATGTAACAGAGCGTCGGTTAAAAGATCACCTACTTTTTTCGTTATTTATTTGTACATACATGACGACAATGAGCTTTTGGAGCGACACATTCATGTTCGAAAAAAAAGAGTAGGTAAAACCGATGACGATCTCACTCTATTGGTACCTGTCTAACGCTCGAACACCAATCTCGGTCAGTTTTTGGGGAGGTATGGCAAAAAATTATCCTTGTTTCAGCCAACTGGCAAGACAATATTTTCTGATCACCAGTTTCAAGTGGAACACTATTTCCTTATATCGGAACAATCTATTCAAAAGCATGGAATTGTTTGAGGCCCTTGCGATGGGGACAGAATTTATTCCTGCTGGATCTAAGTGAAGGGGAGTGGGGTTTCTAATTTCTGTAACTTTTCTGTTTTGTTATCAATATATATAATAGCCCTGAGTAACGCTCTTCGTGAAACGCTCAGCTTTAGCTTCGTCAAAGAAACCACGTTGCCCAAAATAACAATTAAGTTAGTGTTACTTCATACTTCTATATCCCTAACGTATTGAAGAAGATGCATGGTTACTACATAAAGTACTTTTTTGGACATCGAAATAAATATCAACGGTTTGCTTCCTTTAAACCTAGCAGTTTTAATTCAATAGATTGTAAACCTATTTTAATTACAGGATCCGGTAGAAAGGCGATATATTCTTAATGAGCGACTGGCTAGATTCAGGACTAGACAATCCCTGAATAGGATTGGAAATAATCAAGCGAATTTAGTTTCTTTTTTGCGTAACAGGCTACATGAGGGTGATCCTGAAGCAGGCAACTCCCCTTTAATAGAATAGGAAGGGACTTGAAAAGGGGGGATGTGGAAGGTAGAGCAAGGTAGCCCAGGGTTGACTAGGGCCCCCAGGCTATAGTGCAAGGATCCTACCCGGTGTTTCACCTAAAGGTGATGCAGGGAAAAACCCTAGAAAACCTGCATCAGGTAGGTCGGGCTAGTGGGTACTACTCCTGCGCCCTTCTGATGACGGGAGACTGGATTGCTGTGGGAACGCAACAAACCCGCCTCCGTGCCTTGTTCAGTATTGAGAGGCAGTTGACCGACTGGTCCAATAGGATCAGCGAACAACTCTTACCGTATGCCGAAGGTCTTCGACCCCCATACATACACCACTCAAACTGCCCAAGGTCGTAGAAAGATTCTGGGTTATATATCCAGAATTGCACAAACACACAGAGTTACAAGGTGTTCTAAGTATTCCTTAAGGCGTTCCTAAAACAATTAATCAAGAGATTGCCGTCGAGTGAAATACTGTAGCTAATGTAAATGAATTCCCGGGCATCACCGGGCAACGAGCTAGTATTTTATAAGCATACTCCAAGTCACTGACAGTCGACTCGGTACGCCAAGGCCCTCAATGGGCTGTAGAGCCAAGGAGGAAAGGAAACTAAAAGTCATTATTAGCGTGTAGTTAATGTTTGCTAAAATGAATCAGTAATAATGAAAATTTTTTAACTTTCTTGACACACTCATTTTTTAACAAACTTTTTATGTATTAAAAAAATAATCATTTTATAATGTTTGTGTCTAGTTACCCGAAGAAGTCCACAAGATGGATGAAACGTAATATTTACAATTATTAAATGTAAATTAAATTTGTTAGCTGACATATTTGGCCGTAATTTTATTTAATTATTTCATAATGAAAATATGTACGGGAAAAAACATTTCGTAAAGTGTGAAATAAATATTTGTTCTTGACCTACCTTCGGTATACTCTTCTTACTTTTAAATATTTCCAATGCTAATTTTTGACAGTAGTTATTTTATTAATAAACTTAATTTTGTAATTGAATGAAATCTTTGTACTATTATCAAAGTACTGAGAAGTAAACCATAACTTAATTTAATAATAATAGTATTTCGTAATATGTTATGATAAGATCATCATTTATTGATCCGAAATACATCCGATGCTTTCAGGAATGGATACTTTAAAAGCGGTAGTTTGCAATTATAGGTATCAGGGATTACAACGTAGCACTGAGTAAAGTGTCGACCCTTTTCTTCGTATACCGAATTCCAAGGAAGTAGTGTTTTCGAATATTCTATATTATGTAACACACACGGAGGGTAAGGTTTTACAGTGTATGTAGTCATTTTCATTGTCATGTACACAAAGCTACAAGTATTTATCTAGCAGAGAAATTGCTGAATAAAGCAACACGTGTATAATATTTGTGATTGCAATGACTGTTCCTATAGCGCGGACAGCCTGTGGAAGACGATCCATGATGTCTCGGCCGATTCCATTATGCAAAGTAGTAAGAAAGCATGGTCGAAAATTGGCGCAGGCTTGGGTCGTCGTTTTTACGGGTCACGTACCGTGTCAGCGGGAGCGGGATGGAGTGGGATGGAGCGGGATGCAGCGGGATGAAGCGGGAGCGGGGTTATCGCGCAGTCCCGAACGCGCCACCTGTTGAGGCAGAGACACTCCGCTTCCCCTTTTTATCGTCCCCTCCGAAGCCAAATCGGCAAATTGCACACACCGGGCCAAACAGTGCGCAGCTGCACGTACGTACACAATCATCTAGGTGCGGCCAAACTAAGTTTGCGATTCGCTATTTGCGCTCGCAAGTTCCATAACTGAATTAGGATTCCTAATCAATAAGGGCCAACAGCGCTACGGGAGTTAAACTATATTGTTAGTGAACCTATACAACACCATACTGGCACACACAATCAACTCCACGATGTTCGGAATTGTCTCCTTACGCTCCGGATTAACTCCGCAAAACCGGACAGCGAACAACACCATTTGTTCTGTTTGGGAAGCTAACCCAACCCAGCGTCAGTACTACAACAATAAGTAAAGCACTGAGCTTAATCTGACTTATTTTAATTTAAATACAATAAATGCCCAATAGTCAGAAATAATTAGAATATACGAATCATTGTGGACGTTGTTTCGTAAAATGAAAATTCTATCCACGTGTCATCAGTCTACTGACTTGTTGTATCCGCGATTTCCTTTAAACAGCAGAATTTTTAACAAGCCGCAGTTCTACTTATCAGATTTTTATGCATTGTGGTTATCAATTTCGATTGCTATTCTTCCCATAACTGAGCTAAGTAGACCCGGACCAATGTAGTCTATGACAGTGGTGCAGAGGTAAAGTAAACAGAGTGTTAGGGCCAACGCTGTCTACCAATAAATGGGAATAGTGAAGAATGAATTTGTATTCCAGGATTTTCTCAATACTTCATAAGGCTTTCTCTTCAGTTCGTTTAGCAGTGCATTCAGGCCTCGACGTTCTTCAGTTGCAGCCTACTTCAAAGCCTCACCATACTACTTATTAATCTCAGGCTCTCATTATCAATATTTCATATCCACCAATTCTCAGGTATAGATCGACTAAAGTTCTATTACATCTAATTTCAATGTTGAAAATCAAGACACTTTTTCTCCTGTATTATACCGTCGTCCTTTCTTCTTCCTGTCCCGCAATATAATATTTCTATTATTATTGAAAAACGAAAATTTTCTGGAGTATACTATCCATTATTTCAGTATATTTTCCACTAGTACCTTGTATCCTCGGACAAGCTTCATTTTTCCAATTCATCCTGTTAAGAAGAAATCTGATCTATTGATACGCCTAAAGTAATGACACAATCGTGAATTTTCTAATAGGAAGAGGAATAATTGTATAAGTAAATATGCAAAACGGTTAAGACAACCATAACGTTAAAAACCGGTATTAATGAACGCAAAAATGAATTTTAAATTGAATAGTCCACAATTGTGTGCAAACACATGCACCCCCCATAATCAGAAATTAGATTGGAAGTAAGTAATAATTTTAAATAAGGATAATGAGATACTTTTCCAGATTGATAAGTGAGATGTAACACATCCGTTCCATTCAAATATCTTTCAAAGTAAAATCTGATTTAATAATTAAAAAATTATACATATATTATTTGCTCTTTTAATTTCAGATTAAAATTGTTAAACCTGAAGATGCCCTTGAAGAGGGTGATACGTTGTAATTCTTTTTTGTTCTAAATATTTTATGTCACAAGGCCATTTATTTATATTGCCATAATGGTTAAGGCTACAATAGCTTTATTAGATGTTCAAAGACGGAAGAAAATAAGGGGGTGACAGACAACATTAAGGCCGTGATAGGTGACTAGCAATGAATTGGGGGCAAAAATGACCATTGCAATTTCGAATGTGAAACCCACGATAAGCGCCCGAAAATTATATATAGAGGAGGTGGTGTGTATTTGGTAGCAGTCGGGTAATGAGGCTTTTTTTTCTAGTAATAATGAACAAGTTTTCAAGGCGTTGATTTCAATGTCGAATAATACTAACTGTTAGACGAGTACTGTGGAACTTATACTTTAGGATTATATACCAATTTACGTTACGTTAAACTCACCATTGATCCGTTTTAATTCCTTTCAGTGTTTTTCTTTAATCGAGCAAAGAATAACGATAATATCAAAATACCAAGCCGACTCAAAAGTATTATAATAAATATTTATTTTGATTAATTTTCTCTGATATTTTTACAAGCAACGTAACGAGATAAATTAATAAGATAAATACGGCCACATACTTCGCCGAAGATAAATAAACCACGTCTTGTTTTTATACAGTTTTAATTAAGCTCCGGCCAACCGATTTAATATAAAGTAAATACGAAACAATAATCCTCCGAATTGCTTATTACATTATGAAATACTTCGGCTATTTAATACGTCGAACTGACAAAGTAAACATGATGGGCGAAATATTCGTCCGGAACGAAACCAGCGGCAGTAAGTTGGAAATTCCATACTTTCAGAGTCTTATCTCGCAATACCCTAGCGTGCACATTTGAATGCATTCCCAAATTACTTTGATATTTCCTGAATAACTGCTATACTGGCATGCATATGCATTTGTTTTAATGAGCGCCGGCCCTACGATCGGAATTCGCTCGTGCCCCGATTTTCAGTAACACGTAGATCTTTTTCTGGTTTCAATTTTTTTGCTCCAATGGCCTTAATTTATGCTGTATCGTTCCGAGTAACAACTACCAGTCATTAAATATTTCTTTATATTCATAGGAGCGGAAAGCACGGGGCCATAAGAACCGAGCATTTTATTGCGGACGCATATATTATTCACGTCGGATCAATAGACAAGTGAAATATACAATTTACAATGGCCCTAACAGAATTTCAAAAATGAGATTACGTAATCCGACCGGCCATTCACGAGATTAACTCCACGCACACAACAATTGTTTGATCACAGCGGCAGCAACATTTTCAGGCGCCGTGGATACAGTTAACAAGCCCCGTGATCTATGTGCCAGCTGCAATAAAATCTCATTCTAGGTGAAATGCGGCGCAGCCAACCAACAAACAGCCTGCACACAAAATCAAAAGTGCTTCAACTGCATTCGAAAACAAACCCGAAATAATTAAACTTAACAAACAACAAACAAATACAATTTCTTCAAGTACATTCGAGAACCTCTCTCAATCATCAGTATCTATTTCTCTTAAAAGAGTGAAAGTCATCTTTGCACAACAAATACTATCCGACACACAACACCGAGTCACAGAGCACTGTAATACACCTTGAATCATTCTGATCAAAATGTAGTCCTTGTTCCTCTTATCTTAGTTGACTTTTCAAACAAATATTTTCATTACAATTTCTAACTACACTATTTCAATTTATAAATATACCAGCCAACAATACAAAAGCCGAATATAATTTCAAATAAACTTTAAGATTCAATTAAAAACATTAAATTTTGTAGATAAAGAGAAAGTGTGGAAGCTGCATGTATTACCGAGAACAAATAATAAACAATGCAGTAGATTTTAATAGACTTACGTTTTGTGAAACCTATAACCTATAAAACATTTAGAAATGACATTCACGGAACACTAATCGTGTCAATGCAGACGGAGGATGCCACTTCTTTACTAATGAATAAAGGTAATAATTACAATATAATATTCTAAACAATTCCATTTAAAAAATCAATATCAATATTGAAGTGTCTGTCACTCTGTCTGTATGTTTGTTTCGAATAGGCTCCGAAACGGCTCAACGGATTTCAATGAAATCTTGAGGGTTTAAAAGCAGGAGATTTAACTCAAATATTAGAGCATATTTCATTTCAATATATAGCAGAAGATATATATATAATGTTTTTCCCCGTACGTGCATTGAAGTCTCCAAAAAGTGGATGCGGATAGTCTATACTCTTGATCTGTTTACTATACGAAACTGGTTAACGGATTTCAATGAAAATTTCAGGCATTGCAACTGGAACTTCAACATAAATTTTCGTGTATCTTTCATTTCGATATCTTGCGAGTTCAAAAGATTTTAATTTAAATATTTATACATCCATTGAATTGCCGCGCGAAAGCCAACTGCGAGTTATAAGTTCTATTAAGTGTTCCTATACCATTCAACCCACTTACTGTATTAACATAAGCATAATTTTGGCAGCACAAGAGAGAGGGAAGGAGGGTGAATATTCTCAATCCATCTATTGTTGCTGCAGTATTCGCGTTAATTAACATATTGTTGGCACAGAAACAATAAACGTCTTTGGATCAGTACATCATTGGATCACTTTTTGCCTTCTTCATGAGATATTAAAAATGATGCCATGAATCTGACACCACAAAATGGCTTTGTCCAACTGCGTTGTTAGATTTTATGGTTGTGGATCCAGATGCCAGAAGGCTCCTATTTCGTTACACTAATGTGCAATGGGATTGAGATATGGTTATTGTGGTGATAATTTAAGTATTGTTCCTGAAACCACTTCAACACAATACGAACACAGTGGATGGTACCTTGTCTTGTTGGAGGTGGGCATCTCTGTTAGGACACGACATCAAGATGATATAATGAACTTGATCAATAACTTAGGTATGTGGTGAGGTACGGGCCACATTAATTTGATCTAATATGCAACTATGTCTGGGCAAACTATTGTAGGGCAGTAGAACCCGGTCCAATTTTTTCCTATTTATGGAATCTTAAATTGCATAAATATTTCGGCATGAGCATGTCGCTGGCCAGAAAGGGGTTTTTCTGAGCGCCGACTTGGCGGCGCGGAATCAAAACAAAGAGACAGCGGTTGACGCTTGGGCTATAAAGCTCAGACACCTCGTCGCCGGTTTCGGAATTTCCTAATCTGTCTGAGAATTTGGTGACCGGGTGGCGTGTGTTCCCCTAATGTAACACGGGATATTATTGGAGAATATCCATCCCTGCCACCTTGGTGATACGTGTCGCATAAGTGGGGACGAAGTTTTAAAAGAGGCCGGTGGAGACATTTTTAGGGAGATTGGCAGCAGAGTGGTGGAGAGAGGAGATTGTTGGCGAGAGCAGACTGATGGTGGAGAAAGAATTAGACAGATTGACAGTATAAAGTAAGATATGAGGATTGATAGGTGGAGGAGAGTGTGAGGCGTGTTTGATGATTGGAGGAAGTAGAGTGTAGGGTGAGACATTAACAAGTGGAGGAAGACAGTGTAAATTACGGACTGATCCCTTAGAGGAGGCAGCGGAGAGGTGTACCATGTTTTGATCAGTCGAGAAAGCAGCGAAGAAAGGTTTTAACAACGAGGGAAGAAAAAGGGAAAAGCTGTGTTACCTCAATTCCGACAGCACGATTTTGTGCTATTGTCTACCGGCCGCTTCAGAGTTCAACAACAAGGAAGGTCCAGTGACATCTGCAGCAAGACGCATATGCAAACAACTCAGGTTCGTCAACGAACGAAAAATCTGCTACACGTGACCACCCAAACAATAATTACCCCTGAGAACTTTAATATAATCCCCTTTTAATTCTTTATTTTGGTACATGATATATACACGCCGGACCCATTTTAAAATTATTGTGTTTTCAGTTAATAAATGTTCATATTAAACCTTAATTCTTAACAACAATTGTGTTAGAACTATTTTTCGAGACTATGCAGTGTAGAGATCATTTGAATAGTAGTTTGATGCATATTTGAGGTTTTGTTGTCTCGTAGCAGTCGTCATTCGCCGTTCTGCCCGAGCTGACGGTGCCAACTCACACTATCAGAACATATATAAATACTTTAGCAATATTTCGTCTTGACCTTGATAACATCATGTTATTACAAGAATTACAAGTTTACTGGTGTAGTTTTAGTCGCGTATTAAACGTGATATCTGTATATACTGTATTTGTATATTATTAAAAATTATTAATTGCCATGAATAACAATTTATCCAATTACTGCAAAAGAATACAACAAAATATTTATGAACTATTTTAGGTTTCACGTGTATTTTGATAATTGTTGTATATAAATCAGTTTTGTGTGTTTCTAAACCGAAACAAATCCCTGTGTGAACTATCAATAAATGAATCCTTTGACAAAATGAGAGGATTTAATAGACAATGTATTAAAATAATAATTCTAATGAAACTTAGACATACACAGACGAATGTAGTGGAAAAGAGAAAGTATAATGTCCCGAAGGAGTGTATTATTACGGATTACATGAGGTTGCAGAAGATCTACGACTATCAGGGGCGCAGCTATTCTCGCCGCGATCTAAATTAAATTCGCATGTACCTGCAGGCTAATTCTCTGTTACGATTGACTTCGCCGCCCCGCAAACATACCCGCATCATATATTTAAAATTAATGGCACCACCTTGCTTGTTTTGGGCATACATACAGTATTGAACAGACGGTCGATAGCCTTTCACAGCCATTGCTTTCCAATTAGGGTGCAAGATATTTCTCCACGAGGGTGATTCACAAAGTTCATTACATGCTCCCGCTTCATCGCAAGATCGGGGTACAAATTCCTAGATTTTATTACAAGGTCACAGCTACCCTTGCTTTACCGACTATAATACCAACAATATTGCGCGTCTTATTTAAAATTGATATTACTTAAACGTGTCTTCTTAGTTTTGTCTTAGTGGACAATCCCTAACTTATTGTTTGTTGTGGGTATTTAGTCCTAAGACTGGTCTGACGCAACCCTCCATGAAAACCTATCTTCCGCAAGCTTTTCATTTCCACATAACTACAACATCCAGCATCCTCCCTAATCTGCTTAGCGTAACTAAAATTATACAATATGATTTGTTGTACATAATTACGATTGCACAACGGCGGTTTTAACACTTTTTACTTTTCTGTTTCAATGCAGAGATTGCAAATTAACTGGAAGGTGCCTATTCTAAATCTAAGGTTCTCTCAGTCGCCACAATAATATCATTCTTGTCGAGAAGTGTAATTGGAATGTACCACATTAGCACAGTCAATATTCTGTGTTGGAAGCTACCAAGTATTTCCATGTTTCAGTTGCTCGGAGGTCCTTCACACACAATACCAAAAGTTCAGATTGATTTCAGGATTACAATTAAGCTAATATATATATATATATATATATATATATATATTAACACATTCTGTGTTGGAAGAATATTGACTGTGCTAATGTGGTACATTCGAATTACACTTCTCGACAAGAATGATGTTATTGTGGCGACAGAGAACCTTAGATTTAGAATATATATATATATATATATATATATATATATATATATATATGTCACCAAGGACATTGTCAGGCTAATTAAAACAACAGGACAGAACAGGAAAGAACAGGAAAGAGCAGGTGGCTTATCTGAAGTTTCACAGATGGCAGACACCATGTAGGGTTTCAGATTCTTGAATTTTCGAAGGAACCGTCCCATTCCACAAATGGTTAGGAAAACATTTCGTGTGACGGCCTGCCAGGGTTGGGGGTGGAGCGGAAAAACAAAAGTAACCAGAATACGATCGAGATTGTGCTCTAGAGCGGTGTAATAAAACCCGGCGAGTTTAATTTTGACATAAAAATGCAACTTGTTACAGTTCATCCCTTAAGAGGATTTAGAAGAGGCGTAAACAGACTTCCGCTTACTGTCAGTAACGGATGGAACAATTTCGACCAAATTTTGAATACCGTTGAATAGATTTAAAAAAACTATAAACTACCGTTATTTCCTTCTCATATAATCTTTTTGAGCCCATTAATTTGGCTATGGTGCTATGTGCGTCTTTGAGTTTGATTCTGACATTTAGAATGCGATGAACTTGCAGTACATCGCACAATACGGGGATGGGCAGTGTAAAGGACAGAAAAATTTTGTTTCATTATTCCTCGCGACCCAAAACCAAACACTTTGGAGATAAGACACGGCTATCACCCCTAGAGGGAGGGGTGGAATTAACGGGATTTTTGTATGTAATAAAGTCCCATATCAGTGTAGAAAAAAATATTGAGGTCAACAACTTTTATAGTGTTTCCCCAACAATATTTGTATATAATTTAAACCCCTTCCAGCATGTTGAGGTGGAAATGAGTCATATGAAAATAACAAGGAAACTAGTTTGGTGTCGAAACCGGTGTAATACTAGTCGCTGTGTAACATTATAACCTTTATTATGCGATGTAAGTAAAAATTCTTCCCTTAAGTGGGCGGAGAATTTTTATTCTGTAAGAGTACTGAAAATATTTTTAGCCCTGACTGGGAGTATATTTGAGGTTCATATTGTGATTTTTTCTACACCGCTTTAATCACGTGTTGACCAAGAATTAAATAATGTACCGGGATTATATAAATAAATACACAGACAACGGCGAGCCCCCAGCTAGTAGCATTTAAAATTGGAAACGATTCTGCACTCTGGCCTTGTGTTCTCCATACACGCGGAAGCCATTAAAAGCTTGGTGTTCACAAGAATGGACAGACCACTGCTAATGACGGGTGTATGATAGTTTATTAATTACCTGGTTTCCCGGCAATTGACCAACTTGGAGTCACTAATCTGTTACATGTTTGGAATACGCTCTGCCACATACGAACTGAGACTGAACACCTTCACCGACATGGAATACTTTCGGAATGCAGTCGGATTTAATTCAAATGGGGTATTAGAATCAGTTATCGTAAATTGAGTTTGTAAGTAAAGTGTGACAAATGGATTAGGTATCAAGCGTCCCGCGTTACACAAAATTAAAGTTTCAAATTAGGAGAATCTTAGCCACTTCAGCACATCTCGTTACTGAAGTGCATTTGCGTGTAACGATGGCTGCTACGGATTAGGAACTTTAGTGTATGGAAGATACGTCTATCGATGCATACAATCTATAGGTCAATAACGCTAATTACTAAAAGACAGTCCTGCCCCATAACGTTAATTACACAAAAACAACAACAGCGCACACCAAAGCCGCTGGAGACATTGAAGTCTAATTTTATTTCGTATTAACTCCAATAGTAATTTTATTATTAAAATACTTATCCTTCTATTTATTTTAAAATAAACTTCTGGATTAACTGTCAATTGTTTAGAATTACTTTCCAATCACACAAAATTTAGCGTATCTATTCATCTCTTAGTAATTTCATTCTTATAGATGTTTTTGAACACATTATGTAAATAACAATATACGCACAAAGAATTAAACACTCATAATAATGACATGTTATGTTTCTTCACGTTTTCTCCCTTTGCGAATGCTACTTAGCGCTCATACATATACCTTCTGTCCCTCTACTGTATTCCTGTTATCTTAAAAATATCAAATTATTATTGCAATACACGTTAATATATAATATTTATTAAAGTCTGTAAGTTTAAATGAGCCAAAAACAGACAAAAATTAATAAAAGAAAACCAGAAATAATTTAAAACAAGTATATAGATATAAAAGTACAGCCAAAGAATATAATAAGTAAAGAACGAAAGAACATTAAAGTTTAAAGAAAGGCTTTGCATTGTTATACTTTTATATCTTTGTAATATAATAATTTTGTGTATTGTTAACTTTAGTTGAACCTAAGGAGAGTCCAGGTTAGAACCGAAACATGTAGTTGTAAATTATTGTTGGTTATCTTTTATTAATTTTTGTCTGTTTTTAGCCTCATTTAAACACATTAATATATTTTATCGCAATGACTGAATCCAGGATTTTATAAATTCGCTGATACTTGTCTAGTCCAAAACTTCAACTCTTCCATTAATTGAGACATCAGCCTAGAAAGTCAGAAATAAAATTGAATTTAATAATAAGAATTTAGTAAATCATGATATTGCGTTTCTTACGTTGGAATCTCTTCAGAGGAATAATATTTAATAATTCTATATTTATTTTTGTCCTTTTTCATTATTAAATTTTATTTTTGACTTACTTTCTTCTATGAAGTCAGACCAATATCTGCTATTCATTATTATGAATATTGTTGATGTTAAATTTTTCATTATGCGAAATTCTATTTTTTTCGTTCTCTTAGTTTCTTCTGTTTGGGTGTGTATTATATAGTTTCTAAAAATCAATGTCATTTGCCGTACCATGCATGATTTAGATACCAAAGCGTAAGAAACCTTGTGTACGTACATGTTCTCCAATAAATTCAGAATTGTTTCATTTTCAGCCAAATCTTTGACCTTATTTTTCATATTCTGATCATAATGTTTCTTGAACTTTATACAATTACTAGAAGAGAATCTCCTACATACAGGTATCCTTTATATACATTCATAACGCATTGGTATAGTAATTCTTGGAATCTGTCTTTTAATTTATTTTTGGGAACAACCAATTTTAGCCAATGTAAACTCAGACTCATCGTGTTTGCATTCCTTTCTCTCTCAGCAATCTATGTTGAACTTTTTACACCTTAGCCTTCGCTAAATAAGGTTGAGTCATGTTTCTTTCCGTATTAATTTTTAATGCCTACTGTCTCTTATGACACCATATCGATTCCTCTCTATATTTCATTATTCACAATAATGTGAGACAACGTCGTATGAATTTGATTTGACGGCTCAAGGAGGAGTTGCAGGGTCAAATCTGGTCCCATATAAAAATAGCTATAGTGACATTTCACCCTTGATTTACGGTTGTTGTTTCTTAATCTTTTTTTTTTCAGTAAATTCCTCATCGTAAAAGTTGTGTTCAAAGTCCATGTCAGCTCTTAGCTGGCATTATTATAGTTTGTAAACCATTGCATATACAAGATATAATTCAATTGGTATCGTTTAGTAATTCCTTGTCTGGCCCCTTCATATATTGTTTTTAGCAGAATTCTATGTTACTATCATCTCTCACTTGGTAATTGAAAAAATCTCTTACAACTATCACATTTTCGTCTCACTTTACAGTTGAAATAATTTTTCAGTGTTTAAAAAAATAACTGATCTATTTCTTGTGTGTTGTCAGAGACGTAGCCACATTCACTTGGCCTCTAAAGCATTTTATGGAGGATATCACAACCTTAGCACGGCCTTAACAATACTCTTGCTGTCATCCACTTAACTTCATTTAACCCAAATGTAGGCTATATAGTTTCAAACTAGTCAATTCTATTTAAAATATCTTTCTCCACCTCCAACATTCCACTACTCGACTATAAGAAAGATATGTAGCTTTTATGGAGAAATTCTACGTCCCGTTATCGACTATTTAAAGCTCTGATCTATGTGAAGAGTGACTCAAAATGTAAATGACGACACATCACGAATTTCTACTGAAACGGATCCTACATTACTCAAACGCGAATAACTAGATTTTCTTTGAATTATTTTCTGAAAATGTATCTGTAAATACAAAGGCAAATGGTAATTATTATATTAGAGTACAACAATATATTAAAGGCAAAGTCAAATTAATAGAAAATTTAAAGCGAAAAAAAGGACGTATAAGATAGGCATTTTTTTCTTTAATTAACAATTTGACAAAAAGATAGGCAATTTTGATGAAGAACCCTATAAATATAATAAGTTATGTTATTTCGGTACCTTGACACGAATATACTTTTCAAAAAAGATCAAGCCGATAAGAATGTATTACAATAAAAAATGAATAGATACGTTTGATATGACATTGATATAGGCATGCTTTCATGTAGATAGTCACTTCAATGTTTTTATTTCTATCGAATGATCATATTCTAGGTACGTTGCGATTTCAAAGATTTTAATACAGAACTGCATTCGTCCTTCTCATCTCACAATGTGCTTTGCCCACGGCCATTTCGGATTAATTATATGATCCATTACGTCTGTACCTCTCATCCTCCTACATCTCTCCAAGTAATTATATTACCTCTTGTAATTTTCGGCAATATGGCTCGTTTCATACGATATGGTGAGTCTGCATTATGCTCTTACACGCCGCTGATGCGTCAATATTTAGAGCACAATTTATTCTACAGTGTGCTTCTTAACCTTATGACAATTCAATATACAACTCTCCGTGCACTGATCTATTTTAATTTCATCAGCTGATACATATATTTGCTATTAGTACGAGATATTCAAAATTTTAAATTGGTATAAGCGTTACAAAATATGCATACGTTTTTCAAAATACGTGGAAATTATGATCATTACATCTCCACGTACGATTAAAGCAGAGATGTTTATTGTACTCTATTGTTACTGCGAACAACACAGTAATCCAAACAAAAGGTAACTGCCTCTAAAAAACCAAACCTAAAAATCACACGTAAAGGACTTGGAAGAGAATGGCGAGGTACGTGCATTGATAGAATTTCATCACAGAAATAGTCTAGAGAGGAGAAATTTAAGCCTACATGTCTCAGCAAGAAATTGAACCCAACTCGTCTCTGTTACAAGGATATGCTACCATCGAATTACTTAAAGACAATACAAATACTAGGAAAGAATTATAGGGCTCTTTTCTTCAATTTCATGGAAGGTATTCAATTATTTGTACAAGACCGTTCAGTATCAAATTTTTAATATTCAAGAGAATTAAACGCTGCACAACATAATAAATTAATTTATATTCTCCGTTTATGATGTTTACACTTGTCTCTTACATCTTAATTATCAATTGTTTTAGTAGGTGGGTCTCTTCGATACGCATTCACATTTATTCGCATTCAGCTTCTTTTATAACAACTTGTTATATTTATTTACAATTTACACAAAACGATTCAAACTATTTTCACATGGTATCAAATAAGACTTTACAATTTTAAGAAATTTATTGAAACAAATGGTAGGAAGTTATTTTAATTTTATTTAGAAATTAATAATCATTCAGTAAATTGGATACTGGACGTTAGTTGGGGAAATAAGCGGCTTCTGCGGTGTTTTTACTGAAACAAGAGTGATTGCGGTAACAAACCTGAATAAATTACAATTACATTACACCGTGGTTCCCCTATACCGAAATACTCAGAAGGAATCCCTGAACAAACTCTGAAATTTTGTTTGTGGAGTTCTGGATCATCCTGTATCCACACTAAGTACGTAAGTCAAAACTGTGCACACTGACTTAGATAATTTTTCTACACAGACCCTCAACGTATGTGGCACACAGTGACACATTTGTTGTTTACAACCCGTTAACTGCTGACGAAACGTCGTGTAAAATATAAGCCGTTGTACTATTTATTTAAATTTCCAACAATCAGATAATGTAACTAATTATAAAGATTTTGTATCACTCTCACCAAGGTTTATATACTAATCCAGGCTTAATGCCTTCCAAGGGGTGTAGTTGTATGACCAAAAAAACTTAGAATTTAATATGAAATACTTGCTTGTCGATACAGCAGCCAAAAGAAACTAATGTTTGAATAAAGTGAAACTTTGTGTCTATATTCAACGTTACCTTATTAGAGAATGTTTCCAATTATTCCTCATGACCTTTGATAATAAGTCAATTACTTCTTGCAATAATTGCACCGTAAGACAAGCTGCAAATTATGCACGTTCGCCAGAATTGAAACACATTACGTGGAACAACCAAGCAGCTAACTGAAACTTCTTATTCACCTTTATTTGGCACACAAAGTTGTTTAACGTACGCGTTACACGGGTAATTTTACGATAAATTTGTAAAAATAATAGTTTATGGAACAACTTACATAAGTATATCAGTATAAGACGACGAATAAAAACTGTAAAGAAAAAATAGGTATCGATGAAAGGATAGGAAACTAGTTGAGACATATACTTTTTATTTGTAGATTTAATCCAAAAAAGTTTTAATGCAGTAAAAATTGCTAGGAATTTCTATTAGGCTCGTGCGTTTAGCAATTATGGCCTCGAAAGGTTGGAAGACTTTCTTGCAGTGTGGGGTTAGATTAAGCTAGTATCAGTACACTATTATTCTTCGGTTTAACACTAGTAAGAATATTTACATTATTCAAGCCAGAATTGTGAATATGATTTTCTCCGGGAATTTAGAAAGACATTATTTGAAAGCTGTCAAATTCACATATCACAGCACAGACGGCTTTTGTGACGACACACGATCTGACGATCCTTCTTGTGAACATACGTCTAATTTCTTTATCGCTGGTATTCACATAATTGTTCTCTAAATCAGGCGATGGAACACCCCAAAGACAAGATCAAAGTATTGGGAGGACTCGAATTGCAGGAGTGTGAGGTAAAGTCGAAGCCCATTTAAAAGCTTTGAAGAGTAATGCTAAGTAATATTTTAGTATAAAATTATATGCTAGGTTGACACGGAAATGTATTTTCCACTTTATCATTTCTAAATAGAGCATTTCTGATACAGTTGCTTGTTGACCAATTAAATGAGTTACACGACACTCATTTACCGTCCGATTTCGAAAATATGTCCAAAGCAACAAAAAAAATTGTCAGCATAAAGGAAAGGTCGTTAGATTTCGTACTATTTCCCATTTCCCAACATAAGTTATTACTGGGCACAGCAATCGACTGCCCTGAATAATGGAGCGGACAAATGAACGATTACTTACAAAGCTACGAAGAACAGCATAAAAGCACCCGCTGACGAAACGCCAATCAATTGCACTCAACAAGCGATATAATAAATAAGGCCACGCGACGAATGGCAGTGGCAACCAGTGAAGACATTTGGAAGATTTGGTTGCGTGAGTCGCTGGCGGGAGTGCGTGCGTGTTGATGCGGCTTAGCGCGGAAGCTGCGGAGATAGCGACACCACCAGCCAGCTCGCTCACTCGCTATTTATTTATCCAGACGGGATAATGCAGGGGAGCCGGAACAAGTAGCATCATTAGCTTTTTGCATAGTGCGGACAATGTCACTTGTGTGCATAACATGGCGCGCGTGTTTGTCAATTTGCCGCGATAAACTAAATATTAAACGAATATATTTTGCAGCGTAAATTCTGCAATCGAGCCGAGTTGTACAAAGTTCTTGTTTGAAAACAAACCGCATTGTATACAAATAAGCCAATTATTGGACACATTCAGCAGGCGAGAGCTTTGTATTCACTCTCTGTACACATACTCTGAATGGACCGTGTATTTGTAAATCTCAGATACCTTAATTGTTTATTAATAAGCTTATTTCGCTCATTCCAATCATTTCAGTATTAAACGTGTTTGCTTATGCCGCTTCGAATGCGGCGGCAGCGACAACGGCGCATATTTCACTCCAGGTTTATCATTTATTTGTCCATGAAACAATAAACAAATCGGAACGAACAGCTTTAGTGGTTTTGCCGGCATCGATGACACCGATATTTACATAGGAAGGACGCAAACGCCGAAAACCTCTTATTTATTTACGAACCGCCAAATTGTATCGCAATGGTCTTTTTTGTGACGGCTGCACAATTTATTTGCAAGTCCATCGACTCTAATCGGAGCTTTATTGTTCTTTGTTCTCGTTGGCGAGAGAATATCGATAAGGATATGAGCGGAGGAAATGTAAAAGCGAAATAAATAATGTCAATAAATCCATCAAAAAGTTCCCAAAACTCGGGATATCATCTTCAATAAGGGAATAAAAAGTTACAGTTAAAAAGTGGACGATTGAAAACGCGTACACCAAGGACGATAGACCCGAGTTTATTGCTGCGTAAGCTCACACAGTACATTCACGCCTTGCTCTAGTACACGAGCCAAGAATATACAGTGGCAGCTTTCAATCTGTATCCATTTCACGGACTGAAAATTGATAAAATACGCTTTCAATTAACATGAAACGTATACAAATCCTTCCAACAATTGTAGACGACATTAAGGCACTACCACCAAGTTTCCAAACCGAAAGCTCAAATTCAATTTACGTACACGTGTAAATAAGAAAAACTATCGCTACAAATAATAACGATATATGCATCAGCGAATAGGATCAGTGATATTGTAGGATGATCAACTCAAAACAAGTACATTTACCTTTGAGAAGATGAAACAACATTCCAGAGAAATCAATTATAGTTGACTGAAGCTACCATACAATAACCGCAAACGAGGAAAGTACTTCCGACTGCGATTGTCCACAATTTTATGGTTTCGCCGACTAAAGTAGATAATGGCATTAACGTAAATTATGACGTTTTACAGAAGTAAGAGTACGGAATATAGTATGGAGAAAAAATTCACATGAGGGAATTTTGGCTTACATTTATAATACTGTAACACGTGCTAAGGTGAGAATGCACCCTGAGATCACTGGTTTGAGAGGAGCAGAGAAGCAGGTACAGATGATTCCGTCCTGCAGCCTTTCAGAGAAATAGTTACAGCTGTAAGGGGTGAAACGGACTGCGCGACTGTAGCAACATCGACGATATCTGTTTCTTGAAGATAGCCCGAGGACCAGATGATGGTCCAGCGACTGGATACCAATCTCACGACTTTCATTACCATCAATATCATCAGACAGTGTATAATAAAGCGGGAGGTCCTTGGTTCGGTCGACATTTTTCCATTCTTGTCTTTCTTCTAAATTAGCTAAGTTGAAGCAATTCAACTTCATCCGATATTATTTTGAATTAATACGGTGGCTCGTACTTCCCTAATTAAAAACACCCAGTTTGAATCGAAAGATAATAACAAGAAAATAAGCACAGGCATGACAAACTGAATTAAACGATCAGGACAGAAAATTCTCCTCTGGAACGGTAATATAGCCCAGAACCTCCGCTTATTAGTAGTATTCTTACCATCTGAGTCATCCGATTGAACTCGCCGTCAGGTACGATCGTACAAGTTGGAGGAGAGCCTGTGTTAGAGTCTATATAAAGGATTGAAAGGGTTAGTGATTGACAAGGAGTCGAATCAGGTAGCTCAGATGGTACGAGCACCACGCGCGTTCGATAGCCAATTGGGTAGAGATTTCTTCAATCCTCTTCAATATATGACATGATTAACTGTAAATTGCAATTATTAATATGAACTAAAAAAACTTTTATCCATAATTTTACTCAATCAAAGCACAATATCACTCAAGTTTACTGAAAAAATTATTATACATAAGAGACAATCAATAATTAAATACACAAATTGATCGAAAAACGTATGTATTTTTATATAATATGCAATATAGTAATTGTCAACATTATCCCTTCGAATATTAATACACTTGTTCTAACAGTGAACTAGTTTTTTATTATACGTCAGCCAAAGAATGCTTTCCCTTGTTGTTCGTGTCAGATTCCTGCAAATTCTTTAACCACTTCGATTTCCTGAACTTCTTTTGAACTCTGCCTTAAAATGGCAAACACAATATTCACTACACGTTAAAATCTTAATTAGAAAAGGGTCACGTTCCCTTTGAGTCTTGTTTCCTTGTGTTGTTGCCTTAATTATTTTGGGTCCCATCTTAAACTTGTTCTGCTGTACGCGAGCTTATTACTGATAGCGTAATGAACCGTACCAACACTTCAACTTTCGTTGATATCTCATCAATGCGGCTGTCAAGGAAGGATCTGACACTTCAAGAGCACGTTGCTCGTCCGTCACCGAGGTTCAGCCGCTTGTTCATACAAGTTTCACTATATTGTAAAATTCTAGGAAAGATTATAGTAGGATTTTCACCTTCAGGACGCAAAATTGGGATCACTGAACGTTGTTAAAGTAATGTGAAAACTTCATCGTTAAATGAAATACTGCAGTAATAAACAAAATAGTTTTTATCCTCATTCCAGTGACGCTAACAGTCATAAAACAATCAAATACGTCCGAAAAGAAACATTTTCTTCTATATCAATGTCTCTTAAATTACTGAATATCAATCTTATATATGAAAGGCACAGTACCTAATTGTCATATATATATGGTGTTTAAACTACATGAGAGTAATCCTGAAACAAGCAAGTCCCCTTTAATAGCATAGGTTTAATATGGGTGGATGTGGAAGGTAGAACAAGGTAGCCAAGGGTTGACTAGGTCCCTTGGGCTATGGTTTAGGATCCTATATGCTGTTTCACCTAAAGAGATGCAGGGAAAACCCTAGAAAACCTGCATCAGGTAGATAGGACATTGGGTACTATTCTCATGTCCTTCAGAATGACGGTAGACTAGTTTTCTGTCGACGGAACATATTTTGTAATAAATTAATCATATATTATCATCTTTTAAATATTTAGATTAAAACTTTCATTCATTTTTTAAATTTGAATTAAGAGCTGTTGGAGTCCCTTGTCATATATTTGATTTCCGCACAATTCAATGAATTAATGAAACATTTATAAACAACAGATTTTCCTGAAATATATAGCATAAAAATGTTATTACCAAGATGAAATTGGCGTTGAAAGGAATGATGTTGGGAACGTACAAGGATCATTACCGAAAGGGCTCGCATCCCCACCTTAACATTCTGGAGCAGGTTTTCCCGAGTTCCCCTGGCTCAGGGCGGACTGCTGACCCATTAATGCCTCCGTGTCCTATATAGGACGCAAAATAGAGGTGAAACTTGAGGACAGGACAAGACTAATTAAATCAATGTGAAAAATAATAATCCTCGAAATAGAAGTATATTGCCACCATAAAAAATCCTTTTAATAATTTTATTTATCTAACTTTATAAAAATTAGCGAAAAGTACAGCCATTGGGATTGAACGTGTCAGCAATGAGCGTGTGATAAATTGTATTACAAAAAAAAATTATTCGCACCTGGACAGGGTCCAAATAAAGGAGCGATATGTCGTGCTATATTTAATAATACGCTGTATTCATTCACATATCTGGTGACTAATTTGGCTGTTGTAATAATTTATTATCATAGTATTTTTTTTATATTTTGCAGCCCATTTAAATTATTTGCAACATTATTGGGCTGAGTAGTTGAAAACTTTTTCTCGGACACTTGAAACTATAGAGAATATATTTTATAATCTTAAGTTATATTAAATACACAGCACGTTTCGTCGTCAAAAGAAAAGTATATTCTTTAATACTAAAACGAAGTGTTTTGTAGTGCATAGATAATGGAACAAAATTAAAACCTGATTTAAAGTCAATAAACGTAGCATTTAAAGGGTAGCCAAATATTTCATTGGCTATCCGTTAACGATGTAAGGAATTGAAAGAAATAAACTTTCTGAATACGGTGTGATAAATAGTATTGTTACTGATCATAAAACGTTTCCAGAATCAAAATGTCAGCGTTCGAATAAACGACGAAAAAGACCTTGCATTTACTGAAATGGCGTAATATTAGTTTTTACATTTGACAGCATGTATCAATCGCTGACAGGTTCTTAAGTTTAGGACTCGAACGGTAATGATAACGGGCGGGAAAAGTGGAATATTATTCTTCGGAACGACCAATCCCTCATTACATGAATTAGCAGCATTGAAGATTTAAATAAAAAAGACTTGGTATATTCTGAATTGCAGAGCCGAAAATTCTACTGGTTAGGAATAAGTTGGGCATATGTGAGTGAGGAGAATGTTGCGGGGAGGGAGACGAGGGGAACAACGCGCTCCCCAGATAAGGACGCCCTCTGAGAAACGACGCCATAGTGAAGATCGTTTACAACGCCGTCCTTGAATTAGTTTCAGTGCACACTAAAGTAGAATATACGCAAGTAAGCAAGCAGACACACGCATAGGAGAGGAGAGGAGACGAGACGATACGAGAGTAATGTGGATTGTGGTACCTGAGCAGCAGGAGCTGACGACACTTCGCATTCCAGCGGGCAACCACGCTCATCCCCTAGCACAGCTGTTCTGCCGCTACCCTCCCGCCCCGCCTGACCACGTGACGTCACTCCACGACTCTCTTTGTGGAGAACCTGTTTCACGGATATTTAAGGCGACCTCTCGCTGCGAATTCGGGACTTACGGCACTTTTTCAGCAAACTCTTTGGAGGGGCTGACAAAACAACCGTTCATACAATTCATGCCTGCTTATTAGGGATGTTTTACTTCCATTAAAGTTTTCATAAATATAATCAGATGTTTTGAAGTTAGTAGACAGTGGTGTTGCAATATTAAGTTCAGCCATCCTGGAAGGCCTCGATAGCCCGCTTTCTGGAGTAGCCAGCCGTAAAGGCGTGTTAGGACTCTAGTGTTCCAAGCCGATTATTAACCCTTTCTTCCCCTATGAAGAGCAGTGTTCATACTGTTTCAAGAGTTGTAATTTACTTTATTCTTTCTTATATCCCCTCTTAATTTTCTATTATGGACAATGGAATACGTACTAATTTTCTCACTGAATAATCCATTGTAGATTTAGAAAAAGCCTTTCATAATGTGAACTGGAAAACACCATTAAGGAATAAAACACGGAGAAAGAAAGCTTATCAATAACCTCTACAGCAGGCAGGTCAAATGCAATTACAATTCAAGACCAAGAAACGAAAGCAGAAATCAAGAAAGGAGTAATACAAGGATGAAGTCTGTCGCCCATGCTGATTAACATATATAGAACAGGCGATGGAGAAAATTAAAAATGAATATGGAAAGGAAACGAACATGCATGGGGAATAAATAAAACCCCTAATATATGATGATGATGATATTGTGGTATTAGCGGAGTCAGAAGAAGACTTGGAAACCATAAAAATGCCATGAACGTGATCCTTGAGGTAGAGTACAACACGAGGATTAATAGAGGGAAAACCAAGGTAATGGAGTATAGATACAGTTTAATAACAAACAGAGATACATTGGGAAGGGATATTTTGAAGGAAGTTAAGGAATTCTGGCAGCAGATGACTAGGGGAGGTAAAAAGTATAGTACGCAAAAAGAGTAGGATATCACAGGCAAGAAAGTCTTTAATAAAAAAGAAGAATTCACGTACGGGTAATATAAGCGTCAATATTAGGAAATCGTCGCTAAAAATGTTCGTATGAAGTGTGCTGTTGTATGGGTGTAAAACTTGGACGATAGTAGTTGGGGAAAGGAAAATAATAGAAGGCTTTGAAATGTGGTGCTATAGGAGAATGCTGAAAATCAGATGGATGATTAGTATCATTAACGAGGAAGTTATAAGTAGAATAGGGGAAGAGCAAACAATATGGAGGATGGCGAACAAGAGAAGGGATAGATTAATAGGTCAAATTTTGAGACATGAGTGTTTTTATTACATTAGCATTTGAAGGAAGTGTGTTTGGTAAAAACAGAAGATGAAATAAGCTAAGCAGATTAGGAAGAACGTGGTAGTTATGCGGAAATGAAAAGGCTTGTGCAAGATAGAGTAGCATGGCGGGTTGCAACAGACCAATCTAAGGATAATACCACAACAAATAATCCATAGACTTCGAATAGTATTGTCTTCAAGGTATTATACAGACTATGATGTAAGCGAAATTTTCAAACGCCAGTTATAAAAACAGGAATAATTTCGTAACGTCACAACCGTTTCTGAGCAACCGTGTTCTGTCATGAAAACACACTGGAGAAAATGTTTTATTTGAACATGTACACCGATGAAACGTGTTTCATGAAACAACACACATGCATAAAAATCCTATAATCTGTATAGTGATTCATTTGTATTAAAAGTACAAGCCAACTATTAACAATCACACGATATCGACCCAATATGTTGTAACAGAAATTAGGATTGCTCATACTATAATAATAGTGTGTATAATAATATCTCGATACCTAGCTCTCGTTGTGAATGGTTATTGGAAAAATGAAATATAGTGAATGAAAAATTAAAAACTGAAAATTATAAATAATTTATCTGGCATTTAAATAAATATTGAGTTATAACAGCCTCCTTGCCAGTTTTTATTTCATTTAAATAAAGAACTATACTACGTTTCGTCTCTCGTTTGAGACTTCTTCAGGTATACTAAAATGAAAATTTTTATCTTATGTTCAGGTAATATGTTACAATTTAAAAAAAATAAAATAAATGGTTTTAAACTTATAAAAGTGTCAAATGAGAGACGAAACGTTAATAAAATAAAAACTGACCAAGAGGCTATTATAACCCATTTAACTGAAAATTATGGTTCAAGACGGATTAACAGGACAATTATGGAAAAGTCGCCACCTTTATTTAAAAATTATCCCTTGAAGCTAGGAAAAAAACTATACATCAACTTGAACAATCTTCCTTTCTCTTCTATTAGAAGAAGAACAGTACGCCGACGGAGAAACTGTTGAAGTAACAGCAGCACATGCTCTTTAACTTAAATATGCAACAGGCGATGAAGAAAGATAAAAATGAATATGAGAAGGGGACCAAAATGAATGGAGAATAAATGATATTGTGATATTAGAGGAGTCAGAAGAAGACTTGGAAACCGAAATAAATGTCATAAACGTGATCCTGGAGGAAGAGTGCAACATGAGCACTGATGGAGGGAAAACCAAGTATGGGAAATAGTGCAATAACATAGAATGTTAGATTGGGAAGGGATATTTTTAAGGAAGTTAAGGAATTCTGCTACTAGGGAAGCATAATAGCTAAGGATTGCAGAAGTATAGTAGACGTAAAGATTAGGACAGCACAAGTAAGAAAGGCTTTAGCAAAAAAGGGAAATTTACTAACGGTTAATAAGTATGAATATTAGGAAATCATTACCAAAAATATTGGTATGGCATGTGGCGTTATAATGGTGTGAAACGTGGATGGTACGAGTTTCAGAAAGGGATAGAAAAGAAATTTCGAAATGGGGTGCTATAGGAAAATGAGATGGGTGGATAGAGTAAGTAACCAGGAAGTTCTAAGCAGAATAGAGGAAGGGAGAACAATTTGGAGGACTTTGACCAAGAGAAGGGATAGATTGCCAGGCCACGGTTTGATACATGATATTCTTGTAAATTAGCATTAGACGGAAGTGTGTGGGGTAAGAAGCAAAGAGGGAGGGAAAGGATGAAATGCGGTAAGCAGATTTTGGAGTATTTGGGATGTGGTAGCTATGTAGAAATGAAAAGGTTTGCTCCGGATATGTTAGAATGAAGGATTGCATGAGGACTGAATACCACAACTACAAAAAATAGAGTAGGGGTGTGAAAAGGTAAAGTTACGAAAATGTGTCGCATAAATCACGTGTTGTCCAATAATTTTTTTACCGACCTAATATAAATAAATACACGTGCAATGCTAACCCAGTAAGAGTTATAAGAAAAACAGAACGATGAGATGAGAATAATTATGTTTAGGATAAAATATTGAGAAAAGCCTTGAAAGAAGATATCAGCTAATAAGAAAATTCACAGGAATATCCATATCTTGCCGAAAAGACATCAAATTTCCAGCAAACCGTCATTTTATTCGTCCATCATATTCAGATATCATTGAAGTCTCAACTCCCGGGTTCTACACAACGTCCTGCAATGTATTGCACAATTATGGTATCGTTATGTGAAGTGAAATAAGCGTGCTATATAATTTAATCACTTTGAACTGAACTTATTCATATCTTAATGTCTGTATCATAAATAATTTAAGTCTCTTGGAAAAGCTAGTCTGGGGAAAGTATAATGGCACAGTATATAATAGCCGTCGAATACATATTTGGACAATGAAAAATTCAACTTCTTCGTCCCTAGAGGAAATCGGCTGTGAGGTAGAAATAACTGCCATGTGGTCGAGGGAGAGACTTTTGCGGCGATGTTAATAAAGGAGGAATAAAATGAAAAAGCGACTTGTTAATACTATAGAGAAGAAGGGGGAGGTTAGCAAAAACGCAATCACCGGGGGCATATTGTGGGCAGTGATCACGAACAGATTGAAAGACACTCTGGCGACAAAGGATTCCCTCTCAATGGAGGAGGCGGCTGCCGCGCCGTCCGCAAACAAACGCACCAAGTCTTGTAAATTGTTATTTATAACACGACCTGCAGCCTCAATCCTTCATTAATAAATTGCATTTATCTCCTATTAAACGGGTGAAGTATTTCCCCTTTCGGACGCCGAATTCCTCAATAATCGGATTGCGAACATTTGTTTTCGAGAGTTGAGTGTGACGACTGTGAGTTCATATTCTCTGAAATTTTTTTAGCGTGTTTGCCTTCGTAAAGGAATGTTTGGCAAAGCGAAGCTATTACGTCTTTCTAAATACTGCTTTTTACACCTCAATAATTCCAATTCGATTTAAACTGGAAATTAAACGCTAGCTAAAAATCGGAAAATATTTCATGCAGTATACACATTGGAACAGCGTATGAACTCTACTGGAACAAACACACCTTAAATAAGAACGTTCAACACACGGCGAAAACATAAATTTGCAACTGTCAAGTACAAGGGTTCTTAACAAGGAAATTTACCTGTGGCATGACATCAGGATTAATATAATTTTCAATGTATACACAATATTTCCTTTTATTACTTTCCGAAGAACCTTAGAAAAAAAATAAAGGCCGTGAAAACACGCGAAAGAAAAACACTTCAATGAATTAAAAATCTGATATCGTGGAATATGTTGACGATTCCTAATATGCTATGCAGCTCTACCTTTTTTTTTTGGTTAACAGGCTACATGAGGGTGATCCTGAAACAGGCAACTCCCCTTTAATAGCATAGGAAGGGAATTGAAAAGGGGGTATGCGGAAGGTAGAGCAAGGTAGCCAAGGGTTAACTAGGGCCCCCGGGCTATGGTTTAAGAATCCTACCCGGTGTTTCACCTAAAGAGATGCAGGGAAAACCTTAGAAAACCTGCATCAGGTAGGTCGGGCATTGGGTACTATTCTCACGCCCTTCCGAATGACGGGAGACGAGTCTGCTGTGGGGACGTAGCATTCCCTTCTCCGTGTCTCCACCAGTTTCAGGAGGCAGTTGGCCGACTGATCCAATGGGATCAGCGGACAACTCTTGCCATATGCCCAAGGTCTTCGACCCCAGTACATATACCTCCTAAAATAGGTGAAGGTGTCTTGGCATATGAGAACTTTGATAAAAAGTACCCAGAGAGAGTGCGAGGCATTCCCGACATGATCAGGTGAGCCCCACTCTGAGTATAGCTCTACCTCTTATATATATATATATATAATTAATAAGGACAAGCATCTGTGAGAACTTCAGGTAAGTCACCAACTTTCTGCCTCACTTCCTTGTTCTTGTTAATTGTTTTAATTAATCTGGTAATGTCATTTTCTGACGCATATATATATATACACTATAATGGGCGAATATAATCTGTAGATTAGTCATTGGATCAACATCGCCAATTGATTCGAACATTGCTATGCTCGTAAATTATCGCTAGTACATCGGAAGCGAGGAAGAAACAATTTGAAGGAGAATCATTGAATTCAGCAAAACCTCATTTCCAGGGAAGAAAACTGGAAAACATTTCGAACAGAAGGGTACAGATAACTGACGCTCGCTACATATTTGCCCTTCAGAGGTTGACGGTCCACGGATGCAGATGATGAATGCACCGCAAGCACGTCCGTGCAGCCTTAAATCAAGACTGTGTACGCAATCGTGTGACTGATGTGGCAATTATCAATCACGGTATCGCAGCGTACACATACTTGCAATTGTTGACGGTGTTGTACTTGTGCTGTACGGCCGCTCGCTAAACGCCAGACAATACAACTAACATTACATCAAGACTTCTCACAATAAATCACTTTCATGTCCTTCAGATCCAATAACGGCTCTAATGGTGTCACCGTTAGTGATATAAAACTAAGAAGAATCATCTACACGATTGCATCAATATTTTCTGTAACGAAATAAACTTATTTTTATTATAATCACAGAATACTTTACATAAGTTTTAATCTTTACACAAACCGCAAAAGGGAGGAGAGGAAAATTTATTCAGAAAGGTTTAAATACAATATCACGGCAGATAAACAGGTCAACGTGTATGTAAGTTGGTTTATAAAATCAGAAACTTTCTTTATTAATCAGACAACACGTAGTTTTTTATTAATGTTATCACCAAGATTATAAGGAAATGACATTGCTCTTTTCAACGTAGTCTGTAACTACTGCCATAAATCACAAGAATTTTTAAATTTACTTTACCCTAATTCTCCGCAAATACTATACCCTTTTCATACAACTGTTTTCATCCTTTATGACAGCCCAACCACTCAGACGCTTACTTGTTTTACTCTCCTTTAATATCATAGGAAGGGAAAGTAAAATGAATCGTGGAAGGAGGAGGAAGGCAAAAGTATTCATGTAGATACTGGGAAAATCGTAGAAAACCGGCATAAAATTACCCAATAGCCCGAACTACCTGATGCAGGATTTCTAGGGTGAAGAACTGCTTCAACTGAAGCTCAGCCAAAAACTATGAAAGTAAATTTAAAGTATAAGTATGGAAAAATGTCGATCGGACCCGGGAATCGAACCTGGGTAAGTGGGAGGTCCCACTCATTTACCTTTGATCAATTTACACAAAGTCCATCCTTCACTGATTTCCTAGCTAAGGTTGTAAAGAATGTGATTAGTGAACTGTAGAGGAGCCTAGCTTCAGTTTACGAGAGTGGTATCGAATCTGGTGGTCGACCTGACTAGCCGAGATGGTTGGGGCAACTAGACGGTAAGCGGAAGGTCCCAGGTTCGAGCTTTTTCATTCTTATTCCCCTTCCTGCTTCTCCCTTTTCAAATCTTATTCTATGCTATTAAAGGGGAGTTTCCAAAATCTAGAATACCCTCATGTAGCCTATCGAAGAAAAATTTTACACTGTAATGTATGTTTTCCCGCATTTAAAAGTAATTACGCAGATGAAACTGTTTTAAACAAAACAGTTCGTGAAAATGGCCCGAGATTCAAGCGGTGAAGCTTACAATTTAGGTGTGGTTCAACGAAAACGCCGCAAAGTAACTCTGGCTTAATAGAATTCTGTTTGGCTGTTGGAAATGGGTGTGTCAACAACCATTATCGAAGCAAACAATTTATTCAAGCAATTCAACTTACTACACAGAAAATGAATATGACGAGGATATCACTCACTACTTAATGAATAAATTTGTAAGAAAAATCGTTTTATACCGGAAGTTATTTGAGCAAAGGTGCTGTATTTCGTTTGAGAACATTCCATTTATTAAAGGCGTATTTTAAGAAGACCGTTAATGTTAATAATAAAATTAATAAGTAAAATTATGCGAAGACACACTAAAATGCATTTACAGAAGCAACTCAAATTATATTTTTGTCCCACAAACGGTAACTTGTGGTTTCACATGACTTAGTAATTATACTGGGCCAGTTAAGCAGGAATACCAACTTTCTGATTGATTCACACACACGCAGAGATGCGGTTGAACGAGAAGGAGATACATGTAGGGGAAGTCGGGGCGGAACGGACACTTTCTCTACAACAACTTTGGTAAAATTATGGAGAAGAAAAATGACTTTATAGAAGTATAAAAAATTAGTTTATTCTATTTCTTAATAATTCTAATGTCAATATTACTAAAAAAGGTTATTGAAACCTTTATAATAATAATTAATTTGATATTTTCCCACGAAAATCACATCAGATTATTTACCTGAGATAATGAATTCATGACGTTGGTTGACTTAGGCGACCGACCTGTGATTTGGAGGGAAATAAAACAACTGGCGCTTTTTCGGATTGATATACAGATGTACAAAATATTGTTAAAAGGAGTGAGACTGTACAATATGTCGAACATACAGTCGTAAAAATCGATGACGTCTGAGTTATGTCCAGCCATCTATAAGTCAAAGGCTAAAGATTGTTATTTACGGATGCACGAATAGGGTCTTCATTTCAAACGATTGCTCTCAGACACAGCTAGTAAAATATAAACCAAATGTAAGAAACTTTAACGACGTTTTCACTACTTGGTACATCTGAAATCATCCATTATTCCGCTATTTTGAATCTCTATCATATTTACACGTTTTAGCTGCATATTAACTAACTAAGCTGACATAATGCAATACATTTCTCTACACGTTCTTTGGTTGGATCTCGTCCACTTAATTTTCTACATTATTTTACAACACACACTTCCAATGCTTTCACGTTCCTGTATTCATGGTTTTATGCAGAGTACTTAAAAAATTCACTCCAATATAACGACGTCATGAAGCCGTCCGTAATCTTGGCATAGTAGTTTTTTAGCTCGATGTGTTGACAGTAATGACGAGCCATTAATGCGGTGTCTACTCCGGGTACCCAATGTAACCCCAAGCGAATGCGAGACATACCCAGGTACGGGCTCACTTTTACAGTGGGACGGATTTCTACCAAATCAATTTCCAAATTACACGTTACTTCTATTTCGCATAGGAAACGCACAGAGGTAATAGAAGAAGCGCGGGAGGATGATCTTAATATGGAGTGGGAGGTCAATTTAAGCTACAAAACCATTCAGGAATCTAAACAAACGCATGTAAAGCGAACCCTAGACGTTAAATATTATTGTCTCAAAACGTGGCCTATTTAATCTATCCCTTCTCTTGATGAAAGCCCTCCAAATTGTTTTCATATTCTGCCTAGAAATTTATGGTTACTAACTCTATCCACCCATTTGATTTTCAGCATTCTTCTGTAGCGCCACATTTCCAAAGCTTGTAATGTTTTCCTTTCTGCAACCCGTATTGTCCACGTTTCGCACACATACAACGCCACACTCCATATAACTCTATACATTATAAATTTCCTTTCTTCGTGTTTATTCGTATTTATCTCATGAAGTAATTGGTAATGTTTAATCACTACCTTCTCACTTGAAGCTCACTACGTGACAGCGTAGTTCCAAAACTGAATAACTATTGCGCAATATCATTCACATCTCTTTCGGTTTGACGCAATATATTACGAAATCTCTCAATATGATATACATACGGTCAATAATATTGTAAAATATCTTTATATTTACGATAATATTGAACTTCTAGGGGCCGCTTCAGATTTTTAGGAGTTTATGAGACGCACGTTGTGGACGAAAAAGGTCTCAATCAAAACGACTAAAATATAGAGTAATGAGTTTCCCTTCTCACAGGTTCTCGCAGAGAACATTTGTAAATGACGTGAGTCAAGCAGCCAAGAAATCAAACGTTGACGCTTCTGATGTATTCAAACAAAAGCTTGGTATACTTACTAACGGACAATCAAAATTGAAAACTGAAAGTAAATAATACTGTATATGTTGTTAAATGTCAAAAAGAAGAAATTAATGAACAGGCACCTTCGTCGAACAAGAAGACAAACGACAGTTGCAGTGTAACACTGGATGTGGAAGGTTGTAGAAACAAAATATTCCTGCGAAACACACTACCCGCACTATCGGTCACTAGGGGATACGACAAATGCACTCGTAGTTCCAGATTTCACAGGCAAAGGGTAATTTTCGTCACTGCGTTACAGCGTTAGAGATGTCAGAACGGTTAATCGCCATCTATCTATATTTGAAGCGCTCGGCCGTAATTTCCTCGGCAGAGTTTGAACCGTGGCTTGCTTAATTTCCGAGTGAATAAGAGCCGAGCGTCGCACTGACACGTTCCTGTATCACTAATCAAATATCTGCGAGCCGCAGCAAGGAACGAACGCCAAACATCTTCGTAATTAATAAAGCATCGAACGCCAGCGCTGTATGTTAATATTTCCAATTCGCCGTGAATTAAGTTTGTAACACACTCAATTAGAATGGTCATAATTGTCGAAATTATTTTAGCCCGGGCAGGAAATTGCTTTTCATGTCAGAGTAATTGCGCTAGTCCCTCGGGACGACGCACAATGCGACAGCTGTATTTTTACAAGCTTTATTCTAGGAGGTTTGGCGAGCCGCCGCCGCTCTCTGTATTATTAATATCGTCAAGCGTTGTTTACCGTACAACAGAGGCCGGCGTTGTTTCCTCGCAACGTCTTTTCTAATTACCAAACAGCTCCGCGTGAGCAACAATTCCACTAACAGGTCGACGGGTGAACATTTACAAACCGATTTATTTAGCAGCCAACCCAGCTATCCAACATTAAATAAAAAACGATGCATAGGAAAGGTCATTTATATATATATATATATATATATATATATATATATATATATGCATAGCTACGATTTCTAAGTTGTTTTTTATAGTTTAAAGATATATTCGAAATATTATTAATACTAAAATGAATAAATTAAACTTTGAAACAATGTTAAACAATAACAATGGCGAGATCAAGATTCGAAACAATTTTCTGAAAGTCTGTGAGTGAACAGTGTACCATCGGAAAATACGGTTATGTCAGGGGTGGCCAACCTTTTCATACCAGGTGCCAATTTTGTGGCAGACGAGTTCAGGTGCGCCATTTATAGCGTCTTACGTTCAGGCATAGGGGTTCGTCAATAGTTACGAGGATAGAACCTGCATCGCTAAGGGGAAGAAAAGGAATAACTTCGACGCACTGAACTAATTAATTTACGCCACCAATTTACAAAAGTCAAGAATGATGTTCTTGTACGAGAGGTTATGCTCGTTTGGAGAAGATAACTGTGGACTACAGTTGGCACCGAGAGCGAGATCGGATTGGAACTTGAAATTAATTGTCTTATCTCTGTTTCTGACATTTGTAAATTCATTGTATTTATTTATAATACATGTCTAACTGTACAATGCATTCTAACAAAGTAAAGGAACTACTTCTTCGAAATACAAACAGACTGAAGGATGCAATGCGCCACTTTTAATAGTCCAAAGCGCGATTATGGCGCTTGCGCCACTATTTGGCCACCTCAGTATTAGATACCCTAATACTACAGCTCTGAAATTTTGCGATATAACTGTAATGGTCAGATGCGATGACTAAAGTAGCACGCATTCGAATGGAAAATTAAAATACTAATGCCGAAATAGTGTCATGAACTAGAAAAAATCTATAGATGGCCGTTGAATATAATGTTTGATGATCGAAGACAACATTGGTTTATATTAACGATTGTCCATTACGAAACCCATCATGACATTTGCGAACAAATCAATAATGTTGAAAAAGTCACTGCTCACATTTTTCATTGATTAAAGTGTTTCCTTTAATCAGTTATAACTTCAATCATCAACATTGAAGGATGATATACTAAAATTAATTTTGGTTGTCATAAATCGTCTGTCAGTTGGTTCAATATACCAGAAAATTAAGTATTGTTATTAGGGAAAGTTGAAATCTATTCTCGCATCCCGTAACGGAGCATACGGCTCACCAATAACGTAAAACGCGGAAAGCCTAATGTGCAATGCTTCAATTTCGAGAAAATAATAGATATATCGTCACGTTTCTGAAGGATCGTGAGATACAGTAACAGACACACGTAGGAGGTTATAGTCGTTTATTTAACCAAAGATGCAGTACAAAGGGCTCGTACCGCGAAAGACTGCCTCCGCTTCGAGATCCAGTAAAATGTATACATTCGTGGAATATTCTAGAAAGGGGAAATGCTAGAAATAAAAGGTAAACAAAGTAAATTAAGAAACAAATAAAAAATGTTTGCGCTGAGTGGGACTCGAACCCGTGTCTATTTCTGCATTCCAGCTCCCTACTTATGAAATATGTGGCGATATTTTATACAGAACTAAGAAGATTACATTAATTTAAATAATTAAGTTGCAAGTACTTCTTAATGAAACACGGAAATCACAATTACTCTATAGAAACTAAATAATTTTAAAAGCAAGTGAATAATCAATATTCTACTTGCTCTTTCGGTAGAACAAAAAATTTGTGTTGTAAGAAAGTCTGTTAGTGCAAGTAATTTTCCATAAATATATTGTAATTTACCAAAAATTTGGACAGGTAAATAATAATATCATTTTTTTACATAATGCATCGTGATAAATATAATTACGTGAGCGTCGCTAACCCATTTATGGCAGCCACACGAAATGGAATTACTCCAGCATAATGCTTCGTTATTACTTCTGCCTGTCCGGATCACTTTATGGGGGCCACATAACATCAAATGCAACCATAGGATAACATTAAAAAAGTATTATTAGGACGGCTCGAGACATATAAATAATACTCTTGCAATTACGCTCGACCCAGCTCAAAAGGCCGAACTTTGATTTACGAGCCACAGCACGAGATAGCACCCTAGCCATACAAGCTTTGCGCATATTTTACCAAGTGTGTGTCGCTGCCATTTACGATATGGAAAAATTCCACCCCCTGTCCACAGCAACGCTGCGAAATAATGGAAAAGGACGGAACAGAAAAAGAATATGGCCAAACTTCAACGGAAGCAAGTAACCTGTTGAGGGAAGTTTTAGACTGTACAGCAGCCTTATGTGGACACATTCCATTGCTCGAATCACGATTCAATGTAAGTGAACGGATTAGAGGTAAATATTCACATGCGATTTCACTTTCAAAACGTATGTTGAAAATATGCAGCGTAAGAAACATTCTAAAAAATTATAGGCCTAATAGTCTTTAATCTATACATTGTTTCAAGAGTAACTAATAAATTCTGTTTATTTAATATTTTCGGATATTACGAGAGGTCTGATGAAAATTGTGGTAAGTATTAATAAATTAATTTTGAAGTGTGAAATGCCGTCGATCGACAACAGATAGCTGCATAAATAAATAGTTTATTTGACAATTTAATATACATTAAATGAGTTAAAACAGCCTGTTTGTCAGTATTTTTTATTTAAATATTGAACTACACTACGTTTCGTCTCTCATTTGAGACTTTTTCAGGTATAAAAATGTAGCTGCTCATGGAACATCCATGAACATCTATGAACAGCTAAATTTTTATATCTGAAAAAGTGTCAAATGAGAGACGAAACGTAGTATAGTTCAATATTTAAATTAAATATACTGTTGTATAGATGACTTTCAATACCAGAATTTATTTGACTGAAGAAAATTATTCGTATACTCAAGTTACAATGTCGAGCAACGATCTTGCAGATTGAATATTGTGAATGAGTCGAGATATAAACTTAGTGTGAGATAAGATAAAAATAAATGAATTTTGCACGCGTGAAACCTTTAGCACAAATATAGAATTGAACACAGAAACTCAATTGATGCGTGCTATTATAGTAATTTTCAAATGGGAGCCGATTTGACTACCCACGGACTTCTTGATATGGAAGTGAGACGACGTGGCTACTTTTGTCGACTTCTCTGCTCTGATTCACTGACCGCCAGAACGGCTCACCATATCAAAAAGGCTATTCTATAAAATAAAAAGGATGTATGCTTGTATATTCTTTACATAGAACATATAACAACAAAAATTGGTACATTCTAAAAACCCGAAGATAGCAATGATGGGGGTTGAAAAAAAAACGGGGAATGAATTGTAGTTAAAAAAATATGTCTTAGCTTGGGAAAGTTTATGACATCACCGAGCACTGACACAAAATAGTGACGCATACGCTATATTTAATTCCTTTTTCTCTTGACAGCGTGATCAATTAATTCCTGCAAAATACGAACACTTGGAAAGAATGACGAATAACTGACCGAAAGATTTTGTTTTACCGCCTCTTAAAATAATTAAAATATTAAATTCTCCAGTTTGCATATTTCCGTTTTATTTAGAACATCTTCACGAAATACAAAATATTTCAAACTTCAAATATGTGCAATTATATTAGAAAATATCGAAGGGCGGATGAAAAAGGTAAATTTTTTTAATCATTATAATTTAATAAATTCGCAGTCAATTGCAAAGACTGGCGGGATAATTTAAGTAACAATTACATAATAGTTTTCTGACTTAAATATTTACAATAAATAAAAAGGGCCATAAAAGTCAGCAATAAATATATTTTAATATATATCATTTCGGCCGTAACCTTCGCTGGAGAAGGTCCAGCGCGGCATCAAATTTTTCTTATAAATTCAATAATCTTTACGAATGAGGGAGTCAAGGAGTAAATAGGATGTATTGCTCAATTTTAAGCCTGAAGAAGTCTCAAAATGGAGATGAAACGTTGATTTGTTAATAAATAGTTATATATTTAATTATGGCTTTTTTGGCCTTTTTATTTATTATTTTAAGTAACAATTGTCCAGAATAATGGGTTATGCGTATATTTTGTGTATTTATAATAGCAAAGTCTGGTGAGACAAGTGAAATTTTTAAATAATTAACGAAAGTACTCATAATATATTTTTTATATAGAAGAGTTAACGGATATCGTTATTTTACACAGTGAACCTCAATTAATAGATTAAGCTTCGCTCCTGGTCTGTGATGTTTTGAACTTAACCTGTTTTATATAAGTTTACGGGACGCCTAATTTTTTTGTACTTCAGACACGCCGCTGTCCAATTTTAAGGAAATGACTGGACGAAGTTACTGTCGCGGCAAGAATGAAGGAATTAACTAAATACCGGAAAAACGTCACTCTAAATCAACATGAAACACGTTTCAAAAGCAGACAACCATGAGTAAAAAAACATGGACAATAAATTTGCGGAAAAAAATTTCACACTTTTCTCTCTCATAACATGGAATTTATTTTTAATGGCAACAGTCAATCGTTGAAAATTTTTTTATGCAGATTGAGCCACGAGCGTTTAGTCATAAACATAATAACGCTTTTCATCAGAAATTACGGGGTAAATGAAAACTTTTCAAAACAGAATGTGTTCGTCACAGCTGTTGAGAGCTGCTGAAAAATACTGTATATAAAATTATAATTATAATGGAGGCAACGAAGTTTACTTCCGTCAACAAGGAAGTTTGAAAGAAGTAGATTTAATTAATTTTTGCATGAAGAAAATTGTGCTCTGCTCAGTGTTATGACATAATAGGAGTCACATAAACGAAATCCAGTACGTCCCGATACCTGGCAACACCAGTGTTCAAAATTAGAATCGAAAACTGTGGGAACTGCAGCTATTGGACCAGTAGTATTAATGAGAAACGCCGCCATACACCAAAGCAATGTTTCTTAATCACCGATTTTATACAATTAATTATTACATAGCTATTATGTTTTCTTTAGCTTCATTGAAACATGTAGAAAAATTAAGACAGAATGATCCAAAGCCCAAGAATACAATCAGTTTACAATACGAAAATTAATTTCGCATCGGGGATATCGCCTGTAACTGTTCTTGTGCTTATTTTCGCATCACGTACGAATAAAAACAAAAGCATCAACGCGCATCAATAGGAAAGCACGAATTATAACAAATACTTCCCGTGGTACTCACTGACAGTGATGAATGGATGGGAGGAGGCCCTGGGCAATATTTATAAATGAAACTCCCTCCGCCCCTTTAAAAGATCTATTCTCGTCATGCAGCTATGAGTCACGGAAACAATTGCCGGACTTCCCAAGCGACATGTCGCAGTTGCACACGTGCAACTACTCCTACAATATACCCGCAATATTCACTTTCCTAGGTGGAATCGGTCAATCAGATTTAAATGAAAAAAGTTTCATGTTTATAAAGCATATCTACACACGCCTAAGTAGCCTAAATGACTACTTCATTAGTCTCCAGAACGTAAAAGTACTTTAATCCGATCTTACAAAGATTTACCTACGGGATGAACAAATTTTACGTGCATATTCAATTCCATTGCTTTCACACGTACAGTAAATTATGAATACAGTGAAGAAAATTACATCTTATTTAAATTTGACGAGTGAAATTTTCTGCAATACTTTGTAGTGATATGAACTTCTTGGAAAATAAACAAGTAGTCTTGAAATTATATTTATTGACTTTTAGATTTAGAAGAAGCTAACTGGAAAAAACTATTAACGTTTTGAAAATTACTAACAAAATATCCGGAAAGAAGAGATATCAATAGCCTCAACAGAGGGCAGTTAGCAGAAATTAGAATTGAAGGGAAATAAAAGAAAGCTGTCAAGAAAGGAGTTAGACAATGATTAAGTCTTTTGGCCATGCTCTTTAAGTTATATATGCAACAGGCGGTGAAGAAAGTTAAATATGAATATGGAAAAGGAATCAAAATACAAAAAAAAATGAAAACCCAAAGGTTTGCTGATGCTATTGTGGTATTAGAAGACTCAGAAGACGACTTGGAAACATAATAAATGGCATGATCCTGGAGGAAAAGTACAACATGTGGATTAATTAATAGAGGTAAAACCAATGTAATGGAGTGTGGGAAATAGTAGAATAGCAAAGACTGTTAGATTGGGAAGTAATATTTTGTAGGAAGTTATTGAAAACCCCCATATAATGCATGCTATACTTCATAGGGGTTTCAGAACGATACAACACCATTTTTTGGAACAATAGTTACTCTAATATGTTTTACATATATTCTAATCATTTGACCCAAAATACTTGAATTTTAACAAGCTAATACCGGCGTTCCGTTAAACCATACTTCATGAATTAAAGGGTTAAACTTTCACGAAATCGAAAGTTAATGAATAAATTAGTTACATTCAACATAAAGATTAAAGTTTGACGATGGATATCTGCAATATGTTGATAGATTAATAATAGTTTACTTAACACTAATGAAGGAAACAACATCAGTATTGATAACAGCAATGCACTAGTTTACTGAAGAGGGCTATAGTTTGTTTCACAAATTTTCCTCGGGACGTAAAGTGAAATCCACGAGACACACAGCAAGCATAATAAATACGGATTATGAAATGTGAGAGAGTGGCCCAGTCATGGTTCTCGGTTATGATGGACCGCACACGACGCAGCGTGTCTTTTGCATCTATCATTCGCAAAATAAGTGATCCGCGCTAATTCCAATTTCACCTCTCGCTGGGAATAAAAAGCCAGGTAATCTATATTCCCTCAAATGAATATTATACTTCGCAACAGTTTTAATTAAACTGATGCCGACATAATGCCAATACATGATACGTTACAAGACTTCTCTGTATTAATTGCAATCATGTAATTACTCCCGATATCAATGCCTGGAGGAATAATTTTAATAAATTACCGTTATCAGTTTAATGGAAAAGTTTTTTTAAAATGCCAGTAATTGAGAGGTCGCTGAAAGTTTTAAATTGTAAATGTTATTTCACATATCCACCTATAGCGATGAATAAGTAAATTCGTTTTAATTGCAATGCGTAGATAGCCAATTCCGTTGCAGATGACACTTTTTTTTAGCAGATATTACAATGAACTCCAATGGTGAAACATTTCTCTCGATATGATCAGCAGAAGAGCTAAGTAAATGTTGTTTGAAATGAAATTTTATAACTATTTCTGTGAGAGTTATCATGTAAAAACTAAAAGTAACAAAATTAAATTGTAAGGAAGTAAATACAATGCTCTTGAAGTAAAGCATAAAACTGGCTTTGACTGCATAGAAGTTATAGTCAGCAAATAAATGTAAAATGCTGAAACATGAAAATGTAATTAAGGGACAAATGAAAGTGTAAAATTCAAAGATTAACGACCCGATTAGTATGTATATATTAGTATATATATAAAATTACATCGTAGAAGGTTACGTGTAATATCTGCTCTTAAAAGAATGCAGGAATGTAACCTTATTTTTTATAAGGAAATTTGTGAAAATGCCTCTTACACGATTAAATAAATAAAAACTAAAATCACATACCTCATTTATTAAATGCAACAAATAGTAGAAACAAATAGTTTCGCGAAAAAAATTACCACTACGGTTACCGTAACGGATTAATTGGATGGGATTAAACCATCAAGAAAGGAATGCCAAGAAACAAAACAAAAAATGTTGATAAGGGTATAAACGGCAAAAACAGACGACAAATACCTGCATATAAGACCTACTGGCAGTTTGATGAACTTTCAAATTATATAGTGTATAGTCGTGGTACAGACAATAAGCCTATATAAAAAATCAATGAAAAGTTGACTATACCCCACCTTTAAAAAACATCCATTTAAACAGAAAGCAGGAAAAAATTAGGATGTTTATATTTTTCTCCTGAATGATTGCTAATTTTGATATACGACCTATTACTTCTATCACGAAGATATGAGAAAACTACGAAGAGCCAACAGATCAGACATATGAAATAGAAACAAGAAATACAAAATAGAATAACTGACCAAAATGTTGATAAATTAATTATATTAGTTAGTTTGAATTTCAGTGTCAACCAAAACAATGTTATAAAGAGTAATACAATTAATTCACAGTTTTACCTTTACGTGGTGTTTTATCATTTAATCTGATGCAATGATTAAAAAAACTACTGTAAATTTAAGTTCAAATCTTCTTTTCTGGATTCATCAAAGGCCACAAAGATCCTACTAAAACGTTTTATACTAGTATTGTTGTGTAAAAAATTAATTGCTCAAATTGTGACTTTTGATTCTTCAACCAAACGGAAATATTTAAAAATTGCAGAAATATTATTCGCTCATGGTACGAAATATTACTATATAAAAGTACTATCTGGCCAATATGGCTATACGGGATACAACTCTGGGGAACACCTAATAGATCAAACAGACATTATCAAGCTATTCCAATCAAAAGTACTGCGATCCTTGGTAAACACCCCATGGTTTGTTCCGAACGAGATCATTCGACAAGATTTAGGAATATCAACTGTTACCGAAGACATACGTAACAGTAGTGTGGCGGTATCATGACAGACTACGAATTCATCCAAATAAGCTAGTGAAATATCTTTTAAACTCTGGTGACGAAGAACCTAGGATCAAGAGATTCAAGCCTTTGGACTTAACAGGAACATTCACGTGAATATTCCAGTGTCAAACCTCTAGAAATAAATAAGAAAAAGTGTCAACTCCGGGTTGCTTGTAAACACAACCGTATCACTAAGCACTGTGTTAAACTTCATCACTGTTTCTATTTTTGACAACGCCTAGAGAACAACGTTATTGTAAAATATAAATGTTATATGGTAAAAATCAACCTAATACAGTTAATGTTAAACACGATAAGGAAAATCTTAATAGACTATATGATGCATATAAACTATGTTATTTAGTCTCTTTCTATATTAATCTTCGGTTTTAAATCTTAGATTTAATTTCCAGTCAAGTTTTCGGCAGTATATACTGAAATAAGGAGCGTCGAAACGCAACGATAGTTTCTCTGTAATTGCATCTAAATCTAGAGGTCGTATTTGTTACCATTGATTTAAACAGGTGTTAATTTTTGTTATAATTCACTAATTTGGTTTACGTTATCCGAGTTAAATGTACGAAATAAATAATTATTGTATTAAATTACTGACTTTTAATGTATTCTCCTTGCTGGCAATATTCAAATATAGACGCAACGGAAATACTTCAATTTCAATTACTTTAATTTGCTTACAAAATCGAACCAATCCGTTGCAAATAAAATAAGTTCTGAATTAAGTATATTCTAATGGAATATGAAAATAGTTATGAGCAGAAACGTTCAATCATGGCGCTAGCATAATAAAATTCATGTAACGTAATGTAATTCAAATCGAATCGCAGCGTGTTTCTTTTCTTTTTTGAAATGACAGACGAGTTGCATTGACAGATTCGGTTGACTATAGGCCCTGGAGGATTCGAGCACGTTAGACGATATATGTATCAAGCAATGCAAGCAAATCAATAACTCCGGGTTGCTTGTAAGCAGCGTGCAGAGTTTGCAGGAATGCTATTGGCAGCGCTGGTAAATTATTGAAGTGCAGGTCCCCTTCCCCAGCGAGAGTGCAATAGAGAGATAGCAGGGGTTGGGAGTCGAACCGGGGACAGTCCCCAGAGCGGGTGAAGCTCCCATTGTCAGCGCTGCTGCAGCTGCAAACTATTCCAATAGTCGCGGTTGTTGCAATTACAGCTAATCTGCAAATATTGCCTTCCGCTGCAGGATCGTCAGTTGTCCGCAATGCCTGTGCTTACACATCTCTCCCATCAAACTTGCTTCAAGAGTCAAAAACCTGCCCATCAATTCTTTTCAAAATCCCATTTCATTACGAAAGAGGAAAACAGAGTGAGGGGGACAAAACTTGTTAAGTGGTATCTCTCCAGAGGGAAGGGGGTGCATTTCTTCTTTACAGTTCAAAAACGTAGTAGGTGCTTTTTTGTGTCTGGCCCTAACAGAACGCACGGAAACGCATCGCACAATACTCCCAACCTATTCACGAAAAAATACATTTCATTTCTTATGCGTTCACGATTAAAGAACATACACATTCCATGAACTATTCAAAATAAAAAATAACTATATATATATGTCAACAAGACAATGTCTCAGCACAACTAAATTTGATGAAAGCATGTAGTATACACGTGTTTTCTAAATTATTAAAAGTATTTTTCTTCTTTTTAATCAAATAAATTTTAACTAAAACTTTTTCCGAGTTGCGTATAGTCGGTTCCTTGACTTTCGCAGGTATTCGGCCGGGTCTCACAATATCAAAACATCTATTGATGATAAGGCCTTTGTGGGATTAAGAAGTCACTGGCCAGTAAAAGTCATAAATGAGTAGGATGGAGTAATCTTGGTCACGTTTCAGACGTTCCCAAAGATGGTTTAGTAATCTCTGGTGGCGACCTTTTGGTCAGATGTGTGAACCCCTTACCAGGGAACATGAAATGTAAGAATGTTTCCTATTTGAGAGAATATGAACCGGGAAGGGGAAATCACAGTTTTCGTGGATGGTAATAAATTGAGGAGGGAATTAATTGGAAAGTGATGAGGTGGTTGAGGGGACATTGAACGGGAGTTGGAGTGTGATGGCTGATCGGACGGAAATATCTGGGGATTCGCATGAACAATGCGTTCAATAGACTTCAAAGAGCGGTGGTAGCAGCCAATTCCAGAAGCTGCCACTTCAATGTTTTCATGATTCCAAAGGTTCTACGTATGAGTTACGGTGCCAGTAGCGTTCTACACCAACCATAAATCCGTCAATGGCGTCTACCGAAAGCCACAGAAGCCACTGTCACCATCAATTAGTGTTTGACCAGGTATTTAAGCCCACAACCCCCTGAGAGACAGAATTAATTTGCTTTCAATTTTTATTTATAAAGTAAATTCATTTCCAAAAGTGTATAAATCCTTATTTCTTTTGTTGCTTTCTTGTGATAAATATATTTTTAAAATTGTACAGTTTCTTATTATTTATTCTCTTTGCTATCATTTAAATTAAAGTAGATCCAAATGCATAAAACATTACAAGCGATTTCATCAAGGAGACCGTGTGTAATATACAAACCTTATAAACTGTTAACTTGCAAACTATTGACATGATCACTGTGCAATATAAAATGCAATATTCAAAATTCGTAACATACAACTAAAAGCGTTTCGGACTTCAGCGGACTTGTTTTTAAGAGTTCACGAATACAACACACGATTCGTTATACTTGGATCACAGACACCAACACTTGGCATGTGACTTATATTGGATGTGCTGATGTATATTTAAAATAAAGTTTTAAAATGAGCGTGAGTAGTTGGGCGGAACTATTCGTAGCGCATGAGGTCCCGCGGAGGCTCCTGAGAAGAGGCAAGCAAACAAGGGGACTACTTCAGCAGACATCGTTCCTCCCCTTGCGGTTGACGTTTCCAGCTCCAGTACAGTTAGTAACTCCTCTCCAAAGGAAAACACAACCCAGTCTCAATGCACCAAACTATTTTCTCTAAATGAAAATTAATAATACTGACCCAATTCTTAATTTTTGTTACTTTTTTTTACAATATTCAAATGAACTAGACATTCCAAATTCATGCAAAATAGCGAGTGCCGAGTTCTCTTTTGTTTGGCGAGGATTATTGTGAACACCTGATTTAGGCGAGACATGGAGACATGGTGGATCGGCACTCAAATTTCCTGAATAACATCGTCACGGGTCAGGAGACCTGGTCTACCCTACTCCCCAACCTTGTCTGGCCTGATTTTGTTCTTTTTTTCCAAGACCAGAGATTTTTGGACTTCCAACGTAATATTACTACCCGGGTGAAGGTTTTCCTGAATTCCTGTACATCAGGAGTTTCCAGGGCTTTTACGGTCGTCCCCAGAAGTGCATTACCGCGACGGACATTACTTCCACGGACAGGAACTGTTGTTTTAGGATATAAAATTGTTCACCGAACTTTATGAGCAAAGATTATATATAGACTACTGCTGTTATTTGTAAATACACATCTACTTAAATAATTATTATTCCTTACGCACTAAATTGGTAATGTACTATTTGAAATGGAAAACTTCTTACTTTTCTATTCATAAATGAATAATGTGGCGTTATATGTTGCGAAACGTGGACGGTAGGAGTTGCAGAAAAGAAAATAATAGAAGCTTTCAAAATATGGTGCTATATGAAACTGTTGAAAGTTGATGGGTGGATAGAGTAACTAACCAGGAAGTTCTAAACAAAATAGGAGAGTTCTAAACAAAATAGGAGAGAGAACAATGTGCAGAACTTCACCAAGATAAGGGATAGATTAATAGGCCACGTTTTGATGTATGAATCTTGTACAATTAGCATTAGGCAGGATAGGTTAGCATGGAGGGTCGCATCAGACCAGTCTAAGACTGAATACCATAACACAAATGAATAACTATATTTTAACTAATAATTACTAAAGAAATCGTCAGTTTCCGAGAGTAAACTTCTGAAAGTGAACCTCGTATTGTGAGATGAATCTGACCGGAAAGGATAAAAGAACCTCTAAATTATAGACGAGCAACTTAAAGTCATTCGTGTAGATTTGTCAATAATTTAAATGATATAATATCAGTCCCTGTTTATTAATGTATTGATAATGATGTTTCTAACGTAAATAGTAGAGCACTGTTTAACGTGTAACGGGAAAGCCGCGCTATTCGTGGGTACGCGCAGATACTTGAAGCAAAACAGTCCGTAACAGAACGAGATCGGCCACATAATCAACACTGCCAGGTATGCCATCATAATTCTTCCATTATATACAACATTTTTACAAGCAGTGCAAACACACATTCATAGTATTGAATATTTAATTATATCAATTAAACCCAATTTTACGCTTAATAGACTCGGGGTGATTCATTTTTATTCATAATTCTCGGACGGTTACGCAAATGAAGGGCGAAGTTCTACAATAAAAATTATTCTCCGATTAAAATACCACATTTGCGAATTATTCAAGAATATTCATTATTAGCCCTTCATACCACTCCGGTAAAATAATGAAAATGTAGGCTATAGATGGACGATAAAAACCGTACTTGATAAACATTAATTTGATTGTAAGACTACGCGTTGATACCCTAATTAATACTGAAATCTCGACGTTTCCTATATGTTCAAATTTTAAAATAGCGTGAACGCCCACCTCTATACATTTTTAATTTGCTGACAGTATTGCGTACCCTTCTGTCTGGTTCCTACGTAGAATAGACCGCTCCTACTCGTAATTCCTACGGTGGCTTCAAAAACTTATTAAAGTTCTGCCTAACGTTTTGATTTCCTCGTATTTCCAACTCATGTATATGCAGCAAATTTTTCGAACAATTATTTGAGACAGATGCTTCATTAAAGAGACATTTCCCCGATATTATGTGCCTCAAAAACAAAGGAATTTTTATGAAAATACACACTCTCAGATACTCGCGGCTTAAAGGTTTTGTAATTTTGCACAACGCTCACAGTCCCGTTCGACGAACAATTATTCCACGTGCATGGTTGGATGTTGTTAAACGAAGTGTATGTATAAGACTATCGCGTCCGTTGGAAATACGAGGAAAACAGTGGCTGGCGATTACAAGGTGCAAAGTGGCGTTATCGTGCGGGCATCTACACGCTCTCAATGAACACGCCACATGTCACACGGAGCGCCGGAGCGCGGTGAGGGGGAGGGAGAGGGGGAGGGGGGGAAGCCCGCGGCCGGCAAAAACCTCCACCACTTTCACCCCCCGTGTTTTGCTAATTAAAGCCAATTCGCGCGCCGCCAGACCATCTTACTCGTCCGCGTCCGCTATTTCATTACCTGCGCTGAAAAGGATCTTAATATCGGGAACTACACGTTGCGCACTCAAATATCCACTAAAACCGACAATTGATGTATTTCCTACTTGGCCACAATGGGCATTAATGACTTCTATCAGATATCAAAAGCGATGATGCTCGCCGCTGTTTGGTTTGTTTGTCCTGTCGACTTAGAACCAAACATTTGAAATGTTCACTTTACGACTTACACAGTCATATATATATAATTAATAAGGACGGGAAAGAGTGACAGAAAACTGGTGGCTTACCTGAAGTTCGCAGATGGAAGGCACCGTTTAGGGTTTCGAATTATTGAATTTTCGGAGGCACCGCCGCCTTCATCAGAAGGTTAGGAAAACATTTCGAGTATCGGCCAGCTGACTGTGCCACCGAAAATTCAAGTATCTCAAACCCTACATGCTGCCTGCCGCCAGTTTTCTGTCTCTTTTTCCTGTCCTTATTAATTGTTATAATTTACCTGGCAATGTCATTGGAACAATTAGTGTCAAAAGGAAAGAGCGACAATTTAAGATAGGCGCTTCCATAAGGCCACGGTAAAAATTTGAAGCCATCACCTCTCTCTATTTCCCATTCATGGCAATTGTTTTAATTACTTGAACAATATCACATCCTTACTAGCTTATATAAGCCAATACTGCTGGTTTTACGTCGATGAATATCACGTACTGATCAATATAATATGAAAAAAATCCTAGTTATGCTATGTAATAATATTTTAGGGCATCTATTCGGAATGGTTCGGAATTTCAACGAAGAACGGAACAGACTATTGTCAAATAATTTACCGGTCCTTAAAAATCCATTGTGGTACGTACAGATTTTCATAAATATCGTTAAACCTGTATAGAAAGAAACAGATGCAAACAACAGAGTTAGCACATTGATATCGGTTATGGCTAGATGCTATTAACTGTGGTAGACTTATGAGTAGATATAAATTTGAGTGTCATAATTCCAAACGAACGCACGTGAAAGTTACTACTCTTTCGTTTATTGCCCCAATGTGTTTCTATTCGGACTAAGAATTCCGCTATTTGTCAGCGTACATATAGCATATCGAATGAATGAACGTAACTGTCTTAAAAAAATGAATTTTTCCATTCAATAGTTTCACGTGGAGCGGACGATATATTTCAATTACGCTTTCAGTTTATATCTCTGAATACATTCCAACAAGCATATTTCAGTGACCATGTTAATGTCATAATAGAAGAAATTACAAATAAACACGGTTTAATAATTACATCAGTTTATAAACTTTGAGTCGCAGTAATTGCTAATAATCATTAGCGACACTGTACTCGTTTATTTGTTGGGGGTTAAGGATAAGAAGCGCACATACCTACGTCCGGATTCGAACCCGGGACCTCGGTGATGCGGGGGAGCGACGTTAACCACTCGACCACAGGAGGCCGGTTTTACATCAATTGAGAAATATAAAAAGACGTCAGCTCCATTAAAATTGCCGCCTTTGAGAAACACATACATATTTTCAAATTAAATATTTAGGCTCTTCAATTAGTTGTATATAAGCATGAAACTAATGATGTCCCGAAGAAATAAAGATTGTGTAATATCATGAGCGGGGCTACGCGCGCAATTTTAATGCAATAAGGGCGGTGGTTATTAGTTCTTCCCACAATTGGAGAATGGTGTGAGTTGTGCCCGCTAAACAATTTCCATTAATAAACCATCCTGCTCTGTTACATTTCAATAAAACCTGCAAACGAGCTCGCGAAATTACGTAATCAACATATTATTAAAAATTAAATATGAGGAACTGTTTTCTATACATATGGAGAGTTAATATCACACAGAACAGATAAAATGAGTATCTTTATTGGTGGAAAATTTGCCCCCTCACAGCACGTCCCTGCGGCATTATTTTTATTAAAACGCTGGATAGTGTCACATACGTTTACATAACCATGTTGTATGCAATATAAATATGTAATCATCGGAACATTGAAACACCGCTGCTAAGGAAAATGACATTTAGTCGGGGGAAATTAAAAACCTCAATTATTCATCACAGGAGGAAAGTTCATAAAGCGATTAAAATATCAAAAATTCATGACATAATAAAATGACGAATGAACTAATAATTTTTTTCTGGAGTTCCATGACTGAGGATAAAATATTTAATGAATTACGTACGTGGCTCTTGATTGGGTCTCTTCACCACGGCACTAAAGTTCAATTTATGAGTCGGATAAAGACGCGTGGAGAGGGATTATGGCGTACACCGGCCACATAACACTCAGATCAACTAAATTAAAATACAATTCTGCCAATTTTTCTTAAGTCAATATGAAGCACTCAACAAACTTAATCATGTTTTCAATAAACGGGAAAAGCTGTTACAAACGAGTCGCGTTCAGGTTTGCGGATCGAATTGGAGTACAATTGAGGCAATATACTTTTATTAAATAAGATTCTTTATACGTTCTAACTTGTGCAAATCTTAATTTGCTCAAAGTTTCATAATTCCATTTTTTCGACACTACTACGTTTATTCTCTCGTGGGGATTCGGTGAGATTTGACAAAATAAATACGATTTAAAATTTATACAATAATTTTCGGATACCCCAATATCTGTTTGGTCTGAGACTGGCCGAATGAGCGAGGTAAATTAAGGAAGTAATGTATCTGAAAAAGAAAAGGAAGAAAGAAGAGGTCCACATTTAAGACTGGGAGAGCTTTATTCGGTTCAAATCATAATCGTCATTCAGAAACCAGAGGAGACACGCACCTACAGTTCGTGAGATTACGCAAGGCGTGTTTACATGCGAAGGAGGGAAAGGAGAAGGGGAGTATTGTCCTTTGAGGAGGTACTACCCCTCCAAATGACCTGGCGAACGTTAATTATTGTCTTCGTACGAACGGGATATGGAGACTGCTTCAAATTCTATTTAACACGCGCTTTTACTCATTATCTATTACATTTTAAGGATGCGTTTCTTGACGTACAACATATCCTGAACTGACAGTAATATATTTTCTAACGCCAATTATTTCAGAATTGTTTTTACATTACCAACTTGTCGCAACAAAAAACGCAGTAGAAGTGAACCGATGTCTACCCCCACTACAATACACTACTAACTAATACTCCTCAACTGTACTAAGTGTCGAGTGCAGATCTAGAGGAACAATTACTTCAGCTCGCTTCGTGAGCGTAATTGAATGCCATCAAGAAATCGAGGATTTTAAACTGAACGTTTATTACAAAAGTAAAATAGAATCAATATTGTTTCAATTATTATTGGAAAAAAATCTCCATAATTATGTAAAATGTAATTATCAAAAAAGTTGACATCATATATGAAGTATTCAATTAATCTGATTTGATATTGTATATAAAAAGCAAAGAATGGCCAAAAGTCATAAATTCACTTGAAAATGTTTCCTTCTTTATTTTTCGGGACCTCCTCAGTTCATTCTACAAAAAAAATACAATTATGTACACATAGTTGAATATAAATAAACTTGGTATATTGTTACAATTAAAATATTATAAGATTTTGTGTTGCTGCTGTAACGTCTGGGGCCGAAATGAGGGAGAATGAAGACCTTCAAACAGATCGTAAAACTACAAGAATTACATTTCAAAGATTCATGAATGCACAAGGTCATATATTGAATTTCCATAATAATTATTTTCTATGTATATTAGTAGAATGACCGTAAGTTGGGGGCGAAACGTTTTGAAATTAAATTCTTCTATTTCTGACTTTTGGCCATTCTTTGTATTTCATTTAAAAGTTGACAACCTTTAAAGGGCGAAGCGTCGGTGGACGATAAAAATATACAATATAACATTATCGATTAATCTTTCCATTTTCGACTGAGTTTTTTTCTTTTACTATTCAAGTATACTTTGAGTCTCATAAAATTTCAAGTAACTTTCTCTGCTGCATAAAATTTAATTAAAATGTATGAAGGAACGCCATTTCACATAAATTTATTCAAGCTCAAACAAAAGCTAAACCTTTGATAATTAAAGTTGTGCATAGTTCGCAGAATAAATCAATTAAGTATTATAATTACGGCGTAATCTGAATTGTTAGAAAGGAACGACTAAAAACATTTGACAAAATACTGCACGCGGTAATAGGGACTAGAGCATGAAATCTTGTGAAGATCTCAAGGCAAGGCAAGGTAAGCCGCGAGCTGTAGGACGTTGGAAGTGAGGTGTCACATGGCACACAAGAGCCGCCCGCCATTTCATGTATGTTTCTGCGGCACACATACACACTGCGGTAAACACACGGGCGCAGTGCGCTTGTTGCAGATTTGAGCGATGGAAAGAGAGGTTAATCTGGCATTTTGTCGGCTTGATAATCGCTGATTGATATCCCCACACATGCACGCGCGATCGCCTGCCAGTAATACACACCCCCGCCCCGCGACGCCTCGCAGCGCCACGCCACGCAGCGCCACGCCACGCCGCCCTGTCCCTGTCCCTGTCCCCGTCCCCGTCACCGTCCCTCCGCCACCACCTCTGCCTCTGCCATGTGTGCATATATTGACAATTCCTCCGTCAACTGCCCCGATAGCTTGTTCTGTTGATGGTTCACCAATATTGTATTACTATTCATAAATATTATGCCCTAAGCACTTGGGTGTTTGCATACGGATATCCTGACAAATATAATGCATTCACCGGACGTAGCTGGTTTGCGCTGGTGCTGTGGCCAGCCTGTCCGATCGATGGTCGCTAGTTCGAGCTACGGCTGGGGCAGATAGTTGTAATATAAATTATCGCCGGGCTACGAGGGGGTGCAACCAATGAAAGAGCCGTCGTGCAACGGAGCGCGTTTCATTACGTTTTCAATACACGCGACCGAGAGCGAGATCCATTAAAACGCCCCGCAAAAATCATTCACAGAACTTCATTCGTAAGTACGTTTTCCAGTTTTTCTTTTTTTTAAATAAAATAACTTATACTTTTTCAGTCAATGATTTATTACCAAATCAAAACTACAGCGTTGCTTCGAAAAATTACAAAAAAATTATGACTTGCCGATGTGGAAACTGTACGTTTTATAAACGGGTGACGAATCAACTACATTGAATCATTCTCGAATTGAGAAAACTAAGAGTTAAAACACAAGCACATTTGAGATTTTAATGATATCAAACAAACAAAATTTAGAACTAAAATGATTGACTAAACTCCACGAAATAAGGAACAGTATCTACGAAATACAACCATACCAATACAATTTAAACAGACGAGTTCAAACAGTATTCACTCGTCTAAGAATTGGTCATTCTAGACTCTCTCATGGACATTTATGACCAAATACAACCCAATAACCTGCGAAAAATGTAACTCTTTATACACCACCCGACACCTAATAAATGAATGTGCATACATGCTGCAAAAAAAGAAGAGAATGTGGAATCCCGCACGACTACAAGGAATGACCCAAGATTTATAAACCCCATGTTAAATTATTTAAAAGAATTGCACATATTCAATAATATGTAATGTATCTCTAATAGTTTGTTTTGTACCCCTCTTTATCATTATAAATTATTATATCGTATATATTATTATTATTATAAATACATGAGTAATTGTAAAGTGAATGTGGCCACTAATAACCACGTCAGTTGATCTGACAATAAACAAAACATAACAAAAAAATTCAAATGGGTGCTGTTTTGGAGTTTATCGAATAAAAGCAGAGAAATAGAGAAAACGAGCCACAAGTGAGAAGTCAGTAACGAATGACAACTAACCCTTACTGCAACGCAGTTGCATGGCAATAATGTGTGCAAACGTCGCAATAATTTAATTGGATGGAAAGGGAAAGAGCTTCAAATCGGCTCCCACTTGATAAGCATTAAAATGCCCCGCGGTTGCTAGGTAGCAGCCTCGTCATGTTATTCAGCGACAACTCAATGTCCTTAAAATTATAGTCTTTGCCACATATATATCATTCGGGATATTTATACTGTAATGGTCAGTTTGTAGCACAGAAAAATCCTCCCCCACTTAATTGGTCTTTCAGAACTCAATGTTCAGAAAATTGAACAAAATATTCGGATACAGGAGGAGCACATGCGGAGGATTCCGGGATTACAGAGGGGTCGTGTAGTCGCGAATATTCGTGCCTGCAAGAAAGGTCTGGAGAAAGAAGGATGGTCGGCCACAAGGAGACAAGGAGAAAAAAATTATCCCCAAGGCCAGCGCCTTCTTCCGAAATGTGGGTCCCGCAATCGTTGAATATTAAATGCGATTGGCGAAGACACTTGACGTGGGATGGCGTTTTACCATGTATAGGAGGAAGGTAGAGTTTGTCTGAAAGGTGACAAGGAGGTGAAAAAGTCCGTGACGAAGACGTAGGTAAGAAGAAGAGAGAGTCAGGATTCGTTTGAAGTTGGAAGGAAGAGGAAAACTGTAAGAGATAAAGACAACACAAATTTATACTTAAGTTACGTTCATATATGAAGCTGAAAGAAGAATTTAGGAAGATAAAAGAACAGGCGTTCACTATTTCCGAAAGCAAACACCAAAGCGCAGCAAAAAAGACTGCGATATCAGGTAAAACCTACAGAGATTTAAACAATGCCGCCAAATTGAAGACTGGTTTATCTCAATACAAAACAATCCAGAGCCTGCATCGGGTGAGGATTACGCTGTTCGTGCGACGGAAGCAGATCTTCACAGTACATCACCTACACATCTGAGTCAGCCACTAAAGTTTTCCGGGAAAAGGCATGAGGATCCAGGAAGCTGAACAAAGCACCCAGGTTCGTTTCGCCAGTATATAAAATATCTCTGATACCCATTGTTGCCCCCGTGGTACTTAACCTTGATAAGTCTCGAGTATAAGAATACCCTGAGCTAAGTAATTGCCATTTTCAATATTGATTTCCCATAATGATACAGGACCCAAGTGGGAATTTGAATTAAATAAATAAATGAAAGCATAAAACTTCTATATAGAAATGTTCTTAACATGAAATCAACATAAAATCCTTTTATAAGTTATTGAAAAATAATATTAGTGTTTTTAGGACCTTAATTAAGGAATTTTGTTTATTAACTATATAGCTTTTAAATAAAAGACGGGCTAATGTGGCTGTAAACTGGCAAGGAACGGTATACGGCGGGGTTGAGGAAACCCCAAGGAGTACAGCACAGTTTCTTTGTAGCTCAGATCCTGAACTTGTTGCCCAGTTATAGGCCAATGCTACGGAATTTGTGGTCCCACTTGTGTGTGATATGTCGTCACGGGTCTCTTAGAATAGTTCTCCAAATCGAAGCATGAAGGAGTTGGAAAGATGTGCTAACACGTGACAAATGAAGATACTACAAGAATAGCGTTCAAGAGAACGTTCTGCAGAGGCATTATTAAGAAGCTCCCTGAGAGAAGGCTAAATCCTGCATTGATCTGCAGATGAAGTCCCATCCAACGTTCCGGCCAGCGTTCCAGTCACCAGTTGCAACCAAACGGCCCCGTTTTACCCGAGAAGGTGGCAAACTTTTGATGATACAGTACACTCTACTGGTGCGCAGTTCATCAGCTTGGTAACCAACAAATACGCTCCAAGATCAAAATATATAGTAATGGTGGAAGTTCTTGTATGTCACCGAGCTGTATTCTTCAGTTGTTAATATAGTAGTAGTTGTTCTACTGAATTTGCATGAAGTCAGAACAGGACATTTGTTAGCTCCTAGTTTGACGTCAGGGAGGGAGCTTGAAGCCGCGAGGGCGACAGGGAGTGTTTTGTTGGAAGCCAGTAGGGGTTTAACGAATCGGTCGTTATCGCAAGCAATGGCGTTGTTGTTAGGTCGGGGTCCCTTTTGAGCTGCGTCCGGCAGCGCTCGGTTTCGTGTGGCTGTTCTGTCAGCCTGATAAATTTACCAAAATGGAATATATTTAGTTCTTAGTCCGAGCGTACCATTCCATAGTGCGGACATCTCGGAATCCTTGGCGAACGACCTTTTGGAGGCGTTTTATTTTTTATCAAGATACTTGTAACTCGCGTTAACAGTCGAAACCTGTGTTGGGCAATTCATAGTCTCATAGTGATAGTTGATTCGAATTTAGCCAGTATGTTTACACCGCTTATGGTGTATCCAAATACGGGCATTTGCCGTACATTGGTTTCCATTACAAGTGTGAGGATAGATGGTCGACTTCCGCTGTTCTTATATTTTGTTGCTGAGTTGCCTACAGTCTTCATCTTTAAAGATCAAAGATCGTCTCCTCGTTGAACCTCAACCGTAGGCAAAAGGGCAGTTCAGTTATGTGGAAAAATGTTTAAGTTGTTATGTGAGAAGTGCCGAATCCATTGCTTTTTAATTACAATTGACTAGTCGTTCACTGTTACGACATAACGTGAGGCTAAATAACAGTTTTAAGCAGTGTACCACACTTCAGACGCTTTATAATAACATTGGCCCTTATCAGAAAAGGCTAAACTTAACTGGGCTTTTAAAGAGTAAAATATCAATTATAATTCTTTACCAGAATATCTGGTTTGTATATGTGTACTTTGGTTTATCCGCTTTTTTTTGATTATCCGCGTCAATCCTGCCCATCATTATCGCGGATAATAGTGTGTATTGTACAATGGTGGAGAGGGAAAATAACGAGATATACAAACGAGAGCTTTATTATTTCTCTTAATAATTTTCTTTCTTATCTATTTATTTAAATTCCTGCATGACACAATTTCTATTAGTGCCGTTTGAATCGTGATTGGAAACTAATTTTTAATAGTATTGAATATATAAATCGCGTCCACAACAACACCCTTGTTCGTATTATTGTGCGTGAACCAAGGCTTAATGCAACAAAACAAATATTCTGCCATCGTTGTTTTTCGCGTTTCTTTCCCCCTTGTCACTGTACTACTAGACTACTCCATGCTTACTTATCAAATATTGAAAACCAATGTTACACTAGTAAGGGTACTTGTCTCCTTGCATTATACTCGAGCTACAGCCGTATTCCACATATTATATGCGTCAATTATAATAAAACCCATGCCTACGACTTAATTTTGTATGAAAATTACATTCCAACTCAAATAGAACAGACTTTTGAAGCGGAATTTAGCTTGAGCATAATTAAAATTTACTTCTGTAAAAATTAAAGCCTACACCAAAGTTTTGTACGCCAGACTCGTCAAAGCGTAAATAATTTTAATGTTTATAACGTCAAAATTTCATAATTTGTGATTATTAAAATATAATCTTAATTCGAACTTACGCAAATAGAAAACATGCTTACATGCGTAAGCAATAATTACTTATTACATTTATATAATACACAGAAAAATTGAATATTTTTTATTTATCCGTCATTTAGTAAACATTCGTAAGTAGGCCTTCACGAGTTTCTTGAAAGTCTTCTAAGGACGTTTAAATAGCTTATTAAAAAAGGTTATTAAGGAAAATTACCAACTACCCACTACTTCGTTCGCGCGGAAATAGTTATTTTTATTTTGCCCTAAAAACGAAACAACAGGTACAGAATTTTGATAAAGTCGAATTCATTGAATATATAAAAAGTACGTATTATTTATTTATGATCGATTCAGGGCAAACCATATGACTCGCAGTTGGTTTGGAACGGGTCCGGATATCATACGTTACGGAGCCAATAAAAATGAGCAATTAACTATTAAAATAAAATTTACTTGACGCGACGAATAAAACCAATTTATGTATGCATCGTATCGATGATCCGAAGACGTTTTCGGTTTCTCTGCGAGTTAATTACGGCGCGAATCCTACTGCAACAATAGATGGATTGAGAATATTCGCCCGCCAGCCCTATTTCTCTTATGCTGACAAAATTAGGCTTATAATAACTAAGTGGGATAAATGGTATAGGGACGCCTAATTATAAAAACTCGCAGTCGGATTTCACACCGCCTTTAGAGCGGAATTTCAATATATTCAATAAATATTCTTCTGAATTCTGCAAGATATTGAAATGAAATATACACGGAAATGTAAGTTAAAATTCTTGTTTCAGTCCCTGAAATTTTCATTGAAATCCTTTAAGCCGTTTCGGAACAAACAGATTATAGACTACCCGCATTCACGCTTGGAGACTTGAACGCACGTACGGGAACAAAAATTATATATATATATATATATATATATATATATATATATATATATATAAACATCAACTGAAATATATTGAAATGAAATATGCACTAACATTTAAGTTAAATCTCCTATTTCATTGAAATCCGTCGAGTCGTTTCGGAGCCCATTTGAGACAAACATACAGGCAGAGAGAGAAAGAAAAAGAGAGAGAAAGAAAAAGAAAGAGAGAGTGTTCAATTTTATTTATTGGTATACAATATTTGTGTACATGGTGTTGTTGTGGTATGCAATCCTAAGACTGGCCTGCTGCAACCCTCCATGCGAGCCTATCTTGCGTAAGCATTTTCATTTTTACATAACTACTACATCTCACATCGTCCCTAATGTCCTTAGCGGATTCCATACTTTGGCTCCCTCTAATGTTCTAACCCCACACATTTCCCTCTCATGCTAATTTTACAAGACCCTCATGTCTCAAAAGGTGGTCAAAGTCCTCCAAATTGGTCTGTCTTCCCCTATTTCACTTAGAACTTCCTGGTTAGTTACCCTATACACCCATCTGATTTTCAGCATTCTATAAGTAAGGCAAACGCTAAGCAATCGAAAGCGGAAATGTAGAACCATTATTACGATTTGTGTTACAACACGATAATTATCTTAATATAATATAAATGTTATACTATAATGCGAATTTAGGTGCGGAAATGATAATTGTTCTTCACTTAAATCCGTTGAGATCTTATATATTAACTGTAAAGAAAAGCTAACAATTACTGTTGTCAGTATTTCAGTTAATCTGATATCTATAATTTATAAGTCAAACATCAAAACGGCGAATTGCTCAGAAAAATGTTTATATTACTAAACTTAATAAAGCCGTTTCATAGGATACTTTGGGGCTTCATCACGTAATAAAGAGAGAAATTTCTTCATGACTTGAAGTATAAATATTAAATTTTGAACAATTTTTGTTTACATCTAGAAGTAATTTATTTGTAGTGATGAAGACCAACATAAGTGTACGAAACGTCATTATTAAGTTGAATAATGTAACTCGTGTTGCTATCAAATTGGACGTTTGGTGTTTATTAAACTGGTGTTATAGCATTTCCAATGTAGTTTATTTCAGACCAAAAACATATAGATTATGTAGTTCTAAATAAGCATTTTAAGTGCAGTGAGCCCGAACGCTATAATTCGAAGGATCGTGAAATTCTGAATTCAGGGTGTCAGCTTCTATCAGGAACACAAACACCAAGTGTCGGCCAACGGACGAAAAACATTTATTTCCACTTTGAAAGCATAACCTCAACCATATTTGGCAATGGACGTCGAGACCTCGTGAATTCCATCCATGCGAAATCATTAAAGAATTTAAATATGTATCTAACGAAGGAAGTTGGCGAGCGAGATAATTTATAGCCAAAAGTTTTAGGAGACAGTAAGTAGATCATGGAATGAATTTAGAGATACAATGGTAAGCACGAGTTGAGATTTGAAATGATTTTTGTGGTACATCAAGGAGATGAGCAGCAAGTGTATGTATATTCCTCGAGACGCGCTGTACTTGTCAGGCCGCCCACAAAGATGCTGCGAGATCAATCCCATCAGAGACACAGGGGCGCCTCAGGCCGACAGGATGGGCCGGTCACAAAGTGACTAATCTCGAAAGCGGCCCTTCACATCAAAAGGACAAGTAATTGCACCAACTTGCCATCAAAGTGGACAATTGCACCTGACCACTCCGCAGAAAGGAAAAGACTATTATAAAGAGGAATCCTTTTTCGAAATTACGTTTCGCAAAACTAAAGAATATTAATTTTGTGTTTCTGGATGGGATGTCGTTTTCTCTCGCAATAACTTGAATAACTGCAAAAAATGAACCTCGGCAGAAGCCTACAGATAAAATCCGCCGTAAGAATTCTTAAATAAAGAGAAGCGAAATTTAACTTTTCATTATACACTCGGTATCATTTACATTGCGCTGAATTAATATGCACAGCTGACAAGCACAAGAAGAGCAGATGAAAAAACAAGACAGAAGTAAAGTGAAATTCAATTATTAATGTCGTTAAAATCGAGAATGAAATTTTTATGTAAATTATACTGTTTATATAAACCTATTAGTGTTGGGAAGCCCATCTTTCAAAAGCTTTGTAAATGACCATTTTTTTACATCTTTCCAGAAGTAAAATTTACATTCTTCATTGTTAGAGAATGAAGCCAAACATGATGTAAAAAATAAAATTATATTTTTAAAGTGTAAACTTAGAACTGAAGAAGTAATTTTTATTAAACTAAATACAGAATAATGAATAAATAATATGAATAACTGAGCAGAAATTGAATAGTAGTATCCCGAAATTATTAGCGTATTACAAAAATTACATAGCCCATATTACGGTCAATAAGTGTGTGGATTACAAATTTGGAATAAGTTAATAATCAAAAACTTTACACTGTAAATAATATATTATTAATCAACACGGTTTTTATAAAGTGTAATTATAAAAATAGGAAAATTAGCCAATGAAAAATAACATATCAAAAAATTGTGTACTACTAGCTCGTACAATTTTTTATGATATTACGATTGAATCTCGGGAATCTATAAATCCACACACACACACACACACATATATATATATATATATATATATCTCAGAAAATGGCATTGTCTAGCTGATTAAAACAATTAATAAGGACAGGAAAGAGAGACAGTAAGCTGGTGGCTTACCTGAAGTTCACAGATGGCAGGCACCATTTAGAGTTTCAAATTATTGAATTTTCGGAGGCACGGCCCCCTTCATCAGAAGGTTTGGAAAACATTTAGAGTGACGACCAGCTGGCCTCATTGACCTCAGACTTTGATTTAAATAATTAGACGTCTGAATATAAAAATAAATGGAAAGACTGCAATGACTGGAAATGTTTTCCTAACCTTCTGACGAAGTATGCTTCTGAAAATTCAAGAATCTGAAACCCTACATGATGCCTGTCATCAGATATGTTTCAATTGAATTAAAATTATAATGATATCCTACAACTAAATTATATAATATTTTTTTAATCTATGATGGGTGACTTGCATGTATTGAAATATTAAAGATGCACTGAAGAAATACGGAAGTCTGTATGTTGGTAGTGAGATTCAATACAATTAAATGGAATAGAGCTTTTCAATTACTTATTCGGCAAGAGTTTTATATTTAACAACTTATGCTTTACTTATTCGGCAAGAGTTTCATATTTAACAACTTATGCTTTACTGTGACGTTTTGCTAAATACACCAGAATGTTTACTGAGAATCAAGGTGAATTTATTTTATAATAATTGTAATAAATGTTTTGTAAACCCCTGAATTATAAACCACATTTTTGGTAACTAATATGTGTTACCAAGTTATTTAACAAAATGTTGGAGGTTACGTAAAAAGAATCAAGTGCAAATTAAGTTGGTATTAAATCATCTGATTTGGACGTGCTCATCCAGGGTTTAATGATAAAAGAAGACGGTCTCGGTAGCAATTAAATAACGTATTGGCGTGAAGTTAATTTCGATTTGATTCATTTTGAGGGGTTAAGAAAATTACGGGTACGCCGAGCACACAGCTGCTACAAGATGCAACATATTAAAATAAACCATGCGTGTTGTATTCTGAAGCCGAAGATCAAATCAGGTAAGATGAGACTAGCGAATTTCATTTTAATATTCGAGCTTAGGTTTCTTGGTAGTTTAATGTGAAATTAAATTGATAATGATATTAACCCGCCCAACTGTAAAGTGGGTAAACTGGCCAATCTTTTGAATATCAAGCGCCAAATTTTTGACAGATGCGTCATATGACTCGAGCACATTTTATATCGTCACACGTTCATGGTTAGGGGTTGGCAAATATAAATGAGGATAGAATCTGCCTCGTTTAGGGGACGGAAAGGAATGACTTTGACGCAGTTAATTAAGTTACAGTAATTTAATGAAGCGTTAATTTACTAAACTCAAGAATGATGTTCCGTACAAGTATTCGTACATGTATTCGTAGGGAATATGATCTGGAAGGGCATCAGGTTTATGATACAGTTAGGAGTAGAGGTTGATAGTTCAAGGAAATGAACATCCAACAATAAATAACGGAGGCGCATATCAGGAAGATTCTGTACTATATTGTAGGAAGGATGATTGTAAAAATAAACAACTTCATTATAATCGCAGAATTTACAAAGGATTGTAATAACACAAAACATAAATAGCAACCGATTCCCAATGTACACAAAGAAGAAATTCAGTATAACATTTTGCTATACCTAATAAAAATTTATAAAACTAATACAGATATAATATTCGTGATGGTTGCGGCTATCGTCACTGTTATTGTGTGACACAGAGGCAGTAGTAAAGTTAAGCTAACATACATTCCGTGTTTCAGAACATTTTAGTTGAATTATACCAAAGAAATTGGTAATTATGGACGATAATAATGATAACGTTTTTAAAGTTCAAAACGCTTCAGAAGAAAATGTATATGTATACAGTTAATTTTAATACCATTTGACGACAAATGAAGGATTCTATAAGCGCGAAAATTATAACTACAAAGCACTCCTTATTCCCTTTAACAAACATAAATATCCCCTGACATTTTGGGATGTTGGAAGCAGTTCAGCAAGCCAGAACAATCAGCACATTATAACAGCTAATTGTGACGCAGAGAAAATGGCAAGTCAAGTAAAATTAAACGTTAATGTATCTTGCAAAATTTGTTTGGAGTTGAGTTTTAAACGAATGTATCCTGCTAGATGCAATACGTCCACTCGTATATAATACAGTTAACGTTTCCGCGCTTTGTGAATGTATCGTGCTTAGTCTCGTGAATTGATCTGTGATTTCATTTAGGATTACAGTAAATTGAACGTCCTCTCCAAATGCTCATTTCTGCATTCAATTTTATTGCGTTATATAGCGTTATTTCGTTTTTAATATTCTCGTAAGCCTCCGGAATTACAACATATTATCATAGGTACATGGCGCATATTATATTTTTATGGCGCGTGTATAGTAATATATGTGAAAATTAAAAGTGTATACAGTAAAAAAAGCACGCGTCGAGCTTTATGAAGCCACGTTTTATTACGTTTTTGTTGAGGGAGCTCTGAGCCCTTGTTTATATTATCATTCTTTCTCCATGGCCTCTTTCATACACAATTGCTTTGCCTCTGGCTTCACGCTATCCTGTTACCAGTTGCAGAATACACGGGATAACACCTAAGTCGAAACTCGACTTGTTATTCCTAAATACTTTGCATTTCCTTTATAACCACCCTACACTGTTTACAGGGAAACAAAAACTTGCAATCGTTCTTCGGAGAAACAGTAAACACAAACTTCATAAATTTAATTTTACACAACCATAAAAAATACACATACACGAAGCGTATTCACAATAATTGAGTGATGTAGAAAAGAAGCTCGCACTTTCGTCATCACTAGGAAGAAGTTTAGAGAAAACAGTTTACCTAATACGGGTTGGAAACTTCCCAATTAAGAACTTTACAACAAATTTAGTTATTAAATATATTTACTAGCCGCTAAACACATACGTAGTCTCCAATCCATTATTGATCTTCATACATCGACATTCCTCCCCTTCCTTTATTTACAATTGGAAACTAATCATGTAACGTCAATATCAGTAATAAAGTAGCTTTACAATACCTTTAGTACACAGAAGTAAAAGCATATCAAGAATACGAAATAATAAGAATAAATTAAAGCGGAAGTTGTTTTTCCTTACGTTAAATATTTAAGTATAATGAAATTAGATGACCCTTAATACTGGTTAACAACTTCCATTTTCCTAGCTTTTTCACCTTACACCGAACGATAAATGGCAATTAGTAATACTATTACGTGTATATATGATTTGTATTGAAGAAACCTAATTATATTGTCAATTGTAGGTTAAATATGGTCCTTACGATGATATTATTAATTACTGTTTAAGTCTTAGTATCTGCCACCGGGGATCTGCCCATTTGTAGATTAAATCTACAGTTTTTATAAAAAAGAACGTGGTTATGTCGGGTGTAAATATATCGAGGAAACGACTATTAATCATATAATGACTATACGACTTTGGTAAATAATTTATTTCCTCTCCTGTCAGTAATTCAGAGACAGACGGACGCGACGGTGAGCGAAACAATTCTCTATTCACATCTAAAGTGAGAACAACGACGGTCTACATAACGAAGACGCAATTCTGTAAACAGACTTCTCAAAAATAACATATGTCAACTGTGAGAGTATAAACCTTTGCCGTCATGTTCTAAATAGCAAGCAGTAAAATCTTATGTAGGCTAAAAAACGAGGACTACATAGATTTTTATTCCGCTTTGTAAAATGAGAATAGAATAAAAATTCTTAGATAGGAAAAAGTTCAAATTAACTCCAGTTCATTAACATATAAAATATAAATGGTGTTAGAACTTTCTTGGATTCTTGGGCACTACTGGCTACATATCTGTCAGTTATTACTTATTTTGATGCGTTATAGTGAACATTATGATTGTCTCAGAACATTAATGCAACATGTTGACACTACCACAGTAAAAAATAGTGTACTTCCCGAATTACCAATAAATTACGTACTATGGCATCAGAAGTTGGGGAAATTACTCCTGGAGCAATGAAATATTTAACTTGAAAAACGTTGACATGACGATACTTTGTAGTACGAATTTTAGATCGAGTTGCAAGTTATTCTTCAAGAGCTTGCAAATACTAACTTTACATAGCGTATACTTTCATGACATATTAAAATTTGTAAAACGGAACATGAATCTGTTTGAAACGAACACGCGACTAGAAATCGTCGGACAAACATCGCCTTGCTCTTTACCAGGGATAACTTTATAAAACAGTCTTCCTACAGAGGTTAAGAACAATCATAATTAGTTTTGTGAATCAATGTAAAGCGACTGGCAGTTGCAATCATTGAAATTAATATGCCTGCAAACATGATGAAAGAGTTGGGTTATTCCATGTCAAGAGGCCTATTTGAGGAACGATTCCCCAGCGACAGTTTTCGAATTTGATGACATTTTGACAGTTTGCACTATGAAAGCCTGCGGTCCGTCGGAGTTGAAGTCGTTTCAAAAATGCCATTTTTGAGATTCAATATTCTATTAGAGAATAGAATCTAAAAAATTTCGTTTTAAGATAAACCGCATGCGTAAATAAATAAAACGTCCCTGGGCAGCATGGACCCCCAAATTAGCCAAAAAATAGCAGTTAAGAGCACGTTATTCCAGCGATTAATGCACAATAAAACGCGGTGAGACGATATTTGTCGACAGCCACTACAGTAAACTTTGACCCGAAATTTTAGACCTTATTTGTCGAGACATCAAAACTAAGCATACATTTTCTATTAATTACAGAAAAATCCTGATCTTTTTAATGATGTCAACTAGAAAACGATATCTGGTGTCCTGAACGATTTATCCCTCTGAAAATTCTCTTTTGGGGAGTTTTTAACTTTGGCGCAGGTTTGCTGCACGAAACTTAAACAAAGTAAAAGCTGTAAATCCTCTGACTAGTAGATAGCTGTGTAGGTATGCGAACTATAAAATATGAATGTTGTACCTACTTTATTTATCCGGGTAGGATTACTTGAAAATACGAAAAAAAGACGAATATTGGCTAAGCATATTTGTGTAAGTTTTCGTTATTATTTTCGTAATCTACGCATGCGGTTAATCTTAGAAAACTAACTTTCAGGGTCTATTCTCTAATAGTTGCCACAATATTGAAGCTCAGAAATGGCGTTTTTGAAAAGACGTCGACATCGACGAACTGCAAGTTTCGACGAAAAAGCCCGTATCTCAGCCAGAAAATCATAAACTGAAATTTTGTATATGTCCGTTTAAGGCTTCATAGCACAATCTGTCAAAATTTCTTGGAAATCGGACAACAGGCCACTTGACATGGAATGACCCAGTTGCTTAGTACAATGTGGCCCATTTTGCATTTTTTTATCGTCTCTTTTGTTTGTTTGTATAATGTATTGCTACTACAGAAGGTCAGATTCCTTGTCGCGTAGGTCCAAGAAGTGACACTTCTATTTGTTTATGCGAGTGATTGAGCTTCTCAGTGTGCGTGTTGTTTTTTTAGTTATTTTATAGTCGCTCTAGTTACCTGTTTAAATAGTTTTGGTTGTAACTAATTTGTTTTATTTCCTCAACCATGGGCTAATGGAAATACCAATAAATTTAAATGAAATACATCACGTGACAATCCTTGGGATAAAATCCAGCCTACTTTTACGATCTCGATTCCATACAACTCCTCGCAACATTTCTCTAGTCATCATCACTACGAGTCACGCATTTCGGAAGTTTAAAACTGGTCTAACATGTTAACGAAACAATTTTACAAATTTTACTATAATGGATTACGTCAGTACAGTTATTTAAGTAACTTAGAGTTTGTAAGCATAAACATGAAACGTAACAGGATTTTTATACACAATTTTGTACAAGCTGAAAGAAGCAGTTGATTGGCTATGTTGGAATTCTATTTTAAGGTCCTTCTCATGGAAAAGATAAAACAATAGATAGTGTAAGACTTGCAAATGATTCAGTTTATACAAGCAGCGCTATTGTTTGTGATGGCACCGAATCCGAGACAATAAGCCGAGTTACTGTTGGGAGATCGCATCTTTCGGGGATACCGAACGTCTGCCCTTCTTGCTACTTAAAACTCAGAAACAAATTGCTGCTACAGATATAGAATATTCTACAAACAGAACGCTAGGCCTAACATTAAACAAACGGGAGGCATTAATGAGATATGACATGCGGCAGCGGCGGGACGGACAAATAAACACGGCGCCCGGGTTCCTAATGTACGCTATAAAACAATTTCACGACGCGCAAGCGCAGACAACTTTAAATAATAGCGAGCTCGAGGGGCCCTGCTGGGAACTCTCACACGCATGTAATAACGCATTTACCCCAACAATTACCCTCACGATCTTCACGTATAAAATATGTCGCCCAACAATAGGACAAAGCATCTTATAATCTTTTAATTTCATGCAGACACGTTTTACCAGTAATTCAATGTCTATGGCTCGGAGAAGTACTCATTGAAGATAGGACAAGGGAAGAAAATGGTTTAAATGTTTTGAAGATTAAAAATATCTTCACAAATAGGTAACATATATTCGGCACTTCACCCATACGTTTACATTTCTAAAAACAATATACCAACATACAAGCCAAAATAGATCCTTTTTTAATAGATTAACTGGGTGCCCGGCGTTGCCCGGATCTATAAATATTTGTTAGCCAGGAAAAGGAATGATATCAATACTTCTCTATTAGTCAACACGTGATTTTTATATAATTTGTAAACAAAATATTCAATTATTAAATGGAAAGGTAATGTTGGCCTATAATACAATGAGAGAATTATTTCAATAAAGCAAATATTGAGCCTTATGTGGAGAATATGTATTAAATGCACGGATAAAAGATACATCCCAACCTAAATTTAAAGAACATGTGTCAAGCTCTTAAGGCTTACATTATTATTGTATTACATACCGACTAGGTGTTTAAAATGTTACTTTCTCTTAAGAATAATGCACATCGATTTAATGGATTATATATTAGAATCTTGTAGCTACTTTCCCATAGGGATATCTCAATGTTTGCATTTTCTTTTAAATACACGCAAATAAACATTCATTTTTCTTATAAATATTATATTGAAATACATTATAGGCAATAATTTTGAGAAATTTGAAGTAAACACAAATTTCACAGTAACCTTTTATGGTTGTATAAGATTGAACTTATTCTTAAGTATATGACACAAAGATTTTATTGTTTATATATTATATCTTCTACCAATAATCAGTTCACTACCTGTCAACCCTCACGCACCCACGTCGTATGCCTCTCAGGTACACACAAAAAAAATCTAACCCATCTGCTAAAGTAGGTTAATCAATGGATTAACCTACCTCCAAGTCTACATGTTAATTACATACACTATTTCAATTTTGTAAATTCATTATTTTATTATTGTATTTACTAGAATCAATTTTTAAACCAACTAATAATCGTAAAGATAAAAGTTTTTATATGAATTAAATATAAAAAAACATATGTATCTGAATATTTGTATTCATTATCAATTGCAAAATATTTTCTGTATAAATACGTTTTGTGTTTATACATTAGAAAACATTTTTTGCTATAACCTTTAGAGCATTCTAGTCAACTCAAATTCATTGCTAAACTTTCACAAAGTTTACATAAATGAAACTCATAAAATATATTATTGTTACTTTAAATGATGCATTACGCACTTGAAGCATAATAATTATATGATTTTGTTGTCTGGTTGTGTATTAAAACATTTAGTCCTTTGTTATAACTCAATGAAAACGTATCTATGCCATAATGATAATTATGTGGAAACGAGGGAAACATGTCACACACTTACGGCACTTACACGAATGACCTTCTCTATAACCTCAAAATTTAGTTTCAAAAACGTGTTCATTATTGTTTGTGTTACAAAATGTTAATAAAACAATTAAATAATGATGATTTAAAATCTTACCTTTGTTTTTTTTATCACCGATCGATGATTCCTGAATTTAGTGTTTGTAAATATGACGTGGCTTCTTTAAATGTGTCCTGTACACGTATTAAAAATTATTTCAGAATCTTATTATCCTTCAACGAGTTCGTACTTTAGAATCTTACGTATTAAAAAGCATATTTCTTAATGTTTATCTTCAACTTTCCATGTTTTCCAGAACATATATTTATTAATTAAAATGTGATATTAGCAGACTAAAATATTGACACCTAAACGAGATCCTTATTTTTTTAAATATAGCGTATACACACACACATAAATCATTTAAAAGGGGGAGATGCCGAAGGTACAACAAGGTAGCCAAGGGTTGAATAGGGCGCACGGGGCTGTAGTTAGAATATATTTACTATAAAAATGTTTAGAGCATGTAATTATACGGCCTTAGTTGCTAGACATATTTTAATACTAGCTAACACCCTCTGCTTTGTTCGCGCTGAAATAGTTCTTTTCATTTTGGCCTAAAAAACCACAGGTACAGAATTTTGATAGTGTTGAATTCTGTTTCGGATCCAATAAAACTGAGAAATTACTATATATTAAAATTTACCTGACGCGACAAATAAAACCAATTTATGTATACATCGTATTGATGATCCAAAGACGTTAATTATTTCTCAGGAAGGCAACCAGCATTCATTTATATATATATGATATGTTGTTGTGGTCTTCAGTCCTAGGACTTGTCTGATGCAACCATCCATGCTAACCTATATTGCGTAAGTCTTTTCATTCCCTTAAAACTAGCACAACCCACATCCTCCTTAATCTACTTAGCGTATTCCATCCTTCACCTCCCTCTTCAGTTCTTACCCCATACACTTCCCTCTAAAGCTAATTTTATACAATCCTCGTGTCTTAAAACGTGTCCTATTAATCTATCAATTCTCTTAGTCCACGTTCTCCATATTGTTCGCTTTTCCCCTATTTTGTTTATAACTTCCTCGTTTGTGATTATATCCAAATATATGATTTTCAGCATTCGCCTATAGCACCACATTTCAAAGGCTTCTATTCTTTTCCTTTCCCCAACTCCTATCGTCCCCGTTTCAGACCCATATAACGCCACGCTCCATATGAACATTTTTAGCAACGATTTCCTAATATTCACACTTATATTACCCGTAAGTAAATCCCTCTTTTTCGCTAAAGCCTTCCTTGCCTGTGCTATCCTACTCTTTATGTCTACTATACTTCTACCATCACTAGTTATTGCGCTTCCCAAGTAGCAGAATTCTTTAACTTAATAAATATTAATATATATATATATATATATATATATATTAATATCTCCTGCCATATATTAAAATGAAATGTGCACGAATATTTAAGTTAAATCTCCTGTTTTTAAACCCTTTTATTGGTATAGATATAGACAATAGGTTAATACAGCGCGAATCCTACTTCAACAATGGATGAACTGCTTCGCAGCATAAACAGATCAACTTAGGATGTATATATATATATATATATATATATATATATTTAAGCTAAATCTCCTGTTTTTAAACCCTCAAATTTTCATTGAAATCCGTCGAGCCGTTTCGTAGCCTATTCGAGACGAAAATACATACAGACACACATTTCAAATTTATTTTTTGTTATAGATGAGAAAAATTGCACAGAATATTATTTAAATATACCTGGACGTTTCAACGTTGTTTTACGTCTTCGTCCAGCAGCATTGGTATGGAAATACCAAAGAACTTGAAAATAAGAAATCACATAATTTGTTGAGATGTTTGGAGATAAATGTTTGGTTTATTTTTTATAAACAAAAATTCTTGATTATTCTTTTATAGTAAGGAGGGGCATTTTGTAATTTTGTGACGTTTTCAAAACAAAAATTGTGATTAAATTCATTGCAGAATTTTGTAATCGAATCGAGTCTTTGTGGCTGTGCGGTAAAAATAGGACTTCTGTTCTTTACCCTCGTTATCAATGCTCCTTTTCGATTGGTTTTCACGTGTCATATTCAATTATTTATAAAAAATAAATATCGTCGCGATTGCATCAGAGTTTGGACCCAAACACACAAATATCAATATAATGAAATCAATATTACATACGCTTTAACATTAGAAGACTTGTTGTATTTCCGTGGTTACAATGAGAACGGTGTTCATGTCTTAAGTAGATTATCGTTAATATTAGTGTCATGTCGTTTGTTTTTCCAGGTTACTGATTAATAATTACAAACTTAAAATATACGTTTCGAAAGCACAAGACGTATAATCATTATTCATTAGTTATTTCGTAATTTAGAAAACAATCTATAGCTATTGATTTATAGGTTAAGAATTAGAATCCGAACAAATCAAAGTGTATACAAATCAATATGTATGATGTACGTCTGTTATTGCACGTAACCATAAAATATTTGACAATAATCAGTTTATAATAAAAAACTACTTCGTGTGTGGGTTTTCTGTAAAACCAAACGTTGGATGTAAGTAGTAAACCTAATAATTGATGAATAACGATTTGGAATGTATGACTAGAAATGTACAGTGACCTTTGAAGTTATAATGGCCCGTAATTCAATCATTTTAAACTCTTATAACCTTACAAATAATAATTTAATTAACGAATATATTATGGCAGCGTGAAGGCAAGAAACTAAGAGTAGTTACCATTATAAGAGCTTATTGAGGTCTGAGCAGGAAGAATATCAAATTGAGTAGGAAATAAAAGATACTTCCGAAAAATACAATTGGACCAATTGTGTTGAATATGGTAATGTGACAATTTGGAAACAATAATTACCGTGATAGCACAATGCAATTCAATAAAATAACAAGTATAAGGCAAATCCAGGGAAGCAACATCCTCAAATTATCCATTACCAATTGGAAGGTAATTCGCTAGTAATTTGGACAAAAGGAAAGAGAGAAATCCAAATATGCACGCTATTTGAACAAAACGCGTAGGCGAAGTCAGCGCGTTTCAAATGAGAACATTCGGAATCTTTTTGTTTTTAACCGCAGTTATATTTAAATATCGTCAAATTGTCCGACCGATACTGTATAATACAAGAGCAAATTACGCCTTTACGATTCCCCAGAAGAACATAAAGTATTTTTCATCACGGAACGCGGCCTCCGAGCAGATTATTATACTTTTTTCTCGGCCCTCCTGGAGCAGAACTGCTACAAAGAACTGATCCTGTGGCCCGCGGCGTTGCATACGATCATCAGTCCAAACTACAATCATCGTGGCTGCAGTCATTTAAGGACTCTGAGAATTTTATTACCGGAATAATTAGAGACTACGTCCGTCCCGAGAAAGAATCTCCGGACGTTGCCAGCAACTAATCTCGTTCTGTGAATAATTCAATTTTATAAATTTTTAGGAACACAACTTGGAAAGAAGGTGCCATTTAAGACTGTTACAACTGCTCACAAAATCAATCGACGGAATAGCGGCAATCTAGTCAATCGGCTATCAGGAAAAGGCCTAAACTAAACATTATTACATTCTAATGAAGAAACAGCAGTATATGATCTGTTATATGCATCTAATCTACGCCCAAAGAGACAGGCAAAATATTCCACAAATTAATATTCAAGCACAATGATTTCAGATGCTCCAAACATTCGATCGCATGAAGTGAAGAAAATATTTTAGGGCAGATTGCTTTTAAGTAATATTTTACTGAAAGAAAAAAAAAGCTTCCTCGATCACGATACTTTTGTCTTATAGTACTGAAGCAACGGATAGGGTTATGACATTTTTAGTTAGTTTCTTCAGACATGTACCTGTCCACTGGATGATTTCTAAGGACGCGTGCGCAAGTATAATTTATGCACGTTTCATATATATATACACGACAATCGTACTGGAATCGATTCTCCGCCTGAATGCTTCTAATTTCAGGTGAATAACTATTGCCCCCTCTATGTGAGAGTATTAGGAATGATACAGAATGTAAACGGTAGATCACTTTTACGGAGAAGAAAAGAGAGTAACCACACACACACACACACTCAACTTGGCTGGCTGGATATAAGCCTTCGTTGAAAGATGAATTTGTAATATTAAGTCTGAAACCTCTCGTGGAAACTAAGCAGCGAACAAACCGTTCTGGAGAATCATAAAACAATTTTTATACATTTAATAACGGCAATAATAACAACTGATATTATCATTATACTGCTATTTTAAATTTCTTCAAACTGATACGAAACACGCACATTTCACTTTTCAGGTGCAAATACAAGTGTTTTATTTATCTCCCGCAACTTCTCGTAGTTCCCAGAACATATTTACGCAATACTGTGGCGCAAAGCAGGCTCCAGGTCTTTCAAAATATACTTCTCATGCATTGTTTAATATTTTAAGCACTCATTCTTTTTAATAAAATTAAGCATAATAATGTGATGGAAATAAGGCGAGAAAAAGAACTTACAACACATGGGCTTTTAGTTGCGAGAAACGAAGGTAGAGAAGGCTATGAAAAAGCATAAGCGGGGACAACTTTAAGATGCGTGGGAGGGATGTGCGCCCTTTAAAACGTAGCGCCTTCGAACTCGGCTCCCGCTCGCTCCGTTGAGCAAGGCATTACTAATTTACAACAGCTAACATGGTCTAACTCTTAGATATTCTATTATCATACAAAATAGAGAGGGCCGGGCGAGCAAGGAGGCAGTAGTTTTATATAATATCTTATACCTGGCAGCCGGTCCCTGAATTATTTCTCAAGTGCCTATATACCTGCATGAGTTGGAGCCAGTTTAAACATTAACTACAACAAGGCAGCTCGTGGCCCCCTCGCGATCCTCGTGCAATAGTAAACAGCTTCTCCGAAAAGTCAAAAGCAAGTTATTTATAAATTAAAGGTCACCTTGATTCATTATTAACGCTATCGATATCCTGCAGTGGCTAATGGTGTTAGAATTTTTACTTCAGTCCCTGCATTGATTGCCGCATGTCAATACGAAAGAGTCCGCACGGGCAATAATTCACGAACCAGCTGTCGGCCGAAGAGAGAAGCGGCCCATGTCCCCCTTTTTTAAATAAATTAATGGCGTGTCTTTTGGCGCCGCGGTCATGTGTAGTGGTTTGCGTCACTCTTAACAGTCCCCGTCCGCTCGCTGACAGCCAAGATGGTTATTTAATTAGTGTCATAATCACGGTTCCTTGTAACGAGAAATGTTGTCCACGTCCGGGATGGAGCTTTTTTTAAACTTGCTCAATGACACTTGTTCCACCAGAAAAAAAGTCTCTCTTTAGATATGGATTGAATCAAGTTATAAACCAAACTGATTTATCAGTCTCGTAAAATAAATTTTTATTTACCACGGAAGAATCTTGGACTTTTTGTACATGTTGTGAGACATTGTGCAACCCGCCCGCCAAATTAATTACTCCCAGGGCGATTCGGTGAAGTACAAGCAGTAGAAGGCATTACATCATTCCTGCTTACGGGTCGAAAAGTAGACTAATCTGTACGAAACTAACTCTGCAGGTGATCAAATTTATAAACAACTACAGTTGGATTGATTTATTGAAATATATTGTGAAACACCGGTGGTATAGTTTAAATTACATAAAATAGAGGTGCACAATATATAAACAAGAAAATAATATAAATGAGGTACTTCACGAATTATATATATATATATATATATATAAAGCATCATCAGAAGGTAGTGACGGCCTCCACTGGAAATGTTTTCCCAACCTTCTGATGAAGGTTCAAGAACCTCAAACCCTTTATGGTGCCTGCCATCTGTGAACTTCACGTAAGTCACCAACTTTGTCTCTCTTTTCTGGCCTTATTAATTTTTTAATTAACCTGACAATGTCATTTTCTATCATACTACTTTATAACTGGCGCCCTACAGCCCTCTGGAGTTCTTCTCGCGGTTCTGTGCTTTACTTTACTGCAACGACTTAAATAATAAATTTCAATTCCATTAATAACAATACTATTCTTACTTACAATTAATCCCTACCATAAGTCGTTATCCTTCTATTGTATCGCTTTCTACTGTGTGAGCAGACCTGTTGCTAGTACGATTGCAGGTATGCAACTCCAACTCTGGTGGTTATATTTAGAAAGGAAAATTTCTTTATATCAGTTTGCTTTTTCCTATGCGTAGTCTTGGACGAAATTATGGATGGATGGGAGGGAAAATAAAACAGTTATTCTATGCACAAATTCTAGCCTGTTTCTATACCTTCCATTTGAAAAAGTCTCTAGCTCATTTTCCCCATGTGTGCAAGATATTTCATTGCTCTTTTCGGAGTTTCGTCCAGTGCTCACGTGTGTCGATTCCTTTACGGATCACAACATGCTGCCTCATACTCTAAAAGACGTGCACTAAACGTGGGTTTACAAGATGTTATTTGACTGTCTTGAGCACTATCTTCTCATTCGCATCGTCTAAACACCCTCACGACAGACTAAACAGAAGACAGTCAACTCGAACGCTAACCAACTTAACGCCGTGCTAGTAAAAAAAATGATGGCGTAAACTAAAGTGGAGTGAACTGGAGACGTAAATGTATAGAAGAGTATGAAAACGAAGAAATAATATGATATTTTAATCATAACAAGATTAGAGTTTTAGAGTTCATGCAAACTGAATTAGGTATCAAAAATGAAATAGATGAATTAAATCGTCTTCGAAAATTCATTACTCATTCTAATATTAACAGCAGTTCCACAAACTGAGGTACAGAAAGTCTCAAATCTGTTCATTTTCAAATGCCACTTTATTTAGCCCGTAACTGGTAGCGTAGGGTCACGAGGATCCCGGAGGAATTTGCTTTTTGTTTAGTTTGGAAAAGGATCACGGTATGGTGCTGATAGTCTCAGTACCTTTCCGGTAGTGTACTCTGGCCCTTTACTAAGGCTTTGGCATGACAGTTGGTTGAACCCCTGTAACGCTTCCCTCCCCCTCGGATCCGTTCACGTCGTAATGCCGGCCCACTGCAAACGCAGAATTAATATACCTACATCTATAATCAAATAAAACGGCAATCGCGGACAGCGTGATCCCGAGGGAGATGGCAAGACACACGAGTTGTTGAGCCCAGCATGAGACTCTCAGGGGTCTTGGCTTTAACTAATTATTACGGGAGGGGAAGGTTTATTTAATAATTAAAGAAGATTTAAAAATTCAAACAATTTAATTTACCAATTACGGATAAAGTTCAGTCGCACGGATCCACAATCACTGAATGTTGCTTCTACCCACTCACGCTCAACCGAACTACAAATAATTACAAATGTTTCAAATTTCCTACTGAAATGTAATTGCCGGTCATTGTAGGAACAACCACACGTAGTAAAATAAAAAGGAATGGCTTACTATATAAAGATCGCGGTGCCGCGAAACCGTAACAGCCTCGCGTTTTCAGTGGCCGTCACTCAATTACACTACACTCATTATTTATCCACAAAAACGGCACTATTATCTATAGCCACTCACAGCAAGAATCTTATTTCACCACCCAAAACTGTACTGTCCATATTTTCCAAAACCACTGTCCTCCTCGCCGTTCACATCAATCAACCTCAATCTCCAAAAACTGTACTGTTAATATTTTCCAAAAACCACCGTCCTCATCGTCGTTCACAGCAAATAATCCCCTCCTCCATGCAAATCCACTCCCATTTATTACCTCCCAGACCTGCCCCCACTTCCTGAGGGTTTTCAAATAGAGTTTACGGTCCACCATGACCGCGAACCGCTCCCAGGACACGACCTTCCAGCCTCAAAATATTTGACCTGCTGTTAGAGATCCACGATAGCTGAGGCATTCCACTTTCATAATTCTAAAAATTTAAGTTCCTACTATGCCTACCAGTAAATTATCGAAAAGAGTAAGACGTGTGATGAATTCCAGATCAATGGATAAAAACATAAACAAAAGTTGTGAGATTTGTAACTTGCAGTAGCTGCAAGAAACATTTGTGAAGATTGTATATAAAAACCGTCGCCAGCTTTGTTATTAAAAAATATAATTTGTTCAGAAAATATATCATTTATAAGGGAAATATATCTCTCTTAAATTGCCTGACCATGTATAATAATTTTTTAATTTTTCTTGATAAAAGTTAAAATTGTCATCGGATATTCACTTTTCTGATCTTAATTGATATGTTTAGAATTTTATTTTTTAAATTAACTAGACACATTCCAGGTGCATATTTTAATTTTTTTACCGTAGATAACTATGTTTATGTGCATTTTTCTACTTCATTTTATATTCATACGTCTAATAGACCGGGGACCCTAGTCAACCCTTGGCTACCTTGCCCTACCTTCCACAACCCCCTTTTCAATGCCCTTCCTGTGCTATTAAAGGGGAGTAGCCTGTTAACAAAAAACAATATTCCTTCGTATAACGTGTCGACAGGAGCAAGCAGTGACATGTCAACTATTTCGTTTTCTATATACTTGCCTGCTTTCAAAATTAAGTAACATTGAGTCAACTCGCCTGCCTTGTCGTTTCAGACAACTGGCGACGTGTAAACGCACCTTCAAGTTCTACCTATAAACCATTTTGGAGCTTTTCTTTAAAACCCTGCGTACGAAGTTTAGTGCTTTCCTTCCCTTATTGGCCACTGAATTTACATGTTTTCCGCTAGTATAGGTCTCTAGTAAATGTTACACCTAGATATGTGTAGATGTTTACTTCTAGTAAGTCGTTTCGGTGGTTTTTTTCACCCCTTAAAGGCAGCTTATATAGTTCCTGACAATAACAGCGAAAATTCTTCGAATAACATTGATTTGTACAAATATTTCTCATCCCACAATAAGAACGCGTTCCCCAATCAGCTTAATTCATCGTGTAAAACGATACAATATAAAGCTGCCTCTGAACAAAACAAACGACATAAAATCATGTCATATTCTGAATCACAGTAAATATATTATAAATACATTAATAACATATAAATACCGTATTGATGAAGAAACGCTAACACAAGCAGATGTTAATATTGAGAAATTATTAAATGATATTGTTCTCGTCTTTTAAGAGACCTGTAAGGGGTAAGTAAGGAATTTATTGACTACCGCGGTGTCTTAAATACAGAAAATGATGAAAGAGCAAAAATGAAAGTTAGGTATAAGGGTTTTGGTAATAGCGTTGGAATTCTTGAAATACAAACCCAGGTATTTCAATCTATTCCAGACACTGGGCTATCAAGGCCTTCGCATCTTACAATGGCGATGTAGATATTTAGCAACTATACGAACGTAATAAGTAAACATCAGCGTACGCTAGTGCTAAATTTTTGTGAAGGAAGTGAAGCAATTAAGGAATGGTGCCTTCAGGTAGAGGCAGCCACGGGCCACGACTCTAGTGTTCCACTTAGTCTACTAACGGCAATTTATGGTCGAGAGCAAAGTAAACATAGTACGCTCCCCTCGCTAATGGTATCTAGCAACCCTTTCAAGACTTGGATACTATATTTTCAGAATAGCATATATTTCAATACTTTTTAACCGCGAAAAGATTGAGAAATTCAAGTCATTTCGTTCAAAAGTTTCCCTCATTGATTTCAGCTGAAATTCAAGTAGTATGCTTCTTTAATACTATTCGAGAATCACAAAAATTATAGATTTAACAACGCTCATTCCTCGCATATTTTAATTTATTAACTTTTAATTACCTTCGTAATTACCACGTCGAAATATATTCACTGTTCTAGTCTGCCATACGACTATTACAACGTGTGCAATATTATTCCTGCGGAAAATGAACACATTAGAAATAATCAGTTGTAAGAAATAGTAAATAATTTAGAAGACAGATATAATTAAATAATAATAATGATAATAGTTTGGCACATCTCGATTCAATTATTTTTCTGTCAGTTTTACTCAATTATTGGAGTCAATGAATAACTTCTTACATTCCAGAGACAGATAAAGCGAAACTTAATCAGTCTTTCTTAATCTGTATGAGCCGTGAACTGAGTATGACGCAAATTGGACTTCACGACGTCATGATACTAAGAAAATAAGAAATATCATAGATATAAGATGTTTAAAGTAATTTTGAGAGACGTTTTGTGACAAATATTTTGTGGAAGGTTATGTAGCAATCCAACTTACGACAATTAATTTAAGAGATGTACAATGGAGAAAGAGATGAATCAGTATTATACAAATGCAACTTAAACTCATCCACAAAAAATCAATTTTATTCAGTAACCATTAAAAGTTTATCCCATCGTTAAATAACTAATTTTTCACTGAAACTGTTCGTTGCCAATTTATCATCAAAGAGAGAAATACATTTCGTAAAAGCATATATTAGGAAGTTGATTACACGCTAAGTACACCATCAACTGCGGTAATAGGAAAATTTTAGACGATGAGTATAATAAATCTAGCTCCGCTTCTAAAAGTCACACATAAAGCATACTGCACATTCGATTTTCTCAATGAGAAAACAGGCATTGATTTATTAAGTGATCTTAAAACTTCTCATCCATGCAACAATCTTCCAACTTTTAAAATTTTGCTAAGAAATTTCAACAATTTCTCTTTATATATTTTATTACCAGTTAATATCTCTGTACTTTGATATCTACAATTTAATAGTTTTGTATTTAGAAGCCCACTGAGAGTCCACATAAGGACCGAAACATATTACAATTTAAAAATTTCGTTAGCCTCTTTCACCAATCAAAACTATAAATTTTTCAGCTTTATCAATGCAATACTCATTCTATTTATCTAAGGAGACAATAAATCAATTATGGAGTTGCAAAGGTATTTTTAAAAGAGGTATGTACATAATTAACTTCTTAAAGAACTTTCTTTTGATCAACGTTTTACAAATATTATTAAACATTTTCATTAATGACGATCACTTTCATTAGAGATCAATGATCTAGATCAGGAGCAGAGAAACCATCTTCATAACGTTTTTAAAGTACGAGGTCTTTCCCGGTGAATGGCATGTATAAATTCCTCTCGAGTTTCCAACCGGGTCAAAGATTTTAACAGTGACGTTTCGATGGCTTGCTCTGCCATCATCTTCAGTCTGAAGAAACTCGAGAGGAATTTATTCATAACGTTTAATACAAAACAAATCGGCCTAACATTTACGTTAGATGAATCGGCTTCGCATCGTCAGTTTTTGGCAAAGCGATGAAACAAGCTGACTGATTCTCATCCAAGACAAAACTTTTCGAAATTTAAGAGACATATATTTTCCATCTGATCATTAAACGTCAAGATCAATATCGAATTAACATACTTTATCCGTCAACAGGATCTTGAGTCCGCCCAAGGAGAAATAAAAATTTTAATATCAATGTTTTGAATTATTTTCTGTTGGATATTACGTGAAGAGTAAGAGGATAGTTTCTGTATTACAAATGGAAGCACGTTTTCAGAACTTCCAAGCATTCTACAATAGTTTCCACAGATACATATAATCAACATTTTTCCACTTTCCCAATATAATAATCATTCTATTTACAAAGGAGACACCTAAACAAGAAATACATTAATTTTAGAGCTGAAAATGTATTTTTTAAACACTTCTAATGTGGACTTTATAAATAAGTTCTTGTATCGGTTCCATGTAGCAGTTTACGTATTTCTGAACAACTGTCACTTGATCAATTTTTAGAAAGCCCCGAATTAATATGAGACCTATTTACATCAAGTAACTTAAGTATAATATAAAATATGCAGTTGGTGTTCAATGTGCATCAAGCCTTTCGAGGCTCAAATTATAATAATTTGTAGTAATGAACGATCTAAGTTGCCAGCCCAAAAATCATGGACAACATTAAATGTAAGTAAAAATATCAATTTAATTTCGTTTAACCAAATTTTATTTGAAGCAATTATTCTACTAAAATCGCGGGACTTTGACCGAATAACAGGTTGACGGTGAATTGGTAATGAATTGTTTTCAAATGGAATCATATGGATTGATTATAGTGACTTTCTTAATCACATACCACACACGTATCGATAAAGTGGCCTTCGCTTCCCATGCGGAGGCAGGACCGGAAGCAAATATCGCCGTGACATTTGTTTCAAACAGTGAGAGGGAGAACCGGGGCTGGTGGAGTATTGGCATTCCGCTTTCGCTACGATTGATACGGACCTATCGGAGTACCGGAGCACGTACACAATTTTTATAAGTACTCGTATCGCAGCGTACTTGGCAACGACGGGGTGACCTTATCAATAGTTGAGCGCAACTGTATCCGCGAGGTGTGTAGGACCGAACTGCAGCTGCCCATAAATGAATAAATGAAATTCGTGCTAGCAGCGCCACAACGCGCACTTTAATTTCACTTGCAATGTATACATAAAGTAGTGACGCATACGACTCTTGCAAATGCAAAACTCAGAATTTTCCACCCAAAAGAGTAACATATCAATAGGCTTATTAAACTGGTTTATATCGTTCGAAAATGCAATTTACCTCATAAATGTCTGTTTGCATGTAATTTTAAGTAACATAAAAAACAAATTAGCAACACGAGTTGCTCGTTTATGGAAGTTCCATTTGTAAAACAGGTTTTAATAATATGCAAATGCATGGCGGCGGACTTGAGCGCCCGCTTTCCACAGTAAAATATACACGGCATCGGGAATGACTGCTGCCTCGCTTTATGTTTTGTAAAAATGCAACACAAGCGAACGACATGCTGGCGCTGTGTTCAACAATCGAGGACGGCCGCGGAGCCCGCGGGCCCGGGATCGCGCTCCTTACGATGCGCTCCTCGTCAAGGGCATCGCTTGCAAGTCCACATCTCAACATCACTCGTCTGCAGAAACAAATAGTAAAATCTAATTTGCAATTGATTCGCACATGCTTCAAAAAATCGCAAATCAGTTTTCATGACCGGCAACTATATAGGTTAGTTATGGGACTAGTTCAGGTACAGTTCGTTCATTGTAATGAACTACTTCAGCTAAGATGATTGGTTTACTTCTCTTTTATGAGCACGGTAAACTCATGCAGACTATGAGACCAAGTTGTCACTCACGTCCCAGGCAGCACAGAAAAATATTAACATCTGTATTACAAATTACAGAAAGAAGAAGCCAAAATACAAATAGTAGAGATTAAAAAAATACAACAGCCGCGAGACCAGCACAAAGCACAGAATAAGTGACAAACTCAACAGCAAAGAGTTACGAGGCTATAAGGCTAGCAGAAACGTTGTCTGGTATTAATTCAATCACTAATTTCGCCTCTGTACTTTGGCTACTTCTTGTTATAATAGGTAAAAAATTTTCTTTTTCAAATTTATGTCCGAATTTGAGGCCAGTACTCATAAAAACAAAAGAGGAAATAGGGAACCATTATACTGTAGATTGAAACCTACAAGGAATGAGTCCGGGAAATATTTTATTTACACAGGTGCTTTCAATCAGACATGCGCACGTTAATAAAATAAATACTAGGCTGAGCTTAATATGTGTTTTTTTTTGTCAGACCCTCAGCTAAAAGCTTATAATTAACCTTTATCTGTAAAATCTGTAGTTTGAAAAGGTACTGTTACTAAAGTTTGTGTCACACTGTAAGTCAGCGGTGGTAAACGTGGAGCTTTGGACGTTTAAAGGCGTGCATTGCCTCCTTGAGCATGTTTGTATTTCGTACAAGTGCCTTTACATCGTTAGAAAGCACTGCACAGTTAGACACGTATTATAAATAAATACAATGAATGTCCAAAAGTCTGAAATACAACAATTTAATAACAGTTCTTTTGGCGAACGGAGAAACCAGACAATTCGAAGTTCCAAACCGATCTCGTTATCAGTGGCAACAACTCTAGTCCAGAGGATCATGAAGCTATCTCGCACAGGAACATTATTCTTGAGATTTGTAAATTGGTGCTTCGTTACATAGACGTAAATCAATTAATTTAACCGCTTCAAAGTTATTCCTTTTCATCTACTGAGCGAAAAAAATTCTATCTGAATTGGTGTCAAAAAAAGGTTGACCACCCCTTCCGTAGGAGATTCGCATACGAGACGACTGAGTGACGATAAAAGAAAGAAAAATACGCACTTAATAATAGAAAACGGTGCAACAATAACGAGCAAATCAAAACGACTAGTTCACCGCTCATCGAGATGTTTGGGTCCAGTGAACTATATGCACAGTTCTTTTTTTTCGAAGTGGTCCTCTTCAACTAGTTTGTTCGAAATGCAGGTGCAATGAAATGAGTTTAAGAATATAGTGACGACGCTGACGACAATTGAAACACTATGGACAGTATGCCTTTGGTAAATAAAATACATTTTAATGATATGATGTTAACACAAAGCCCGAAGTTGCCATTTTCTCATTCTATTTGCGTGATGTTAATTTTGATTTTTTTGTTACCTCTGTTCAAGAGCCAAAGTAAGAACACTTCATCTGTTCTATTAACGTATATTTAAATGAGTTATTTGTGGATATTTTAAAGTTATCAGAGTGAACCGCTACAGAAACTACCAAAACAATTTAAATTTGTATTTATTGTCAATAATGATAGAGTGTACTACTCTTTGACAAGAAACAAAGCCAATGCTGATGTTGGAATGAAGAACTTCAAAAATGTACAGCATGGAATCATAAATAAGAGAAATAACGGTCTTTAATGTTGTTCACGTGTTTCCCAATAACTAAACAGTTTGTGTAAAGCTAGAGATCAAATGCAACTCGGACTAAAGTTTTTGCATAATGCTTGTGAAAGTAACGATGAATAATTTGTAAGTTAATTTCCGAAGACTATAGAAAACCATTAGAGAATTAAAGGAAAAAATTCCTATATTACTCACTGTCATATTATGATTTTTTCACACATTATTGTTATTTACTACAGAGTGAGATTTCGACGCAACGAATGTCAAAATACTTAGTTCGAATAGCAGCTTCTCTGTAAAAACAGACTTTTGAACAAACCAGTTCAGTGGTCAAAAATATTTTGTGTCGGCTGCCACGTGTGGCAATTATGACGGCCAAGAACATCTTCCAAAGCAGAATGTGCAAGTGGCATCAAGTTTTTTCTCGCTTTCTTCCTTCCGGAATATCAAAGACAATAAAATCATATTTACAAAAGAACGTACACGCGACACATGTGCGAATGATTTTCCTCTATTCTTGGAAGTGTAAGCGAGGAGAAAAAAAAGTGCGATTCATGTCCAGATACGCACCTTGAAAAAACGTTTTGACAAAAAAATTTAGGATTCAACGTTCAAATTCAGAACAAAAACTAACTTCGGAACAAAGGGAAACGTTTAGTTCGAAAATATGCCGAAATCGCGGGAAAGTCATATGTGGTAATTCCGAGTAGGTCGAAGGACAATTCGCCAAAAGATGTGTTCCATCGCCACTAGCCCCTAACGACTTTTTGCAAAGATAGCGGACATGGATAGATCCGGCACCAGATGCAATTAACAGCAATAGGTGAGGGAGAGTTAAACATGTTAACTGCCCACTAAAAGGAATCCGAAACAGCGCCTGCTCACGCGAAAACTCCATTCAAACAATCATAAACACGACTACGGCGGAATCAATGGCACAAGGATTTTCAGTCTCTCCTTAGAATATATACGAGCATGTTTTGGACGCGGATCGGCCACAACCAATTTCTTATAATCCTTATTTTAAATTCTGGCTTTCTAGCGATCTCCACTCTTCATCCGCTAAATAATTCAACACAATATTTATGTTATGGCCAGGAGAATAAAACAAAACGCCACGCCGGAGACGCAGAACAACTTTCTACATTTCAACATTTGTTATATACACAAGCCAGTGCCCACGCAATATTATATGAAACTCGTGTGACAGACGAGATATTTATCACACGTCGCTATTGTTGAAGCATTTTAATTTTAAATATCGTTTTACATTTAAATTATTAATGTATGTATGTCCGTGAACTCTCGCCGCGAGGGAGGAGGGGAACGTTATTGTATTTATCATGAGCGACAGGTATTAATGTGGCGATGCGTGTTATGTGGACTACGTTTAATTATACTGCAGAGTGCATAGTCATCCGGCAGCCGTGTAGTCACAAAACGCGCCTCTAGCCCGCTCTGCTCCTGCTCCCACTCCCACGCCAAACACACACCTAAAATCAAATTCTGCAAATACAAATGCATCTATGCATACCACTCCATTACATTCCACGCTTTCTTTTCCTCGTGTTCCACTTGGCAGCAACGCGGACATAGTCCAGCAGGATGCGCTAATTTCACCCTACCTCAAAAATTTGGACAACACACACACTTATCTGTGGAAATTCAATTTTATAACTACTCAAGTCCATACTCAAAAAATATATTCAAAGTTATCTCATTTGGAAGAATATGTCTACACGTTTCACCGAGTTGCCTCCACTTTTCATATCGACCAGTATCTAATGTTTAACCCAAATAATTAAGACGAGTGTTCTGAAATAATGACGATCGACGTCAATGATAGAATCACACCTGTCGCAATCGGGGCTGTTTGGAATACGAAATATATACATACTAATTAACAGGACCGATTCATCGTACGCCGAAATAGAATTCCGTGTGGCAGAATTTGCGTCATCGCCACTTGTGACACTTTGAGGTGCTATTGAGCGCCACGAATAGTAGCAGGAGACATGCAAACGAGTTCTTGTCGATGATCATTTATCTGGCGTGAACATTATTTAATTTAAGGAGAACGATTAGGTGTTTTATCTGATTGTATTAGCGAAAGTTTAGGGCTGCAGTTATTAGGCGTTATTTAATACAAATACTACTACAGAAATGCACTAGTATATAGTAAGTTTCAGAAGAAAGACACTCCACTTTGAGGCAAAATAAGAAAAGCTTTAGAAGTAATGCTTTCCGCTCCCAAGAAAGAAACCGAATTGCAACACTAGAGTAGATAACATGCGTACTGACCGCTGGACGGCATTCGTGGGCTGAAGACTGCTTAGGCTGCCGGGGCGTCGCGTCGTGTGGCGTCACGTCACGTCGCGTCGTGTTGAGTCGGTTCCACTGCGACGATCCGCTGACTGTACCGCAACTGGCGTAATTCAACTAGGAGACAGGAACCGCATCGAAATAACTTCGTTTAATTTTCTCTTCACCAAGGTTATTCCATTTAATTAAATTACAATAATAAGGAAGAGATATTTATCTTCCACCAAGTGATTTTTCTTAAGTAAAGAAAAGTTATTGGTTACGTTAGTTCGCTAATGTAAGTTCCTGCTGAAAATTATTCGACAGAGGAAGGAAGCGGGGAGCGGGGAGAGGAATTATTTAATTTAGTTTGCTTTCTATTATGTTAATGGGAACAGGATTGCAGGGGCGAGGCGGGGCGGAAGCAGGGGGTGGGGCCAATTATTATAAATGGGCAGCGGAGTTCGACGTCCGCCCACCCGCGCAGCTATCTTCGGCGAGGAGCGTCGGTTAAATTCCGCATTCGGCTTTAGTTTACGTCAATCTATATTCTATTACAAGCGTCGCATCTAATACCGGAACTGCCACGGAACGTACAAGCTATACTGCTTTATTAATTACTATCAACATCAGTTTTAATCAATAATCTATACGTGATAACTTCGGCTTAAACCATGAATATACGATGATGCGTATACAAAGCACTACCGAATTGTGATCTAATCGCTATAAATATAACAGCTTCGTGTAATTATCGCAAATTGACATAACATTTATTCGTGAAAATAAAAACAACCAGTATTTCTGGACGAAAACACACAAAAAAGTAGTAGTTTGTGTGTGCATGTAATGATCCGTATTATACTTTATTCCAAATCAATGGATGTGCGTATGTTAATTTTTCCTAGTTTTATATTTCAGTCAAAGACATATAGAAGGAGATTTTAAATTAATTAAGAGCAGCAACACAATGAATTCATTCACTGAATTTCCCGATTCGATTTAAAAACGTAAACTTTAACCGTTGATGTTAAAACCTACACTCGCACAATAACAAGTTACGTCAATCGTAGACACTGAAATATTATGAAACGAATGATTTTATAACTTGTGTAGAACCGATGGATAAAGTTAGTGACTCAGTTGGCTGAATACAGCCAGATGTAGATTCAAAAGAAAATACGTACTACTTATGTGTACACCTGAAATACGCTGGCGTAGGTCACGTGACTATTAACCACTAAAATTTTCCGTCTTAATTAAGCCCACCATAGTCATTAAGTTCGAAATACAATTTTCGCATTAAACGAAGATGACCCACATAAACTGTCATTCAATCAAAAGAAATGACTGAAAAGAAATAATTTCCACACCATTTCCAGTGGTAAATATACAGTTATTCGAAATAAATTACTGAAACTAAAAAAGAATTCTGATAAAGAATATTTATTCTCAAACGATAAAATTTATCGTAAAACATCGTTTCATAACTTAACTACATTCCATCAAGTTTGTATGTTATGTAAATCCGTACAGATAGTAGACAACACTGCATTTTGACAGTACAAAATTAGCAACACTCGTTATTGATACAATATGCTCTTCGCTTCGCAATAAGTATATTTCGAAAGATCTGTCTGTAGATTAGAAGAAATCTTATTTAAATTTGAAAAACATAAGAGACAAAAATGAATTGTAAAATGTCGAGCAAATACTACGGCAGTCTGGAAACAATGTTCTTAATTTTTAAACCATATGATCGGTAAATTTCAGTAACTAGAATTTCCTTCAACACGCCTCTCATTAATGCGATTAATTCCTATACGTGGAAGAGAAAGTACACGCCATTATTCGCCTGTTTCGCCTCGTTAGGTGATTACATTTAGATTTTTATCAACGCAAGTGCATCGCAGAGGAATGTACAGCACTTAGCACCCCGCCCTTTCGCAAGCATACTGAATTTAATATGCAAGCAGCATTGAAAAGCCGATACACATTTCTGTGAAATTATCAGTTATACAGTAGGTTTCATATGATACTCCATCTAGTTCTACTTTGTGTCAAATTCATCATGTTACACTTCTCATAAAATATAGCATATTCGAAAGGTGGTGTTTTCCCTTCATTCATAAATTACCCAAAAGCAACAAACCTTGCATGCCTAACTTGCCTTTATGATGATTACGTAACATATTTCTACTATTATTTACCATTACAAATAAAATGTTACAACTTCAATTCACGTAGTCACAAGTTACGTGAGTCGTAATAAATTGACGACTTACCGAGTTCAAAGACTCCCAGGTTTGTTCCAGGACAGGGACAGCCTTACAGTCAGAAAATCTACAAACAAAAGGAAAAAAACATATAAGAACAGAGCATGATCGATAATATTAGCGTTACGACTTTGAGTCGTCGCCTAATTTCATTGGTGAAAGAGGAAGGGTTACATCATACCATTAACATTAGTGTTTAATGCATGCGCGTTGCGCTCGCGCTTTGCCGATGCTTCATAATGTATGCTTCGGCGCTTCGGTGTGCGTCTAAAATAATCTAAACTGCATGTAATGCCGTTTCATTTTCTTTGTGCATACTTCATCCCGCCGCTGAAATATTTCTAAGCCTCTTGTTATACAAGAGAGAGTTCGCATCAAAATTTCAACAAATATTTCATGAACTTTTGGCTGGGTGTACTCAATTCAATTGTAATCTTGTGCCTGCCTTCTCCCTGCAATATTGAAGAATCGCCATTTACAAATTACAGTGTAGGCTACTTCTGTCTCAGACAACACGCACGCTTGTTTGATAAACAAGCTACCATTAATTTCTGGAAAGTCAGTCGAAGCAAACTGTTCTTGTTCGTGATCGTAGGGGATTTCTATCATTTGCAGACAAACACCTCCCATCCAATAAAATGCTCTAACTTTCGAGCTGACGAAAATTTTAGGCACACAACCCGGTTCTTCCTTGAGTAAATGAGGAACATACTTATAGTTATATATATTGTTTCTCTACACATATCTTTTCCAACATTTTTGGTATAATTACAAAGAACTCGACAACATGATTTCAATCATGCATAGAATCTTCTACATTCATCAGTCATAATACAGAGACTAAAATTTTTTCAATAAGGGCCATGCATGCCATTTCAAATAAAAAATAATTTCGTTAATACCTCACCGACAGCTTGTTTTATTCCATTTCAATATTGACTTAAAAATATAAATATAATTTGAGGTGAACCATGAATTTAAAACAGTAAATACTCAAAATATGGCATTATTCTTACGATACTCAATAATAACGTTCTACTACTTTCTATTGAGAGCAACATAGAATACTAAAGAAAATGGGAAACTTTTTCTAAAAATGCATCTGTTATTTCGATAAGTCTACATGAGGGTGATCCTGAAACAGGAAATTCCTCTGTAATAGCATAGGAAGAGAATTGAGAACGGGCAGTGTGGAAGGTAGGGAAAGGTAGCGAATGGTTGATTAAGACCCCCGGGATATAGAACCTAACAGAAAATCTGCATCAGGTAGGTCAGACTATTGGGTACTATTCTCATGCCCTTCCGAATGACAAGAGATGTTTTCTGTGGGGTCGCAGCATTCCTTCTCTGTGTCTCCACAGTTTTAAGAGGAAATTGGCCGATTGATCCAATGGGATCTGCGGAAAACTCTATCCATATGCCTAAGTTCTTCGACTCCAGTACATACACTAAATAGATGAAGGTGCCTCGGTATGTGATAACCTTGAAAAAGCCAGAGAGAGAGTACTAAGCATCCGCAAAAGTTAGCCCCGCAATCAATCTGGGGAGAAATAAATGCGAGAGAAAGCTCCCACAGGCACTGACCCTTAAAAATGCGCCAAACAATACAGCTATACATTAATCTAATTAATAAATTTGATTGTAAGCAACTTGGTCCTTCTTTTGCGTTGTATCTAGTCCATGTGAGTTATAAAACCATTTTTGCATAATTATTAACTACTTATAATGTATTCTCAGTTAAATAAGACATTTTGAATTTCAAGCCGTTTCACGCTTAGCAGTCAGAAGGTCAACTGTTTTCTGCTTATGCATAAAATCGACTGTTTAAGTTTAAAAATCCAGCGTTGCAAATTAAGTAATTCTGTTCGTTCCGAATACAATTTCAAACGCCTGGGGACAATTTTGTACGCATGATCTTTGCTACTCGAAAACAAACAGCTGTGGAAGACACGACTACCACGACTGTAGTGGATTTTAAAAAATGAAAATACGGCCGATATTTCTGTAGGAGGCAAATGAGATGGTTTTTGGATAATTTAAACCCCATTCGCCATGAGAAGAGAAGGCCCGTAGAGATGGGAGTCGATAGCGTTACATAAGGATTATGCGAAAAGAACTGAGAATGGCAATGAAGTCGCTGGGTTAGTTCGGACATTCATCAAGTCGGTTGAGTACTACATGAGACCTCACAACTACTGGACCGACGCTTCATGCAGATCCGGAAACGTGAGTCGTAACCGGAAAACCTTTTTTTTTCGCCAAAAGCAGAAGGCAAGAAGGATGGAATGTATTAAAGATTGAAGGCTTTCTCGGTGCGGTTCTTGAAGAAATATTTCTCGGCTTTTCACACAGGTAACGCAGCGATTAAGACGCAACATTTCGATGATTGTAAGCTCGCGTCTTAATCGCTGTGTTACCCGTGTGGAAAACCGAGAAATCTTTGTTCAGGATGGTTTTGCCTCCCAGCCTTCGTAAGAGAATGCTTCAGTCTCTCCACGTAGAAATATAAGTAAAATAGACCACTCCTATGCAATATATATATATATATATATATATATGTGTGTGTGTGTGTGTGTCAGTAAAATATCTGCTACAATCTTACATGCTTAAATGGGTTTTAATTATTAATAATGTTCAAGTTGCCATGGAAATATATATACATTATTTTTCTAATTATATATATATATTTGAGTGCTTGAGGTAGGCAAGCTGAACCAGACGTATTGTTATCGGCTCAGCGGAAGCCCTTGGACATAAGTCACTGTCTAAGAAGGATGGAAGTGTCGGACCTCAGACAAATTGCCGCCAAAACGGTAATGAGACAAAAAACCGTAAGCCGTTACCACAGTAATGAGTACACCGATAGTGGAAGTTTGGTGATCACGCACTGAGTAAAGCATTTAAAATAAATTGTTAAATGTTTAGAACTATTTTGGTGGTTTTCTTTTGAAATTTACCTGGTGCTGAATCGGAAGACGAGTAAAAACGAGGAAGAAAAAGCTGAACATTCAGACAAATATAGGAATGTTATCGAAAGAAAAATGTTGTTTAGAAACGGTTTGTTATTGCATCTAGGAAACAGGTGAGTTAATTGAATAATAGTCAGCCACTAAGAGTGGAACTGCAAGGGCGTATATACATAGAAACACGTGTAGAAATTTCTAATCGAACTTTGAACACGTTTCTTACGACCCAGAAACAAGCACTGTTTGAGTAATAGATGTCGGTTTAATCCCGTGTTGATCAAGTTTACTGCCGAATGAGCATGTAATACAAATAAAAACCCTGGCTACGCTTGGCATCTAGATGAAAGAAATAAAAATCAAAATATATCCTTAAGAAATAATCTTAAAAATTTTTAATTGAAAATTGTCCGAAATTCTTGAGAGATACAACTATAAATAGCCAAAGTAAGTCAGAATAAAATATCAAAATTGTGAGATATACTTGTATGCGTCGTTTAGTGTTATATTCGGATAGTTGTAGGTATTGAATAGTTATCTGAGCCATATATGTAAGGTCTCTCTCCCTAACACGGTTCGTTACTTCCCCCTTTGCTTCGGGTATACAATCCTCTTACAAATGTCAATACTCAAGACTATTCACAGCTTAGGAACCTGACTTTTATGTTGAAACGGCATATTCAATTTGAATTGAATTCAAATTTTTCAAAAATATTTACTAACGATACTATTTTTCTCTAATAAATAAAAATGGACGGATGGGTATGACTTAAAATATAGGACAAAATATTTTGAGTCGACGACACCCTTAGGCGTGAAGGTGTATGGGGTGCTGTTTTATAACAATGCGGAAGTATCACAAAATTAGTACTGAAGAGATCATTGAATTCAATGCTGATGTGCATCACAGAATTTAAGGTGGAGTTGAGTTAGTCTTATAATCCGTTACCATATATGTTTTGATCAGTAATTGCATCTTAACTATGTTTCCCACCACTTATTTATTTTAGTTTTGCCTATGTGAATTGCGACAGTGTAATTTATGTTATTAAATTCAATTTTCAGCAATTTAATAGATATTTTCCTAAATACACTCTTAAATTTTCTAATATAGTAGTCGAGTAAATTAAATATACAGAAAATAAAAAACACTGACACCGTTTACCCATTTTTACAATGACAGTTTTCACGTTTGACAGTCTACTTCCGTTATATTTATATATAGGGTTTTTGAATAAGGGCGGGTCGATATTGTAATGGAATTCAATAAGTTGTGTGTAAGGTATTAACGAAATTAATGTTTTTTTTAAATGGAATACATGGGCCTTTCAAATAAAAAAGAATTTAGTTAATACCTAACACACAACTTGTTTTATTCCATTGTAAAATCGGCCCGACCTTATTGAGAAACCATATACCTGAAAAGAGTACATACATTTTTCTAATTCACGAATTCAGCTGCTATACACATTAAATATGCTTCGTACCCCTTTATAGGGTCGTTTACGATTTATCAACTTATCAATCTTACTTCCTCCCGGAGTGATTTAACCCCTTGTAACTTTCGATTTAACTTGTAAATATTGTCGTAAGTACTTAATTTTGTTTCAATTTGGGTTTTTAAATCCTTTATAATATATTTAATGAGGTATGAGATATGCTGCGTTTAATATAGTCCTTTTCCTTACTTAAGTAATAAGAAATCGGAACACACTATTTTAACATTTTCCAGAACCTTTTTGACGAGATACCTTCAGAATGTGTTACTATTCCACAATTTACATTTTTATAGTTTATTTCAAAACAATTCATAATACCCGTTGCGAGCTGAGTATAGAAATATTACTCTTGTTACGATTTCAATATCAGCAATCAAAAACACGCATTGACTAATTTGGATTGTACTCTTTATTTGAATAGTTTTCCTTTGAAACGCAAGTTATAGGTTTTCCCAATAATATAATGAAAACTCATAAACTCCGTTAAAAATTAATGCCCAACAAAATTTTTATATTCTATTTACAAGTATACTTAAACATGAAAATATTAATTTATTTGATCTATACTAACTGCTAAGTGTCCAGTTTTGCGAGAAAATTGTATCATTATTTATTTTAGCACAGGACGTCTTAATGAAGAATGAAATAAATTAAAAATACGTCGAAATTCTTGTGTCTTGCCTTAAAGGACGCAATTACGATATAAATTATGTACACTACAAATTCTGTATAAATCCCAACCTCTGCTTCTTAAAAGTAATGCTTTTTTTGTTTATTTATAAAAAAGTTTCTGAAGAATAAAGACGGAAGTTTTAAATCAAAATGCAACCTGGGAGACACGAGTCATATATCATGTGATTTATCGAGTATTATGTGAACAAATGTATTTTGAGAATAACCAGTAAATGGCATAGTCAAATATAAACTATTCTGAGTCCACGCTGTTACAACTTGTATTATTGTTTGAATATGAGCAATAAAACAGATGTGGCATTCGCTTCAAAGCGAAAGCTATAATTTACTACGAACTAAAAACACGTAATTTATTCTATTATTTTTAAACAGAGGCGAAGAATTGAATTATGATTCAAGTGGTTAAGGTCAAGAATTATGTTGTACGTGACTTCATTAATGTAATAGCCAACTTCGCTCACATTTATTTCCAGGTCCCAATCTCACAAAACCTTATTTAATTTTAAGATATACGCTTGTGGACAAAGGATGTTATTCTTATAATTATATTCAGGTCTAGCAATTGTGAAATACGTGAATTACGACGAGTATCACAATAAGAAATACGTGAAAAACAACAGGGATATAGAATAAGGTAATATTTAAACTTATTTCACGTAGATTTACGAAATCAACGAAACAGGAAGAATACCAGAAGATAGGAACAACATAATTATACCTCTACTGAAGAAGACTGGGGTTGATAGAAGTGAACAGCACAGAACAATTAGCTTAGTATCTGAAGCTTGAAAATTTTTGAAGTAAATAGTATGTACGAGGAAGCAACGACAAATAGAATTCGAGTTAGGAGAAGGTCAGTTTGGCTTTAGGAAGAATTTAGGGATAAGAGAAGCAATATTGACTCTGCGTCTTATTTCATGGCATTTGTAGATTTATAAAAAAAACCTTTGACAATGTGAGCTGGAACAAACTATTAAGGATTTTGAATAATTATCCATTCTAAATGATTTAAAGTAAGTTACGCTTGAAAGTAATCTAAAATCGTTAAGAGTAGTCAGTTATTTACTCGCCCTCCTGTACCAAACGTAGAGTTGTGCATAGGAAATATATAAATAATTTTGCGCAGCATATTGAGAATCAGTTGCCTCTTGAAACGTGTCCACTGGCATTTGGACTAAAATACATTTGCGGAATTTGGCTAACCAAGCTGACCGCTACGCGAAGGCCCAGAATTCGATTCTAGGCTACACCCGCAATTTCCGAGAGTGGGTGGTTTGGACCTCAGTTCACCTCACTAGTCACTAAACATAGATAGCTACTACGGAGGGAACTAGTACAAGGCGCCATAATACAAACAAAATTCATCAAAACGTATTTTTGTTATTTTAAACAAAAAATAATAAAGAGACGTACAGGACTCCATGATTCTTATGAGGAGCTAAGATTTCATGTTCCTGTTTTGCTCTGTTCGGCATTAAGCCCTGCAGAATTGAAAGGAACTGAATTCAAAGGGCAGTTTCCTTCATCCTTGTTTCGCATAGCGTTATGAAAACCAGTATTTTAGAAAATAAATATTATAATAGTTGGGAAATGAATTTAGCAATGATATATTCGTTTAAGATTTATGAGTATAATAGATACAGAGTTTCGATTAAAAAATTTCAATAATTTATGTGCCATATGGGGTTGAGAGATTAAAGTACTAACGAAAGAAACGCATTTTAAAGAGGTAAACACACGAACATGAAATATCAGGCATAACTTATGATCAATACTTAGAAAGGGGATGCTTAGCTAATTACACGTTGGCATCGCGTATAAATAAAGCATAATGGCTGCGGCAATCGCAGTGCCGAGCTCAGACTCTGCCTATGCACACAAATTATAGCCCTGTGTAATAATACAAGTAGCGTATATACAGGCCGGATCAATAAGAACGCTTACACAATCATAAGCATGGCCACTGGACGCAGATGCCTACAGAAGTGTTCCATATTTAATTTCTGACCCGCACGTCGAAGGGTGAGCAACGCCACTTGTGTGTACAAATACAGCTTTTTACGGAAGAAAAACAAAAATTGTTTCGCAAGAGAATATTTGGATGGCTTGTATGGACTGTTCGCCTATTGCGATATCCGACCATGATACTGAAGCTACTTACCGAGAGGAACAGCCCACGTTACCTGAGAAACCCGCTAAACTTCGCGTCCGTAAGCCGAATAGAGGCGATTAAATATCAACACACAGTAGCCCAGGATGTAGCTTTTAACTCAACATTCCCCATTACTGACTCGAATGAGTACAACGGCGCGACTGCAGGAAAACTATTCATAAACAGTCCCTTTATAGTATGTTAAATCCCTAGATACAGCATTATAGTAATGTTTTCCACAGATTTATTGTTTGAGTCTAAGAAATATATATTGTAAAATTATAATAGTCTCTTAATTTTAAAAGATTCAAATGTTCGTCTAAACTTATTTGTAGTTATTTGGAAAGGTTACAAAGTTATTCAAAGTTAACAATACGGTAAAATCATGGGGATATATTGATAACGATTTAAAATCTACAAAAAAAAGATTTATTTCTGTTTATACGTATATATGTAGTTGCGTACTGATTTAAACGCGGGAAACAAAACTTGGAACAAGTCAAAAACACTGTGAAGGAAGGGTGAACGCCGGGGGAATAATTATAGTTTTAAAAGAATTGGAATGTGACATCACGCGAAATACTGTGACGTTACCAAGCATTGACACAGGACACTAAGACATACGCAATATTTAATTTCGCGCAATATGGAGTATTGCTCTAAGATTTCATCAAAATACGGGCACATGGAAGGATGATTATAAATATTACAAAAGTTTTTCAAAAGGCAAGTATGTAAATTTCCGTTTTATTTAGAACCGCCTTTTAACATCATATCTATTCACGGAAGCAAAGAAAACTTCAAATTATGTTATTTTGTTGTTGTGGTAATCAGTCGTAGTCTGATGTTACCCTCTGCCCTAACCTATCATGCGCAAGCCCTTCATTTCCACATAATTATAACATCCCACATTCTCTCTAATCCTCTTAGCTTATTCCACCCTTTGCCTCCCCAAAACTGTTCCCTCTTTCCCTATTCTCTTTAGAACTTTGTGGTTAGTTACTCTATCCACACTCCTGATTTTCAGCATTCGCCTATTGCACATTTCGAAAGCTTCTATAATTTTCCTGACTGCAACTCCAATCATCCATATAACGCCACACTCCATACGAACATAATGATTTCCTAACACACTTATATTAGCCGTAGTAAATTCCTCATTTATGCGAAAGCCTTCCTTCCTGTGCTGTCCTACTCTAGTTAGTGTGCTGACAAGTAGGAGAATTCCTTAACTTCCTTCAAAATATCCATTCCTAATCTAATACTCTTTGATATTACACTATTCCCCATACTACACTCCATTACCTTGGTGGCCTCTATTTATCCTCATGTTGTACTCTTCCGCCAGGATCACGCTCATGCCGTTTATTGGTTTCCAAGTTTCTCCAAATACCACAATATCATCGGCAAACCTTAAGGTATTTATTTCTTCTTCTTGCATTTCGATTACCTTTCCATATTCATTTTTAACTTACTTCATCGCTTCTTCCATATATAAGTTAAAGAACATGGGCGACAGACAGCATCATTGTCTTACTCGTTTCTCTATTTCTTTCTTTTCTTGCCCTTATTTTCTAATTATATCGAGGTTATTGATACTCTTCTCTCGATATTTTATTTGTCATTTTCAAAATCTTTAATAGTTTGTTATCTTTATCAAATGCTTTTTCTAAATATAGAAATGCCATGAACGTAGGGCTGTTTTTTCTTATCCTGTCTTCTAAAATTAGACACAGAGTAAATATTGCTTCTCTTGTCCCTAAATTCATCGTAAAACCAAACTGATGTCCTCCTAACTCAATTTCTATTTGACGTTACATCCCCCTATATAGTATTTTCACCCTTCTGCTTAATTATATCCTGTAATAAAAAATAAGAAAATATCAAAGAATGATAAAAATAATTTTAATTTAATAGATTAATCAATTGCAGAGACTGACGGAGTATTTTAAGTGAGAAGTGTGTATTTTGAATTCTGTATATTTATAATTGCAAAGTCTGACGAAATTGTTTCATGAGAGAACATTAAAAAACGTTAAAAAATTAACATTTCATATATAGTATTATTTCTATTGGCAATTTGGTGAAATTAGTTATTTTTGACGTTTGTTTTATACACTGAGCTAATTTTCACTGCTGGACCTTTAAAGTTCTCGCGTTTTTAATAAATTGACGGAATACTCAATTTCGGGTTCATCAGAAAGACTTTTTTAAGTGGTCATGAATTGATTTTCGCAGTAAGATTGAGGGAATTAAACAAATAACTGAAAAACAACAGTCAGACAGGCATATGTACCGGAAGTATTTCAGATACGGGGAGAATTATTTCCTTAAAGTATAGGGAGTATTTTCCCCGCGTAATCTTAATTCCATTCGTTTAACAGGTGAAATTTTAATTGCGTGAAAGATGGAGCGGATATTTTCCCTCTGCCATGTTTCAGACTCATGTAAGGAAGCGTGTACATGGCGATTTATGACTCGTTATGATGAAACAAATATTTCTGCAAAAAAAAAAAGACGCACTCGATTTTGGTTACTGACCAAGATATGAGTGACGAATTAAATACTATACCCCGCCAACACAAATAAGTACCCGAGAAACGCCGGGCACCCAGATATCTCATGAATATATCTTCATAGAAACGTTGCTCAATTTCAAAACTAATATGCTAAGATTTAACAGGACAATCCAAATTTGAATGTAAGAGGTTTCTTACACCACGCTGTACAGTATTATTAAATACTTTCACACGAAGTACATGTCAGGCTTCAAAAAAATCATTTGCAAACATTACAAAATATCCCAGCCAAAAAAAAACCTTAGCTGTCCGCCATAACGTACTGATGAAGTCTAATATTCACTCCATTGTTGTAAAATTTGACAGAAAGTTCGTAACTTGTAAAACTCTTACCGCCGGAATTAACAACAAGATAATATACATGTACATAATTACATGATCGGGAACAAAAGTGCTCGGTAAACATTAATTTGGATTTATGCATTTTCGTTTTATTGTAGAGTCTCTATTTAGGCGTGTTGAACACTTTCTCTCCATAACTGTTCAATATTTACACAGACCAGATGGCAGAGGGGAGATAAGGGAGTGAATAAAGAAAGGTCAAAAATTGTTATATTGGTTGAAATATCAGGAATGTAAATGTCGCGCATCTGTTGCAATAAGTGAGAAAGAATTAGATGAGTTAACCTAAAACTAAAAGGTAACAAATATATAAATTAATATTAAAGGAATTAATATTTATTGTAATATTTTGTAGCATGGTAGGACTAATATGTAGCATCGACTGAAATGCTTTGCTACCCCTAAATTATTATTTCATTTTATTATTTTAAATTTTTATCTAGCGTGTTAAATGCGCAGCTAAATACAAGCATGACCAGGTTCAGGTTAACAATTCTAGGAAGAAGCTTCCGTTTAAAGATAGCCACGTTCCCGGAAACCTCCATTGCTCTGCAGATTTTTCACCAGCCAACCAAGAAACATTTAATATAATTGGCTGAGGATGCTGAGGCAATTTACACAAAAGTCAAAAACATATTCTTCGATGTGACTGGACGGAGAGAGGGTCGGTGGAAGATCGTCTACAGAAGCAGAAGACCATGTGGTTGAAAGAACTGGGCGTTGCTCGAAGTCCTCGAGCATTAATCCTTACTGGTAAGCCGTCCGAAGTTTCTTTCCTGGGAGTATTGGAACAGTAAGCTTTAATTCTTGTATTTTTTTATCACAAATTCATTTTCTTTAGTTTCCATCCTAAAACACAGTAACCTTCGGGGAAAGAGTAACATGTTGAGCAGCCGGCAATATATGTTTTAAACTTAGACTATTTCTTATTATTTCCTTTTTTTTCATTTATTTTATAAATGTAGTTTTGTAAAATTCAATTTTTGTTTAATTTACGGACCACGCGGGTTCCAACGTTAATGGAACTTTCACCATCCAAAAATATAACAAAAGTAGTCATGGGGCAAAACCGGATTAGGTAATGAAAAATAGTTTGCAACAGATTCGAAACGCATGTACCAGAAAACGTAAACGAAAAACAAAATTTGGAAAAACCCTCTGATGGAAATGAACGGGAGTCCTGCATGAACACACGACCTGTAAAGAATTTCTAAAAACGCGCGCTCTCTGTAACCACTCGTAATGATTCATCACAACAGCGATCTTATCACAAACCGACGCTTTTCAAGAGCTGAATTTGTCGTTTTAGGAAATGTATGTGAGAAATCAATTCATGTACTCATCTGAAATGAAATAATAAAGAATACTGATGTAGAAAAATAATAATAGTGAAATATAATTTAAACCACATTTACGGCATTTTAAATAATTTTAAGGACATAAAATTATAATGGTAAGAAAATCACACTCCTCCTAGACGGTGGTTGAATTGATAATCTAGATGCATAATGAAAGATTAACTTTTATTATGTGCCCCGTCCAAGACTAGTGCACAACCCAACAAGCAAGCTGATCGCGTTGATGTTGCAAAAATCTGCAGCGAGAGTTCAACCCAAATATATTATCGACTAATTTCCATAGTTTCAAATTTCTTAAAATATCAGTTTAAATTACAAATAATCAATGCGGTGTTGTGAAATGATGATAATGGAGAATAATGCAACGTACACAGCATTCAAAATAAAATTAGCTGGAATATTCGCATCCTTTCGAAGTCATCTCAACTCGTACTTCACAACGTAATGTGAAAACCAATGGTAATACTATAACATAGGTAATTCCAGTATTACTACTATCAGCTTACATTATAAATCGAGAAAATAAGGTAGCCATCGAATAAGAGCGAGGAAAGATTTCTCTTTGGGAGTGGGAAAAAGTAGCTCTGGTGTGCCACTACAACTTCTGTTGTATATTAATGATCTTCTTGATTATAGGCCTGCTTGCACTGCATGTATGCATATGATTCATTGATTGACCATATTTACATTCGAATAATGCAGTAGAAAACTAAGTATTTCCATATGTTCTACGTTAAGAGTAACAAACGATGTAGATTCCCGAAGAACAAAAAAACTTTATTTAGGTAATTTCAACTCAAATATGCATTTCTAGCTGCGGCAGCACAAGGTGGTAGCTGGTCTCAGCTTTTGCAGGTGAATCTTTGTGGAGAGTCGAGAGGGGCTACCTTCCAGGACGCCTCCATCTATCTTCTACTGACCGAAAGTTCCCATAATCCGACGCACTTCGGTCAGTTTTGAGAGGTTGTGGTGTGCGTTTGCATCCCACACATATATTAGAAGAATAGTTTCCCCTTTTTATATTAATTTTGTATATGAATAATTATAATGAAGGGGGTTAGGCTGTTAAACTAAACCGACGACAAGCAAATAAGATCGCGTTTGATTAGTATTAAATTAATGTCCAATTGACTATATCGATAGCCAGGAAAGAGGAATATAATTTGTACCACTTATGGCAGGTCAGTCCTTGGGACAAAGGCCTCAGTTAGCGACAAAATCCGGTTGCTACAATAAAGCTCAGGCCATCCAAGAGAATTATAAGGGACGACAGACCTGCTTCTCAGGTCATCCTGGGGAGAAGTTCACACACCCCGCCAGGCAGAAAAAGACGGGGCAGACACATATAAGAGGAGGCAAAACATATTTTTGGATATACTTAGACATAATCATTAATAAGAGAGGAGAGAGTGGACTGGAGTGGAACACATTACGTTTTTAGAGATATTAGAGATTACATTACGTTATTGAGGAGTAGTGGACGTCAACAGGAAAAATAAAGTATGCTTCAAGATGAGATGGTACGAGCATCTACACAGCGGAACACCGTCACCACCTGACCGAAGAACACATGCAGTATCATCACCGGATCCAGATCTACAAGTCGGTGATGTACAAGATTATGTTTCTCGCCCCTGGCTTGATTGAGTAATTTAAAATTTTCGGTGCCCAGTTTTTGTTTAAACCCACATATGCCCATTATACTCTTGCTCTCCGTTGAGTTTTAGTAAGCAGCCGGCCCTAAAGTTAAATAATGTAAATATGATTAATATTTAATGTAAAAAAATTGTTCACTTTTTATATAAAACCCCAATTTATCGTTAATAATTCAATAACCACCCTGTCACCACAAGGTGCTTGCACCAGGGGGTCGCAAAGCTTGAGCAACAATTGTCAGCCGTTCGTATTGGAGCAATCGACCAGCTGCCTCTTTTATTAGTTCTTTACATATACTTGATAGAATAGTGAGTGACTGTGCGTATGATTGGAAAACGAGCTTACACGACAGTTTTTACTGTAAGTAAAAATACGTTATAGTTCTAGTGGATGTATGTCTAATTTAATTTAAAAATAATCTGTGTTAAGTTAGTTTACTTTATAGTGAAATTGTGAAACTAATACATATTGCGAATTTCTGCTATATATATATAACGAATCTCAGTTCATCATTTGAGTAAATAAATATATGCCTATTATTCATATACGACGAAGAAAAATAAATATTAACCAAAGCCAATTTGAATTAAAACGTAATCCTCGAGTTAAAAATTCGAAGCAGGAATTATAAATATAAATATCTTAGGCTTGTGGAAATAATAAGACCTGCCCACTAACATTAAATATGTAAATGTGAAAGGTGAAGACCAATATTTAAATGGTGTAACAGACTGGAACAGATTATAGCACACGGGGAAAGGACGAGCGACCGACACGCCACTCCGTTTCAGCTACACAATGCTCGGGAAACACACGTCAAAAATTGAAAACTGTACATCTCGGCAATTAGCAATTACAAAACACGAGGGCTTGTTGCATAACGATACGATCACAGGCAGAGCGCGCTTCCGGGCAGGTCATGCATACAACATTGGTCGCCTGATTGCGGTCGGTTTGGCTTCACAGACCCGCCTTCACAAACAAAAAGAATACACACTAATATGCCAACATGCACTGTTACAAAGTCCTTCAAATACGAAAGGCTCTAAAGGCACGCTTAACACAAAACCTGAGACTAAACATTCCACATCACTTCGGATTTACAGTGTATTCGAAACGTTTGTTGTCAGTCAGAACACACTGGCTGGAAATAATTTTGAAGAATACGGCACTCGTCAGGTATCTTCAATATCGATGGGAGTAGGACAGACGATTACACCTGGTACATCCTAGAGCGTAAAATAAGACATCGACGTTTTTATTAGAACACAAGAAAAATACACTCAAGACACAAACAAAGTGAACGATCGTACAGAAAAACGACATAGAGACACACAGCCAGTAATGACATAAGTCATTAAAACGCTGTCACATAATATTGTCACGTTTTTGAAGGATCGTGAGATACAGTAACACACTGCCAGAGGTTATAGACGTTTATTTAACACCAAGTGCTGAACAAAGACTCCTAGTGCGAAAGATTGCCTCCGGTTAGAGTTCCATCCAGTTCTATTTATACATTCTTGGAATATTCCAGAAACAGAACATTCATCAAACTGAAAATACTAAAAACGAAAGGTAAACAAAACAATGGCAGCGTTGAGTGCGACTCGAACCCGGCAGAGTCCACATTTATGCAGTCCCAATAGAATGCTAATTTTATCATAACCAGAAAAATTCACGGTACTGTAATCACTTCAAGAAACTTCGTGGCACGTTAAAAACATACCAAACCTTTATAAGACATAAAAACATCCTGATGGACAGAGTGTAAATATCATCTGTAGAGATACAAATTCCTCCGGTACACTAAATGAATGAAGTATACATGCGTTGCAAAATGCTCCGTATATCTCGCGGAAATAGAAAATTCTCCCTTGATTTAATTACTTTAATATTACCAACCACGAGTATCTCTAAAATCATAAAGCCTTTAAGGATAATTTATTTGAATTGCGTTGCGTAAGACTAAATTAAAATCCCTGACCGCCCAAAAAATTTTAATTGCAATTCACGGTATATAATGTAAAAAAACACCAAACGTTAAATACAAAAATATTAATAATGTGCAATATCGTTTTGTGTTACGGTATTCAGTCCTCAGCCAGATCAGATGCAACCCTCCATGCTAGTCTATCCTGCGAAAGCCTTTTCATTTCCTCATAACTACAACATTCTACATCCTCCCTAAACTGCTTAGCGTATTCCATCCCTCGGCCTCCCTCTTCTGTTCTTTACCCACGCAATATCATTTAATGCTAATTTTACTAGACCCTCATGTCTCAAAATGTGGCATATTAATCTATCCCTTCTCTTAGTCAAAGCCTCCATATTGTTCTCTCTACAGATATTCTGCTTAGAACTTCTTGATTAGTTACCCTATCCACACATCTGATTTTCAGCATTCTCCTACAGTAACATATTTAAATAGCTTCTATTCTTTCCCTTTCTGCAACTCCTAACGTCCACGTTCCGCACACGTACAACGCCACACTCCATACGTATGCTTTTACTAATGATTTCCTAATATTCATACATATATTAGGCGTAAGTAAATTCCTTTTTTTTTGCGAAAGCCTTTCGTGCCTGTGCTATCCTACTCTTTATGTCTACTTTACTTCTACCATCCCTAGTTGTTATGCTCCTTCAAAATATCCTTTCCCAATCTAACACAGTTTGTTATTTCACAACACTCCCTTCCCTTGTTGTAGTCTTCAGGATCGCGTTCCTGACATTTATTAAGTTTTTCAAGTCTTGTTCTACCTCCCCTAATGCTACACTATCATCAGCAAACTTTAGGGTTTTTATTTCTTCACTTTGCATTTTGATTCCCTTTTCATATTCATGTTTAACTTTCTTTTTCGCCTGTTTTATATATAAGTTAAACATCATGGGCCACAGATTGCATTCTTGTATCTCTTTTCTTGATTTCTGCTTTCTTTTCTTCCGTTAAATTCTAATTACAGTTGCCTGCCATCTGTAGAGGCTATTAATTATTGATTTTCTCACTTAAAATTATTTCGTCAGACACTGTCTATCAAATCTAGTAAATTAAATTGATTAAAACCGTATCAAACTATTATTACAACATAAATTAGAAAACCACACTAAACCTACGATACAAGGCGACTTCTTACTTAGATTATTCCGCCAATCTTTGCAATTGGTAACAATTTTTTTTTATTATAATGGTTTAAATATTTACTATGGATTTATTCATTCTTGGTATTCCCTTAAGTTTGTACTGAAGGATATAAACGGGAATTTACTTATTGGCAGCGTTCCCGGCAGGTGATTCTAAATAAAATACAAATGGACAGTACTGCGTTGATGTGGCACGATAAACCAATATAAAAGTACAGATATATATATATATATATATATATGTATATAAATTGCCTATTTAAATAATCTTTCGTACCGTTTATCCTCATCCTTCCATTTGATCAAGGAAATGAACGTGTGTGAAAACTTGAAAGAACTCTATGAGAGTTCAGATGACGCTTTTATAAATAAAATCAAGTGTAACGAGAATTGGATTAATCATTTTGAAGTAGAGTTCAAAAAAAGTTAAGCAACATCAAGAAATATGTAGTAAACTGGCCCATACACCTGTTTGCAGCAGGTTTTAAAAATAAACTAGTTCATAGTTGGAATATGTGTATTCTTAATATTTGTGGAGATTATGTTTAAAAGTAGAATGGTGTCATTTTGTATTTTTTTTCCTCTGGTTCAATTTGTCTCGTTAAGTATTTTATGCTCAACGTATGTACACTTGTTAAATATTGGCTGGTTGGCGTGTGACTTTGTTCTGGTTGTTTTTTTAAAAAAAACAATATATTTTTCCACGGATTCGTTCGTATACTCGATTAAATAGGTTATAAAATATTTCGATAAAATTTTAGAATATCCCAACTTTCATTTCAAGCTTTCTCTTTGCAAGCCTTGTACTTTATCAGAATGAGTCATATGTCTACATTCTTTTGGTGCAACGAAAGGACTGTAATGGTAAGACCATAATATGACGAATCAAAGTGTGTATTCGTCTTTTATTTTTACTACACGGCATATAAGGTTTTATTAGTGCGATTTTAAATATGTTGCATGCATACTTGCGTCTAATTTCTCAACAGTTGATAAAGATATAAGATGCTGAAAGCTCATGTATAACGTTTTTAAACTATAAAACGAGCATTGTGTTTGTGTAACTGTTACATGGTTTTCTGATACATTTATATTATACTAGCTGGGAACCCGGCGTTTCCCGGGTATTTATTTATATTATCCCGACGCATTATTTAACTCCTGGTCAACACATGATAAAACAAGCATCAAAAGCATCACAATATGAAGCTCAAATATACTACCAGTATCACCAGAGAGTAAAAAAATATTTCCCGTACATGGTGGGGCTAAAAATGTTTTCACTAAAATAACAATAAAAACTTTATAATAGCATAAAAATACTCCCGGCACATTTCTTAAGAAAGGTAAAATTATGTCCGGTATTGGACTGTTGTATTTTGATTTTCATATGACTCCCTCTACGCCCCATTCCACTTCGACACTGAATGGGGTTGAAATTAAGCGAAAAGGCTATCAATTAATTGACCCTATATATATATATATATATTGGAAGGAAATAACGGCTCTTATGGATACTTAAAAGTTTCCACTTCCTCAACCCCCGCCCAGATGGTGGCAGCCGAGTCTTACCCCAACAGTGTTGATTTCCTGGTAGCCTAAAACATGTGTTCAACATTTGTTCAAAATTGTTACATCCGTTAAAAATAGTATACGAAGGTTTGTTTTACACCCTTCAAGCCCCTGTTAGGGGATGAACTGTAACTTAAATTGCATTTAATTAAACTCAGTGGTTCACATTACACTGGTTTAGAGCCCAATCTCGATTTGCTTTTCGGTTATTTTTATGCCACCCCCCCCCCCCACCCAGAATACAGCCCTTCGATTATGGATGGAGTTGAAATTTTATACTAGCAGTATCGGAGGACAACACTATTAAATTAATTGACACAGAAAAGTATTTCATTGATGGAGCTATTCGCCGTTTTTGGATATTTAAAAATTTAAACCCCACCGTACCCCTATGGGTGGTAGCCGAATCTTTACCTGACTACTCATTTCCGAGTCGCAAAGAGTAAGTGTACCAAATTTGTCGAAATTTGTCCACATGTTTAGATTTTTATGGGGTACATACATACCGAAACAGTTACACAATTTTATTATAGAAAAGAAGAAGAAGATAGAGTACCTGATGACATAGTTATAACAAACGCACAAGGAAAAATAAATATTATGACTGACTTTTCTGACAGAGATAATATTTTCAGGTACTGAGAATAATTTTGAACGACCGAATAGCATCCATATGTCTAGTAGAATAATAATCTCTTATGTGACGAATATACAACTAATTTGGAGTGAGGTACTTGACCATGTCCGTATAGATTTGACTTTTAATTATAATAAAATTTTCAACTGTATAAGTGCCGTGTTCTTGAGAATGTTACCCACTTCAATTGCTGGCAACTAGTATTATTTACAGCGTGTTTTCATTAACACTACACCGTAGCTGTCAGCATTAGCCTCCACAGAGCAGTCGCCTTTTCCCCGCAGAATTTATAGCACGACCACGAGTGTCTGTCAATGCATTTCGCCTGTCATTTTCATTAATTTATCGCGTCCGAAATGCATTCGTATTTGTAATACACAATGTAAAAGTCAAGGTAATTACATACGTAACAGCGAACCGTTTGGTAATTTGATTCCATGTGTCACTTTTAGTTAGGCAAGGGTGGGCGCCGAATGCGGGGAAACAGCAGTAGCAAGAGATTTCGCCAACTAGATCCAACTCCTCTTAAAGAGTGTAAAAGCGCCACCGAACTTTACTTTATGCTTCCACAAGCAATTTATAAATTATCGGGCACAAGAGTAACGGCCACTTAAAGCCATGAAACTATTTACGTAAAACTGCAAGACTTTCAAATACGAAGAGACATTCACATTTCAATAATGATACGCTTTTTCTTCAAGAATTAAAAATATAATATAACTCACATATGATTTAAGTGTATTTATATTTCGTCCCTAAATTCGAATCTTAAATATAATTAATTGTGGCTTGTTTCCATCGGCCAAACAAGGAGAACTTTGAATATAATATATTTTAAGTTCTTTGGTTATCTTCACTTTAGGTTTAGATCTTTGCTTTCATTTTCAGTCCATATGTAATTACTGTTATATAAGACGCTAATCCGTGACCAAACATCTGGTATTTATAAATTTACGTTGTTTCTCATTACAGATAGTCTGCTTGGTCGAACTATTTTTTATTAACTTAGTGGGTTCCCGGTGTTGACTGGGTATTTATTTATATTAGTGCGGTCCAGTAATCAGTTCTCAGCGACTACCATCACCCTGTAATATACGAGAATCTCGCTTCCACCCTCACCATAAAACTGGTACCTGCAAAACAACTTAAACTACATGTTGAATGTCAGTATTAAATGTAACGACTTCCACGAATCGTGAATAGACTATATCCATTTCGAGTTATTTTATGAAATGTACCTTCATCCCATTCACCTAATGCCGAATTAGGAAGGAAACACTTTTGTACTAACTGACCCAAAAAATATTTATTCAGCAAAAATACCGGTCCTTTATCAAAGTTTTGAAATTTCCGCTCCCTCCACCCATTAAGGGCTGACGTCACGTCGATGTCTGGAAAGGAAATGTTTTAATACGTTTCAGAAAATTCAGGTATACGTGTAAAACCTGTAACAAGTATGCAACATAGAGGAAGATTTACGATGTGTAATGAATTGCAAAATATCTTCTGTGATATACGACATGTATTAAGTGCGAAAAATAGTGTATACGATGAAAATTAAACCCAAATTGTACAAGTTAATACGTGCGTATTTCCTTCTTTTTTAATTTTACAAGTCTCTTCCTGAGGAATTACAACAATCTACATAATGCAAATGAAACGAAGTAAATGCTAATTCAATCATGAAGACAGGTACAAATAAGAAGCCTAGTCTTATGAGAATTTAGTACCTATCATTTGTCTTTACGGTTCTTTAAAATAAGTTAAATAAAACAGTTTGAAGAATATAATAACGTTTAATACACATCACATAATAGGGCATTATCAGATGAGAAAAATTTATACCTGAAACAATATCATAATTAAAAATCCTCTCTTAAAGGAACATATATTTTTAAGCTGAACTATAGTAATTGTAAATGTTTGAAGAGCGTTAGACTGTAAAAAAAATTCATTTTAGAAAGGAGAAATAGATTCCAGCTGACATAATGAACGTAATTCCTTTATTTTGAAATGAAAGAAAAACAGACAGCTAAATTTTCAACTGATGTTTATGAAAAATGTTCTTATAAACGTCCAATCGAGACGCGGGTCCGTAAAACATGTTTTTTTAATAATAAAGGATTTTGTAGCGGCAGATCTCCATGACTCCAAATTACAGCAGGCACCTTAAGGGAGTGAAAAATAGGGGTGTTTTACCCATTCAGTGTTTCTCGGATCGTAAATAATGTGTACAAAGTTCGGTACAAATTACCCATTCGTTTACAACTGAACGCAGAACTTCCACATCCGCACCAAGAGACGGAAATACAACTTAACCTGCATGTTGAATGTCAGAATTAAACTCGCTGAATTCCATACCCCCAACGTGTGTATAAAATACCTCCAAGCGTTTAAATATTTAAGAAGAACGTGCAATTATATATTGCCATTTTTGGCACTAACTTCCGTGAATATTTGTTTAGGTCGCTGTTGATGTGTGCGGAAAATATTGAGTCTAACATTTTAGATAGCTTGACATTTTCATATTAAAGAAATGCAGCGACACTTTTTTGAATTTTACAGATTTTAAATATAATTTGTAATTACGCGTTTCGTTATTATATTGGAAGAAGCTTCAGGTGTTTTGAAAATAACGGAAAGAAATGCGTTTTGTTAATAGATGTAAATAGTATATATAATGTCAGTATATTTTCATTATTCACCGAAGCATACATTACAGTCGTACATATTTCTCTTTTGTAATAGTACTTAATTGCCTGCGCTTGCTGATTGTCGAGACAAAATTTATAGTTCTGAAGTAATAATAAATTATTTAAGTTTACTAAATATAACTATTTAAAATGTCTATGGTTTAAAATCAAGACAGAGAGAAATTCTTAATATCAATTATTATAAACTAATTTATAAACTGAAAAAGCCAATTTCAAGAATAAACAATAATCTTAATAGTAACTATTTTTAATTTAAATATTAATAAAACTTACGAAGTAATAACATAGAATTATAGGAATATATTTACTATTGAAACATAATTTGGTTTACAGAAAACATTAGATTATTCTTTTTATACATGGTAAGCCCGAATATATAAATTAATAGTGGGAGAAACCGTCCATTACAGTTATCTATCCAATAAACAAAAGTGAAGTGTCTGTCTGTATGAAAGTATATCTGGAATAGGCTCTGAAACGGCTCAATTAAAATTTATGGGGCTGAAACAGGAATTTTAACTTAAATTTTCGTGTATGTTCCATTTGGATGTTCTGCAAGATTCAGAAGATGTGAATACAAGTATATGAAAACAAAACTAGCGGGTATCATGACTAACATGACGCGGATAAGTCGGCTCGAGTAGAAAACTCTCAAGTACTAGCAGCTTAGTTTCATTTGACCTGTTTATTCGCTGTTGTCGTATGAATCTTTTAGGCCGAGGTTTGATTTCGTGCAGTGCCATTCTCAACTGTCGATTTAATTTACCCATAAATAAGGTTGTATTTTATTTCATTTTAATTATGACTACTTATTATTTATTGCAGCGTTGATATTGGAAACAGTGAATTCTTAGATATAGAAATATAAATGTGTATTTTATTCCTGCTAAGAGAAAAAATAAGCGTCACTCATCAATTACTGCGAGTGAAAAGAAAAAGAAGGGGAAAAGAAAAGGGAGTATCGGTGGTGTTTATCCAAGTTCCGTGCAAACGCAGTCGCGGCCACAACTAATTTAAAATATATATCAATGCATAATTCCAATAGATGATGCAACTATTGCATAAATAATGAAGCAAAAGTCAGGTCATTAATGTACGAAAAAGCACAATGTATTCTTTGGATTCATAAAACAATATATCGCGGGCACGATCCTCCAGGCGTGCAATGGCATGAAACTTTCAAATAAGAGAAGTGGCTGATCTACTGTGAGTAAAGTTGGTCATTCGTATTAAGTAGTCGTGCGCCACAGGAATGATGTTCAGACCCGGCAAGTTACAGTTCGTGCTATATTAGAAATTAACATTCTCGTCAGAATCGCTATCGACAACGATAAATTCGACCGTGTAATGTTGAGCATTGAGTGCGTATCTGGGAATGGGAAAATTAGCGTTTTATTTGACTGGTGAATGGCTCGTTACGGTAACAAGAAACATGATATCCTGGTGGTAAGTGTTCATAGTAGCTTGGATAGAAGAATTTTCACAATAGATCTTCACTAAAGTGAAGTTCCCCTCTCATGAAGTTTTGTCAAAAAATTTTATAGCAGGTGCATTTGAAAGGGTGCTCCAGACATTTACTTTTACTTTTTTGGATTATAACAAGGACATGGGCTTCATTTCATTTCATAATATTGAAACACTGAAGAATAAAATATAATGTACAGGGTTTTTCAAAAAGGGCGGGTGGAAAAAAATCGTTAAGGCCTCACACACATTAATTTCAATCTTTCAACATCGACCCGCTCTTATTGAAAAACCCTATATAATAGCATTTGGAATATACAGATAAATATAGAGGACAGATGGGTATTATGAATAGTCAGGAAATATGGAATACCTAGAAAGTGTTGAATATGATGCTTTGTAAAATTAAGTATTACATAACTTTAATTTTTTTTGTATAGTTTTTATGCGCTTTTGTTTGTTTCATGTACTACCTTGAGCTACTACGGAAGGCCAGATTCCTGGTCGTGCAGCTCCAAGTAGTGAAATCTCAATTGCGTATGTGTGTGTTTGTGCTGCCTAGTGTAAATGCAATTAATTGTGAACTTTATTTTGTTTTTATCATGATTAAGTGAACTAAGGCTTTCCCGGTATAGTTGATACAGAAATAGTTCTCGGGTTTCCACTCGGGTACAGGTGTGATTAAAACGCGACGTTTCAACGACCACGTGCTCTGTCGTTATCTTCAGGCTAATTTTGTTATTTGTAATGTTTGACGTATCGTATTTCTTCAACCAAGGACTAATGGAAACGATAATAAATCATTACCTGTTAATAAATAATTTCACTGAAATTTTACAAAACTAATATTTTGTTTCTTCGGATTAAATATATAGTCACATTACATTGCATTACGCCAATTATAAATGTTCGCTGCAAACGTTTGATTCTCTTAGAACGTAAATGTGTTTCTTTTTTTTACGTCAGTGCAGTGAACAATTCGAGCGCAGGTAATTGTTCCTATTTAACGCAAATTACAATAATGAGATAAGTAAATTAAAGGTAAGTTGATCCGGTATTAACATTTTGCTTGGGCTCAGGTGGGAAACGAGAATAAATAAAAGTTATCTGATACAAGTTGAAATGGCGAGTGAAAATGGCAGGCTTAGCTAGGTGTGATCCCCGGTGGCAGCTTTAAGCAGGTGACCTGGCCGGGCGACAAACTTACCGCAAAAACAGCAGCACGCCACAGCAAACCGCGGGCTCGTAAACAGCATTAAAGTGTTAGACGCTTGATCCCGCCACTTATTAACGTGGAAATTATCGGTTCATTTTGTGGAAATGGTTTTTGTGCGGGTTTAATGGCACGTCAACAGCTAGATTATTTGCGCCCGCGAGCGCGCGGGGTGTGAGAGCGTAGGGGAGGCGGCGGGCGCAGTATGTGTGGTGGGCTGCGTGGGAGGGCGAGAGCACCGACACTGCTATTACCACAGACAGACACAGAACCCACAGCGACACTAGGTCTCGGTCTCTCTCTGCCTCGCCTCGCCTCTCCACTCCTCTCCTATCCTCTCGGCCAAAAACAAAGTTCCTTCGGACACTCGAGTCAGCAAACAAATATCTCCAAGAGCCAAAGAGGAAAGATTTCGAACAGAATAAACAGATCTGTGACATGAGACACCCAACATTTACCCACGGGTAAACCTGATATATTTCTTTAACTAAACACGACGACACATTTAAAAAAACACATAGCCGCTAATCATACGAAACGCTGTCAAATATTTATTTCTCAAACTAGGCATGAATAAAAATGATACTTAACTATGGTACAAGATAATAGTAAACCAATAAATGAACAGCTTAATTAATAAAAATTTAATATGACTTCCAACGTTTCGTCTCCATTTTTGCGAATTCATCAGTATTATAATGACTGAGTTTCAAATAAATATTAAATTGCAACGACCATGCACTTTTATTTTCAAATTCTCTTCACTTAATTCTTTTAGTGGCAAACCTAGTCTTTTTGCAATTTACCCAACATTATTTACGTAGTTTATGAATCATTTACCATAGTGTCTATAAAAATGTTGAATTTATTTTCTTCGGTGTCAGTACAATTGAATGGTTAACACAAATATTCACTGAAGAATATATTTTGAGTCTGATTCTCCATGATTACATTGAATTAGTCTATCCTTCAGTCTTCTGGATTACCATGACCGTAAAATATTAATGCCGAATGGTTCTATTTAGTCATGAAAATTTCTGTGTCAATTTCCTATTTCCCCTGCCTAATCATGCACGAATGATCGCTTTTAGATAAGGTAAACGAAACCTGTTCACATTTTTTCCAGATCGTCATTGTGTACCCTGAATATTGCACAAAAGCAAGCCCGTTTTCTTCTTCTCGTAATTCCCAAAATCTTTTTTTTCTTAATTTTGTTCAGTGACTGAATATCCTCATTCCTTTACGGATCCCAACACACGGTCCCATAATCTAAAATAGGTCTCACAAAGCTCTATAATAAACGGTCTTAGCCTTTCTAAATATTATTACGAACCAATTTAAGCATTTAAATTTGGAATTATCTTACGATTATTTTTTATTAACATGTTCCATGAGGGTGATGCAGAAACTGGCAACTCCTGTTTAATAGTATAGGAAGGGAATTGAAAATAATGGATGCGGAAGTGATAGGACGGCAGTCAAGGGTTGACTAAGGATTGAGGGGGGGGGGGCGTTAACAGGCTACATGAGGGTAATCCTGAATCAGGAAACTCCCTTTTAATATCATTGGAAGGGTATTGAAAAGCACGGTAGTCAAGGGTTGACTACAGCCCCCGGGATACCTTTTGAGGATTCTACTGGTGATTCACCAGAAAGAGGTTGAGGGCAAAGACTTAACACATGCATCAGGTAGGTCGGGCTATTGGCTACTTGTATCTCACCTTTCCGAATGACGGCAGAAGAGTTTGCTGTATGGTAGCATCATTTCCCTCTCCGTGTCTCGACCAATTCAGGAGCAGTTAGTTGGCCGACTGGTCTAATAAGATCAACTGACGACCCCGAAACATACACTGCCTTTGATCGAGGTGTCTCGGCATGTGAGAACCATGAAATTCCAGAGAACGAGGCATTCCCGAAGGTAAGGCCCATTCCCTCTCTGGGGAGAAACAACTGCAAGTGATAAGCTCCCACGGTTATCGCTACTTCGTCTTACGAATATTTCAGTCGTTCATAAATTAGATCGAAGAAGCGGACAATTGAAGCAAGAGCAGATGTTACGGTTAGAGAGAATCTTCGCAAAATGCTCACCAATTTGTAGAGGTACTAACGCTACTGTATATTTAGTAGTAACAGGATTTTAAAAATAGTGCAGTTCAATAGCGACTTTTGACTTTGGGTGAATTTCAAATTACATAGACAATTTCGTCGGCAAAATACATTTCACATTATTCTGGGAATAAAACTTGAAACCCAACACTTACATGCATTCATCGATATAAGCATTTCTTCTGTATTTCTGAAAATACCAAGGATTTTGTAGTCCCACTAAAAATGATACTTCATTCAAACTGTTGCCCTATCGTGTCCTACTTTTAATAGGCTTTAGTGAATACTTGGACGCAGCGAAATAATTCTATCTGAAGGAACAAGATCCTCGAAAGTAGGTCAAAAGAATTGTATACATTCACTTCCTTGACTGGCTGTTACTGTCATATTAAGGATTCTGACATAAAAAGGCTAGAAAACTACATACACAAAGTCAGAAAGTGAAACGGTAGATAATAATGTTTACAGTGAGGGTTTTATGGCAGTCGAACAAGGCATCCTGTCTGTAAACTGCAGTAATGTTTCACGTAATACTTGTACGAATATAAATTTCAAATAATCAGCTGCAATGGCTACAATGTCTTAGCCAGGAATGAAACATGCAACAGGGAAAATTATGACTCATATCCGGTCCGTTGTATCGTTGTAGCATTTAAAGCGGAGTCAAAGAACATTTAACAGGAAGCCAGAATATTATTAAAACAGATTCAAAAGAAGAGATCCTAGTTTCAATCCTGCCAGTGTGAAATTTTATATGCGATGGTTTGTCACTCATGTGACGGCAAGTTCTGACAATATGTCAATAAAACTTCTTTCCCATCAGGCTTTCATTTCTTCGTATTTACCTGCCGAATTTTTACTTCCTACAATCCATTTTGTAATGCTACATTCAAAGCACGTTCTCATATATATATGAAATTATCGCGCTGCATCCTGAATAAATACAATCGGCTGAACACATTAAGTGGTGAATAATTAGGTTTGATAGGACTAAGTTTTTCCTTTTCAGTTTGATCACAAACACATCGTGACTTTACGGCGCACAAGTTTTTTTTATTTATTACATATAAAAACTTTTATTTTACGACTATTAGTTTGGTGCTATAATTGGTCCAGTGTATACAAAATTAAAATATTGTATATTATTGTATTTAATATTAATATAATGTAAACATGAAGGTCAATATATTATCGTACTTTAGTTGATGGTTTACGTTTTTTATTTTTTCGTGTATACCTAAGAGGCATGCGATGTGGGTAGGTGAGGGTTGACAGTCGGTGTTTTGATTATTGGAAAATATGAGGATGTGGTCTGCAGGAATGATGGTAAAGTGGGTTAGGACGTGCCTCAATGTTCTGGGGAAGGATGAGGATGATTGAGAATTTTTTGAGCCGACGGAAGAGTAGAAGTGAGAGAGTATTGTTGTGGAGTTGTTGGATCGTGGGGTTCGGGTTGTTGAGGGCTTTTTTATTAGGGAGGTTATGGACGGAATCTCTGAGGTACCAGGGAGAGCTTGTAATGGTGCGTAGTAACGCAATCAAATATGTACCAGCTGTGTGATTCAACATAGTATGTTTTGATGCGCAGAAGGGAAAGGAGAAGGGGCAGGGAGTACTGTCGTTTGAGGAACTTCCCCTCTAACGATCTGCCCCAAAGCTACTAGAATTGTAAAAAACATTAATTGTATTCATACAAACAGGATATGGAGACTGAGACAACGTCTTTTTAACACACCCTATAATTATTATTTATTACATTTTACGGATGAGTTTCTTGGTGTACAAAATTCCCTGTACTGACAGCAAAATTCCTAGCGCTGTTGTAGAATTGCTTTTACACTACCAGCTTGCCTCAACAGAGAGTTGCCGTATACTGAGCTGCAGACTACTCCCACTACATTATCCGGGAAGTTGTCTAATAGGCGTCGTGTTGACACACGACTGGCTAATTTTCCAGAACAATACATTTGTATTAAAGTAGACTAAGAAAATTTTAACATTTACGTATACAATAGCTAAGCCCTAACGTCCTCGATTAGAATAGTCGTCACTAATCTACAATCAGAATAACACGTATATTTAATATCTATAATAAGTAACTTTTACACTTAGTATATCTGCTGAAAACCTTAATGTTTACGGTCCAAAACTTCTCTGTTTATAAACAGGTATTCCGTTTTTGAACCCTTAATTTTATCCTCTCAATACTATTTCTCATTTTCACATTTCATCTTAATATGTAGCTTATTACACATTAAAATTGAAATTATCGTATTGTTCTACCAATTTGATATTTATTGCCACAGTAATATTGTTAAGGAGCTCTGGAATAAATTGAATATACTGGGGACAAAGCAAGACAGACGGACAACATTATTACAAATGCAGCCGTGCTTTAGGCTACACACGCGTGCGTCCATCTGTGATATCCTGTCAAAGCGACACTATGCTGTTAACGCCACAAATCATGCCATTTAGCTGTGAAACATTCAAACAAACGCCATTACGATTTTCATCTCGAAGGGACCACACAAGGCGACAATGCCGACCACGGAGGAGTACTTTGAGGACACAAAATACGGCCCAACTAAAACATAATAACCATAATCAGTCATCGGCGTGACCTCCAGGAAACGTCCGGGTCAGATACCTAAGGGATTTCGACCTCAACTACGGAGTCAATTGCTTCTCTATCAATGTATTCACGTCACATAAATGGTACAGATCTGTTTTTTAATACTACCATAAAAACGCACCAGTTTGCGTATGGATCTAAGAAAATACTACTTATCATAAATATAGCAATGTTAATTTAAATTGATTACTTCATACAAGCTAATACTTATAATTTACAGTCTGTAATTTCTGCACTGAATTGTGTTAGTTCTTCTAAGTACTCGATGTATTGCATCAAATGAAGGTTTATTTTTTTATATGACTATAATGACTTACAAATGATTTATATTAATTTAAACATCAGGGTAGATCATATTTTTGTATCTTAAATTAATTATAGGACACTAGTAACTTCTCCTTTGAAGTTAATGATTAATTTCAAAGAAGAGAATATTAATTATTCGTTACAGCGTTTTTGAAATTATACCTTTTGACATCAAGCTATCCCGACTGAATGTTTATTGCATCATTTCCGTCATGACGCAGAGTTATTTAATCCAGTCTAAAAATTTTCTAGTTCATTAAATGAGTCTGAAACAAATATATCCCGAAAAATAATGAAGTTCAAAATTCTCCCGGTCCACTAAGGGAGTCAAGAATACACGAGGTGAAAAATTCTCCCCCTACCATATGGAATTAAAAAACTCTCCCGGTACATATGTCCCTAGTAAATCGACTGACTTCTTTCCTTAAATCTTTCGACGACAATGAAATCGTCCAATCCTATCCCTCATTAGCTTACAGCTAATTTAGATGAATGGAAAAATGTCGACCAGACCAGGGATCTAGAGCTCCGTTCTCCCGCTTTCCGGACGGGTACACTACCACTGAGCTAATCCGAGTCGACGTCAAGGACCGATTCGTCATCCCTCCATTCCTGTAACCTAAACTAAGCTCACCTACAATTTACAAATCACACACTTCACAACCTAATAATAGGAATATAGTGAAGAACGAACATGTAAAAAACGTAAAGAAAGTAAACGAAGAATGCATACCCTTAAAAAGAAATATATTGATTTTTTCGCCAGCCTTTGCAATTGAAAATAAATCTATTAATGATAATAAATATTACATCACCCCTTGAGATTTCCAAAATTTCGTATTGCAGGATATAATTGGACAAAAGTCGAGTTTGAAGTCCCCCAAATATTTTCACTGTTTAACTACGCCTAATGTAATTAAATTTTCTTATAACAAGACATTTTGAAAGATGTGAGGACAGAAAAACAACAAAGGCTGTAATTCAAAAATACATAGGCCTACTAAATTCAGAAACTAAAAACTTATAGATTTTATCGCCATCAGTATAAGGTATAACATTAATAAATGTTTCTTAGTATGTGTAAGTATTGATGAGTAATTTCATTCAATATATGACCAGAGCAGTGCTCTATCATAGCAGTTATTACAAGAAATGTTTTACAAATAAACATCAGGAAATGGAAGTTACGCACGTTAGAGGAATACGTAGAAGCGATCATCTACAAATTGTTTACAATGGAAACGTGATGTGCTATGGGGTAAAGTATAAATTAACAAAACCTTGTAAAACAGTAAAGAACACTAACACTATCCCATTAAAACTTAATGCAATGTGTATAAAAAAGGAATGTGTACAGTATTACATATATGGGCGAATGGAAGAATTTACATGTTTCTCGGTAAACGGTTTAGAGGTATTTCAGCCCAATAAATCAACAAAGCATGACGAAGTAATAACATCTGAGAAGTTTGTATATCTTGGACGCATTCATGAGCACATTTAAACCGGGTTTTCATTTCTTAACTATGAGAATAAAGAGAAAAGTCATACAAATTTACGATCCTGGAATGAATTTCGGTTTAAACTGGAGTGCCTTTTCTTAACAGTGGAATTTTAAGGGGAAGAGTTTTACACATTTACTATCCTACATCAATTTATGTGCTCTTTAAACCTCCTTTTAAGAACTTTTTACCACTTTACGACTCCATTTGTTCATGTCTAACAACACTCGAATCGCAAAAGATTTAAACAACTGCCAGCAGATAATTTTTTAAAAATAATTGTTATTTCATACGACTCATACAGGAAATTGTGACACAATGAGAGGGAAAATCATTTGAGTAGTACTAAGAGTATTATCCATTGACGAGGTTTTCACACAGGCCCTGTAAATGAAAATCGTCACGTTTTATTACACACTAGCTGTACCCGCGACTTCGTTCGGGTTTTTGACAAATAGCACCGATTTCCTTGATCAGGTTCATTTTCACGTTGTCTCCTTTTTTTCTTTTCACTCGCAGTAATTGATGTGAGACACTTATTTTTTTTTCTTTTAGTCATAGCCAAAGCCTTGGCCCCCCTTCCTCTATCTTCCACGTCCCCCCTTTCAATTACCTTCCTATGCTATTGAAAGGGATCTTGTTTCAGGATTACCCTCATGTAGCCTGTTACCTAAAAAAACTAAACTAAAATACACATTTGGATTTTTTTACCAAAGAATTCACAATTTTCCAAATCAACTCTACAATTATCCAAAAGTAAAATACATTATTCAATTGAAATGGAATTTAACCTTTATTTATTAGTAAATTAAATCGACAGTTTAGAATAGCATAAGCCTCAACTATAAAAACTTCATACCACAGGAACGCCAAAACAGATCAAATGAAATTAAGCTGCCAGTCCCTGAGAATTGTCTACTCCCACTAAATGACAGTAACTTGCCCTTTACAAGTATTTATATTCATATCTTCTGAACCCTGCAAGATATTGAAATGGAACATACACGAAAATGTATGTTAAAATTCCCGTTTTAATTCCTAAAAGATTCATTAAAATACATTACGCCATTCCGGAACCTATTTGAGACAAAGTTTCAGACAGACAGACATTTCAGTCTTGTTTATAATTGTATATTTTTCCCGTACATATTTTGCTATTCGGGCCATAGGCGGTGTCGATTCAAAAACCTAAACGTTTACAAATTGGAATATTTCGGGAAATATTTAATGCAAAATCAAAAAAAAGTATTATAATCGGATTTACTTATTATTTCCTCAAGATCTTCGCCTGCAATTATAATTGAGGATTTTTTAAGTCACAACCCTTCCCTGCGCCGCATGAACCGATTGATAGCATTATAAGTCAATATTTGCTGTTTATTATATTAATTAAAATAAGTACGGGGTATTACGATTTCTCAAAGTTCGTATTCTTGTTTTGCTTTTGTAAACTAATACGTCTTAGATAAACATTATTTTCGGACGATCCTTTAGCTATTGAATTTGCATCTTCATTTAAGAATTCAAAGTTGCTCTCCGTTCTCCAACTGCAGGTGTATTTGTTTTGGATAATATTTGCGATCCATAAATATCTTGCAAATAAATTAAACCCATCTTTTATTATAGATATTCGGAGTGTCCAATATTTTATATAAGTAATAAATTTTCAATTAAAGTAAAACAACAATACATTTTCGTCGATAAATTGTGATTAATGTGAGTAGGTGAGTGGCGATGTCCAGTAAGAAAAAGGCAAGATGGCCTCTGGTTAACACCTACCGCCTGCACAGAGGGCCACGCTAATGATACTCCTCGTTCAAACACAATTGTCTACCTCCAGCAGGCCACCGGCAAAACAAGAAAAACTCAACGACAATCTCGTATTTATTAAAAATTAACATGAGCGAGTTTTATAACAAGAACGACTGGCGGCGGTGGATATTTAAATTTTTATTCGGCGTAATGCGTGGCTGCGCGACGGACCCGCTCATCTACCAGTAGCCGGAGCGAAGTGGGCTCTGTAATCTGACCACCACACCAGCAATCTCCCCCGTGTAAGATTATTGTGATTCGGCCATCGCATTCCTCTCCGCTGTTCACACACTGCTACCGTGCGGCCAGTGGGCAAAAACTACCAACCTACGAGCTCTCGTCTCGTCTTACCAATAAACGCCCGCTACAACCGAATGTGCCTTCTAAATATTCGCGCCACAACATACCAATATTAGCATTACTGCCTTAAGGCAGTTAGGACTACTTAATTCGTAACCAACTGTTATATGGTGTGCAACATTCCGTCTCAGAACTTGTACAAAACTATCAAAATAAAAAACGTTTATTATTTTCAGTCAACTTTCAAGCAACCATCGTCACTTACGAGATCTCAAAGTTTATTCGGCGGTATATCAGCATTTATTTTAGTTTCAATTGGGGCATACCGCCTTTAAGATGGAGTAATTGTCAATCGCTCTGGATATGATGTTCCATCGACAAAATCTTTACATGGTTCATTGGCAATTCTTGGCTCTATGATGAGAGGTAATGGTGTAGACCACTATGTCCAGCACAAAATATAAATATTTTTTTCAGAAAGGTCCGTGACTGACGTGAAACAAACACCGATAACAAGTATGGATATAGAAATAAATCGAAAAAACGAACAATGTCAATATATTAAATCAGACGTGGCCAAACCGTGACGCTTTGGACGATTAAAAGTGGTCTGTATGTATTTCGGACCAGAAGTCCATTTACATTGTAGGTGAAAAATTATGGCCGAAATTGGCCAAAATCGAACATTACTTATTAATGAATTTATGTCACGACGTTTCGTTCTTTGTTTGGAACCTACTCAGTTCTGAAAATCTATAAAATAAGTATAATTAAAGTAATTGAAATAAAATATGCCTATATATAAAAATACGTAAGATGCGTTAGGTTTATACACTTATCCAAAAGTAAACCAGAAAGTTGTCATAAGCACAAAAAGCACAATGATTTTTAACAAATTTGTACGTGTTTTTCGGCAACATTATTCGAGGTACAGTCAGAACAATTATAAAATTTGTACCTTTACATTGTTAAAAATAATTGTACAATTAGACATGTATTATAAACAAAAGCATTGAATGGCCTTAAGTCGAAAACAGAAGAATTTAATAATAGTTCTGGAAAACGGAGAAAACAGACAATTCCAAGTCCAAGCTGATCTCGCTCACAGTGCCAACAACTGTAGTCCAGAGTCGCCTTCACCAAACGAGATGCTGTCAGCTATAGCAGCATCAATCTCGTACAGGAAAATCATTCTTCATTTTTATAGATTGCTACTTCATTAAACTGGAGTAAATTAATTATTATTCCTTTTGGTCCCCTAAGCTTGGCTTATCTATCCTCATGCCTATTAACCAACCGCTAAAATACAAAATATTCTCGTGTGATATGGCGCATCTGAACTCATCTGTCAAAAAATGGCGCTTTGTTTGTAAAAGGTTGGCCACCCCAGTATTAAATGATTTGTATAGCCTTCGTTGTCAGTGGATTTATTTCAAAGTAAAAAAATATGACGTTTCGTATCCTTTGTGAGACTTCATCGGGTATACTAAAACCATGACATTAGTACACCTGATGAAGTCTCAAAAGGTAGACGATACGTCATACTTTGTAACTTTGAAATAAAACAACTGACAACGAAGGCTGTCGCAATTAATTTAATTAGTCGTCAGACAAAAACATTAATTTTAATATAAATTCTATATACCAACCTTAATTGGAGAGGCCTATGTAAGAAACATTACGCAGGATACTTCGTAAAGACGTTACCGCGGAACGGTAGATGAAAATGCTTTCGCTATACAATATTTATGGATGATATATATTTTTTCTTTACGCCCATAATCGTTAACCGCGTATATTTCAGCGTGTAATGTCCAGGATACACGACCCGTAAATTAGCAGTTTTTATCTTCAGTAAGGAGGTTCATATAACTAATCCGAGCGCCTTTATTAAGAAATGCGTAATAGGAAATAAGTTAACTTATCATATATGAGGCAAAGCACTATACGCTATAAATAACTCAACGTTCCAGCTGAAATACTTGGCTCGCAAGGGGTGGCTAAGGTTCACAAAGCAACCTATTTGTGAAAAATTGACGGACTGCACATTCATTTCTCGTATTTCATTAACGAAAACTTATTACATGTTAATACATAGCGATAGTATGAATTTATGACCCAAATTTGACGAGAAACTCGGAAAAAAGGGAGTTTATGATGATGTTTTTATAAAATTAATTAATGAGAAAAAAAAAGAAAACTTTGAAAAAACCCAGTGAGAGTACGAGGCAGTCCCGACAGAATCAGGTGAGACCCGCAGTCACTCTCACAGGCAACCCTTCCCCAGAAAATTTTCAGGGGAAGGAGGTTCCTGTGAGAGTTTCTCTCGCAGGCGTTACTTCCCCCCTCCTCCAGAGTGGCTGCGGGGCTCACCTGATTATGTCGGGAATGCGTGCCTCGCACTCTCTCTGGGTTTTCAAAGTTCTCACATGCCGAGACACCTTCACCTATTTTAGGAGGCATATGTACTGGGGTCGAAGACCTTGGGCATATGGCAAGAGTTGTCCGCTGATCCCATTGGATCAGTCAGCCAACTGCCTTCTGCAACTGGTGGAGACACGGAGAATGCTGCGACCCCACAGAAAACTCGTCTCCCGTCATTCTGAAGGGCGTGAGAATAATACCCAATGCCCGACCTACCTGATGCAGGTTTTCTCCGAATCTCTTTAGGTTAAACACACGGTTGTATCCTTAAAACACAGTTCGGGGGTCCTAGTCAACCCTTGGCTACCTTGCTCTACCTTCCCCGTCCCCCCTTTTCAATTTCCTTCTTATGCTATTAAAGGGGAGTTGCCTATCTTAGGATCACCCTCATGTAGCCTGTTAACCCCCCCCCCCCCAAGAAAAAGACATAAAATAATATTTTAGAAAATATTGATTCTAAATATAGTAATTAGGTTCGGAAAATGGCATTTAGGCAACGTACTTCTCCTCGTACGTAAATTCGGAGACGCTACTTAAACCTCAGCACGGCTTTTCCCCCAACATTTCACTCGATACAGCCAGCTTCAATTTCTTGACAAATGTAATTTTTCAGGTTATAAAGATCAGGTTTAATTATTATCCGTAAATTAAAAATCTAACATTACTACGCTATGGTATTTCATGAAACAGTGTTTGCGTCCATCTCGACACGATTTACACTGTTATATTCATTATATACTCTGATATTAAATTACCTAAAATAAAAATCCATAATAGAATAAAAGTTTAAAATTTAACGCATTATGCAATAATTCTGTATGGCGACTATTAATAAAGTATTAATAACCATAATGACGTCAAACATGGAGTAAAGGAATTTTAATATATGAAAAGACTCATAATATTATATTATAATATACTGATTAATTTTATCAGTGTGATTCTGTTGACGATTCACGTGATTTGTTAATTTCAGTCTCAATAGCGGTCGATCGTGATTTGTCATAGATGACTTCAGTTTTGACCAGCAGCCTACCAATATCGTAATTCTTAGGGAAAACTAAGGAGAAAAGATGAAGCCCCGGAACCAACACTGAAAACGTAACCACATACATTTCTATTATGGTTCTGTTAGAAACTTAACAAAGGTATAAAACCTCATTTCGGTTTTAATAGATTTTATGTACGAGGGCTGCTTTTAAGGTAAATGGCGTTTCAATACTTAGCCGCTGCAGCGCTGCAATTGAATTGCGATTTTGAGCATGCCAGATCACATTCTTCATTCATTAAGAAACCAAGAAAGCATCGTCACTTTGTGTTTTCCTTCGTTAGAACTTTACGAGAACAATTTAACGAACCGAAATCATCTGATTTGTTGATTAAATTCTTGTCCAGATGTATATTATGACACGCTATGAAAACTTTTCATGAAACAGAAAAAAGAGGTGGAATGCTCTAGCGTGGTATCATTTTGATCAATGGAAACACCCGTCAAACTCAAGATCTGAACACATCATTTGGTCGAGAATAAGTTGAACATCCTACAAAGATTTGGCAGCAAGCGATTTTTATTTTTCTGTAGCTGAAGCGTCTTTGGAGGACAACATTTCAACGACATAGATGATGTTAAACATGAAGTGAGACTTGGAATTTACCACAGGAGGCGTCTTGCTTTGATAAAAAAAAACTGGTTTCCCATTACGAGAAGTGCCTGAATAACGGAGAAGTAGTGTGAGGTAACTAATCATGATATAATAACTGGAAACTAATGTTTTATTTTTAAATAAATTTCGGTACTTCCTTTAAAAACAGCGCTCGTATATATGTATAATACTGCAATATAATTTAAATATATACCAGTGAACAATTGTTCACATTTAAATTAACCCTACACTGACTATCATCTCATTAAATTCAATCAATCATTCGATTTTCGTAATATTATAGCGGAGACGAGACTATTAATTGAAAAATATTGTTTTAATTTTAGTTTCTAAAGAATATCACTTTCTCAATATCTATACCAGGTACTGGCTATTCGAAATAGCATTTCCAATATACAACATATTTAAACATTTTATGTGTTTTTTGATAACAAATATACGACATTGACTAAAACGACGCACTGTCTTCCCGGATACGTTTTTAAACAATTTGACTTTATGGAGATATAAAAACCCAGTATATTAAAAAATTTATAATAGAGCGATAATAATAACGAATAATGCTGCCTTTTCATTTAAGGAAGAGAAAACAAACAAACCGTTAAAACTATAACTAAACTAACAATGTTTCAAATGTCATATATATATATATATATCGGCTTGAATAATACGGGCTGTAAAAATCCAAGTTCACTCATCGATTTCTTTTCACTAAACTTACAGTAATCTATTGGCTGTTATAACAACGGAAACGACAGTAAGACAAATATTGATTACTGAAGGAGGTCAGTATAAATAATTCGGAATAAATATCAGAAAATTGAAGAAAACAAACTTCCAGACCCTTCGTCGTAATATTTATAATACTCAATAAATAAATAATCCTTGTGAAACGTTCATTTGAAAATTTTGTGATGTAGCTTTAATAGCATTGCGTGACTACATTTCGATGGCCATGGATTCACCATTCATAATGAATAAAGCTTCTACTTCTGCAAACGAAAAATTGGAATAGACTAACAGATTATGTGTCAATCAATACAATACCAGTCAGTTACATTGTGGATGTTGACAATCTTACCATACATTAAGAATGCACTTTTAGCAAATTAGCCACTAAAATTAGCTTGTCAATGGAAATGAATTGATACATGTATAGCTGAGTTCTAAAATAATGGATTATTTAATGTAGGTTTTTAGAAAATGAATTGACATTCTGGCATATAAACCTACAGTAAATGTATCGTTTGAAAATCCAACTGAAAACATGAAAAAACAAATATAGAATAATAAATCGAAATATTGTATGCATTATACCAAGATTTGTTTAATTATTAACTTTCTCTCAATTTTACATTTCAGAATGTATTTTTAATAGCAGTAGTCGCATTCAGTTTTCATTTGTGACAAGAGATGCATAATAAACTACCTTTTATAGCTTTTAAAGATAAATAGTAGCCTAGGCCGACCTCCTGTGACCTAGTGGCTAACGTCGCTGCTTCACATCACTGAGGTCCCGGGTTCGAAACCTAGCGTGGGCACGGATGTTTGTGCCGTCACGATCACGGAGACTGGGATTAAAACTGCTGGAGAATAGATACGTTGACTGCGTATCACTCCAAATTCGAAATGTAAGATGAGTCCGCAGCCAACCCGGTAGGCCAAGGCCCTGAATGAACTGCAGAGCTAAGGAAAAAGACGTAGACCAGTTTATATCTGACAGCGCTCATGTCTGGTAGACCCTACATTCGCTGCACGTACCTACTATTAAGAAGAAATAATTCAATTAAAATTTTAAAGCCTTGGAAAAAAGATTTGTATAGACAATAAAAGTCCAATAATTCAAGAAAAAAATTGGAATGAAATTGAACGAGCAGTACAGCTAAGTCGCAAGTAAAAAGAAACGAAGTTTACAAATGTATTTACTTTTGCAAAGAAAAACCAACTCCTTACGAAGATACATTGATATGTTTCCCCTAATCGTGCAGTCGCTAATAACCTTGTAGCTGATGCGACTGTAAACAAAAAAAAATTCAATAAAACAAGTGACACTGTACCTTTCCTAAAATAATAAAAACAGTTTTTAAGAAATTTTCTTGTTTGGAATGCTTGTGCATTTCTCCTTGTCTTCTTAAATTCTGCATATTATTGGTACAACTGGAATAGTTTCAGTATTAATAGGTCTGGTATTGCTAATAATATTATGCAGAATAAATGTTAAGTAACTGAGGTTGCATTCCGATAAGTGAAATCTATAGTAGAATTTTGGATGTACCCCAATACGGTCATCTGAATAAGTATAAGGTTCTTCTTCTCCGTTGGCCCCATTGTCTTTTTGAGTACCGGACTGTCATCTTCCATTACACATTCCGGATTCTTCTGAGTGACGATTCTCCTCACACATGCCGGGGATTGAACCCGGGACCTCCGTGACGTAAGGTGGTGACGCTGACCGCTACACCACAGAAGTGGGCATAAATAGGATTTCTGATTGAAAACTAGTAATAATAGAAATTGGATACAGAACCAAATCTAATGTATAGCTAGAGACCAACAATCGAATATTTATAATGGGGACATTAGCGTTTGCAAGGAGACCCTGAGGATTCGATGATGATAACCAGACCGAATCCCAGGACATTCTGCAAGGAACGGAAGAATTTCTCTTCATTTGTGAACATGTAGCCGCGTGCTGTCGAGTCGAAGACTAGCATTCGGTTGTGGTCTCAGTGCGGTGAGGCTGCAGTACCCTTACTTATTGAAATGGGCGCCCATATTGTATGCACTGGTTTGCGCTCTGCGCCTGATCGAATAATCACTAGAGCATTCATAAGTACGTAAATGTTTGAGGGCGGAAGCGGTACTATTCCAAGAAAGGGCGTGTGAGCGCCTCCACGGTATTCCGTTTGATCACTTGTTGTTCGCTTCAATAAAACAGCGTCCACATCCTGCAGCAGGACTTATAATTACTTGGGCGCGTGCGCGGATATCAACTGGTTGCAGACTCCGCAGCGGCCTTGTTAGCGATGATTGGCGGCCACCGCTAAGCGAATTACTCATTTGCGCAGGTTGGTCCGAAACAAATCGTAATTAGTTGCAAACTAATTAATCACACCCGATACCGTTCATGCACGAGCGGGAGTTTTCGCTTCTTTTTCCCCTTGTGTGTGATGGAGAGGACGGCCAGGTTCTCTCTGACTGGAATGAATAATTCACCACCGTACAAGATACGAGTCATAAGAGTGACTTTCTGTTGAGAAATGTTCATTCTACGCCAAATAAGAACGGTCGAAAAAGCATGTCATCTTATCAAGACTCATGTTTAAATGTTCAACGGTAAAATATCCAATTTAAATGTTACAAGTTCAAATGTTTATTCGACATGAATAGTATTTTTAAAGCCTAGTAGTAAACTTGACACGTTCTGTACGAGGTATTTTGAAAAATACAGAAGAAGGAGCTGGACAATGGAGGCAAAGCTTAGCACGACCTGTTCATCAGCAGTGTGGAACACAGCACAAATCTATAACACACGCGCAGGGTTACGGCTGTAATTTCCCTCTGTAACGCCGGATAAGTGGGAAATGCTTTCTAAATTTAGCCCCTTGCGAATAGCAGTTGCTGCCGCTTTGCTATCGATGCGACATCCCAACATGCCGGAGAACACTTCGATTAAAGCTCAGGCGCCTGATAGGCGTGAAAACGTTTTATTCATATTCCTATCTCACTTGAAGTCTACAAATTAACTAAAAGCTGGTTATGCTGAATCAAAAAAAGGACACGATGAAAATTAAGGAGACGAGTATTTATAATTTAACGTATGCTAAATAAAAAAAATACAATTTAAATTAGAAAACCTATGCAGTATTCCTCAACTAAAGCCAAAACTTATAACATTTCTTCCAACATATCCAGAATGTTTTCTAAATGCCTCAATGAAGAATAACATCGTTCAGTGAAAACCAATTTACTGATAGAATAAAACACATAGCCATCCCTAAAGACCACTCTCTAAGATCTCTTGATGTTGTTTCTCTATTCAACTCCATTCTCAATTACAAAAATGAACAGTTTCAAAACCAGATGGCAATTCTTCAGACAATTTACCAAGTTATTTGAAATTGACACATTTTCTTTAAATAATTTACACGGTATCAATACTTAACTGATAATGGTATTTGGATTTCGATGCAAGGACTTTTAGTAATCCTTACTTTTTTGTAATATTTTAAAGTAGAATACATACTTTTCTCCAATACTTTCCAGCAATTAAAGTTTTAGTGTGGTCGTTTTCTTTGTTGTATATTTTGAGTCGGTCGTTATTAATTACAAAAAGAAGTACTCAAAATAAAGGCAATAAATTAATGACAACATAAATACCACACAACGTTTCTCTTAGCGTTGTATCTTTCGACAGGTGATGAAAAACGGTAGAGACGCGACAACGACACACAACATAAACCAAGTGAAGAACTCGTATAACAGATAGTGATGGGCAGATCTATTCTTTTTGTTGAGTCATTTCGAGTCGATTCACTCACAGCTACGAGTCGATTCTTTTATTTGACTCTTCGGCTCTCCATATCCAATCCGATTATTTTATCAAGATTAAGAATTAATAACTAAGAAAGAAAGTGGGAGGGGGGAGTACGAATGCACACGAAAATTATAGACCAAAATATGTAATATTATAGCGTCATTCATTTATTAAAAAACCTATAAATTTATTTCTATAACCATTTTACAAAATCATTATTTACATAAAGCATTTAGGAAGTGAGCCGACTTCTTTTCCGTCATGATGTGCCCGGCTTTGTCTTTTTAATACTAAAAGATTAGGATTTTTTCTGTCTCTAATCCCACTACTCAACACGATCCGCGTTTCTTTATACGGGAACGGGTTGTTGATATAAGAAAATAAAAATATTATTCAACAGTTAGAACAAAACTATGTACACATAGAAAGGACAAAAAACGCTGGGAACAACATATTAAGTACGGATGTAGAGAAGTCGTAATAATAATAATAAATCAATATTAATTTTTAGTTATGATTATTTTAGCAATAATTAAGATTTTACCATACTGCCTGTTATAAAAGGGACTAAGCCTTTCAATTTCAAATTTAATTCCGAGTGTTATTGTTTATTAGCTCTTGGAGAGTGCCGCTCATAACCCTTTTTCGATTCAGACCCTCTGTTGTAACTTACCTCAACCCGACGACTCAAATTACTCACCCCGAAGCCGACTCTGGGAATCTACTCAAGACTCGACGACTCGAGCTATTTGATCGCGACTCTTAAGACTTAAATAACTCGTTCACGACTCTACGAATCGAACAGTGAGCCGTAACTCTTTTTACTGAGTCTTTTAGGGAGCCTTTTTTTACAAGTATCGACTCTTTGAATCTAATCTGTTCTTTTGCCAAATTTAATAGCAGTTAAAAAACACAATTTCTTCATTCCCCATTAAACAACGTAATAAATTGAAAAATCGCGTCACCTTACTCGAAAATTTCAAGAAACCAACCATCAAACACGCCTAATTTGTGACAACAATCGGATAGAAACCCCACATACAATTCCCAAACAATTTCTGAAATCTCATTTTGACATTACTTTTACACGTACAGCCAAAGTTTCAGTAACTTTCTCTTGACCGTAGTGAATACGTTAACAGTCAACTTATTTCTTTCTGATACCAACTATTACAATGTCTGAATTAACAGAGTAATTGAAAATTTAACTATCTTAGGAGGTGGAAACAGAATAAACTTATTGAACTTTCCATAACTTATCAGTTACTCATCACGTCAGCTAAAATTGCCAGATCCTGACCAATTACAGCAATGAACAGTTTCAAAACCACTTCTTTAGCCAATCACTCAAATTCTACTTTATATTTAATAGTCCTATACTAAATCTAATCCTCAACTCCACTTATTTTAAGTTCAATTAATTCACAGTATGAAGTTTCCCCACTTGAAGCCCCCTCGGCCATTTCTTTGACGGGATTGTCATGAGGGATTTAGAAAATTCTTGTGTTTCTTTACTGTAGGTCCAAACTCTATGCTACATTGGGCATTTGAGTTCTTCACTTGGTTTGCGTCGTTCTCGTGGATCTCGCGTTTTTCGTCGCCTGACGAAATGTACAAGGCAGAAACGTATTCTATTTCTTTTCGCAATTTGTACACTTCAAACAAACATGTACATATTTGAAGTACCTACTTATTGTTGTCCCTCGTTTCTTTATTTAGTCCCCACTGAATTGATTTATCGTTACTCAGTCGCCTGGGGTGGGTGAAAAACAGGATTTTGGAGAAGAGATGATAAATATAAAGTATTTTCTTTTTAATACCGAAATACTTCGGTATTGAAACTCGACAGAGGATCTATACTTTTATTGCGATACCTTATCCTTAGTTATCCGGTCTTTTCCATGAATGAACTTGTAGAATCGTATTTTTATTTACTAATGTCAATTCACACTTGTTCACCGCAAATATCTCATGTACGGAAAGCCCATGATGTAAAACTGAAGACCTTAAAACTTTCTGATGTATTCGCACAGAAATTGAATTGAGAATGTAGTGTATTCGGAACATAATATATAGTGAAATATTTACATATTGCCTGCTATATGACGCATTGACGTTATGAAAAATAATTTAGTTGCTTATTCTATACTTCTATATTTGAGCAATTAAACTAAATTGACTGATTTATAAATGTACTGCCCATACACTTATATGATAAGAAAAACCCGAGGCCTTGGATCCTCATGCACTGAAATAGTCAACTCAGTTTTAATGTTTTTCAATAAGATATACATGGGAATGTATCTATAATATTTGTATGGTCGATATGTTGTTCTCGATAATCGAACGGTTAGGTCATAAAATACTGAAATCCGTTACAATATCTAGGAACATATTTTGTAGGTGCCTCAGTCGTCTAGTAATTGATAATATTTGACAAATCGTAAAAATAATGACCAGATTTACATCTCTTAGCAGCAATGCGTAGGGAAGGAATTGGATGATGCATTATATTCCAAGGATATATGGGAGAACATAAATAAGTGTGATATAAGATTTACAATTGTAATGATGACATTTCCAAAAGTCTATGGTTGACACACGAATTTTGAGCAAAATTGAACTCAGATTATAGATCAACAGTTGGTTTATTCACTTTAAATTTCCAAACGAAATTTCAAAATAATACTTCACATTGGTAAGGAAATGACAAATTATGAGTCCAAGAGAGAAATATTGACGGCCTTCCATTCTCCATCGTACTAGTGTTTTACTGGAATATATGGACCATGATTTCCACATCTCTCCCCCTGGCATTCGCAATGGCGCCATGACCACGTGATATGACAGCGTGGGGGAAGCTCCGACCAGTTCTTAATACACGTTCATGAACGATTGTACAGCGAGGACTCAACAAATCGTGTGGTAAAACTAGACGAACCAAATATGATGCATCAATCGTACAAGAGAGGTAGAGATGGGCAAAAGAACCGAGACTGGATTCCTGTAAAAGAACCGTTCACTAAAATTGCTCAATAATGAGTTACGACTAACAGTTCGATTCGTAAAGTCGTAAGTTACTTAAGATGTCGACTCGCGAGCTAGCTACTTCAGTTCTCGGAATTAAGTGAGATTCGGCTCAGGTTCTGAATCGAACAACTTACGACCGGACCTCTTGAATAATTAATAAATAACACTCAATACATTTTTATGTGATAGGCTTTGCTCCTTTAACAGACAGTAATTATAGCTAAAATAATTTTGACAGAAACGTCACATAGATTTATTCTTACAACTTTTCTACATCCATAGGTAACATATGATTCCCAGAGTTTCTTTTCCCTTTCGAAATACATAGTTTTGTTCCACCTCTTGAATAAATTATGTTCTCAAATCACCAACCCACCCCCATATAAACATCTCAAATTTCGTTTATAAATTATACGTATAATATTTAACACATATTATTCGTTAGATGAATCTTTTGTCTCAATTATTGAACAAAATTTATCAATCATCTAAAACAAATTCAAAATTATTTTCCATGAATAAATTATTTTACAATTATTAAATTTTTTGTTTCTAATTTTTGTGTATTCCCCGGCGCCCCTTACTTACCCAAATTATTAATATTCAACGGTCGGTGACAATAGAATCGGATGGGATTGGTAGAGCCGTAGAGTTGTTTAAAAGAATCGACTCGCAGCAAAGAGTAAATCGACTCTGAACGACTCAATCTGTCCATCGATAAAGAGTGGGAAGACGTAAAAAAGTAGACTTTACGGTTTTCGATTTATATACTGTATCATAGAAGTATTGTATTTTATAAACAATTATTCAGTTGTGATATCGTTTATAAAAATTGCATAGAAAACTGCAGTTCCACCTAGACATCAGTTTCACTTTCATATGCATATCAAATCTTTGACTAATAACAACAATTTTATGGCTAAGCTATCAAATTGCTACACAGAAATCTCTCGTTCAAATTTGCGATTGGCAACAGTGAAATTAAACAGTCACGTAAAGCTGAGCCCGCCATACAATGCACGGTAGTAACGTGCGAATAAATCATGTTAGTTGCTGCCAACCTTTCACGACTCATAAATACGAGGGTGTTCTGCTTTTAAAATAGTTTCATTATTCAACTTGTAATAATCTAGGAAGCAGAAATAAATTATCTTTGGGGAGCTTGGCGTAACGACGTCTTTGGAGGCGGAGCGCTTTGGTTACGAGCGGAGCATCTTGGAGAGGAGAGCCTTTGGGAGGTGAGCGGGATCTTTGGAAGAAAGAAATGTTTGGGCGGGCAACAAGAAATATTAAACACCAATAACAAATCGATTACAGGTTATCATTTCCAAATGTATGCTGTTTTGTACAGCTGTGTCACTAGACTTATAAAAATTAAAGATTTTCATTTCCCTCGCAAATTGTTATCATTTGCTCAGATAAAGTAGTACCGGGTTATTACAAACTATATAAATAAATTGCATAGCCATTATTTCCTCCCTGTAGTATACTGGCGGAAGTGATGCAGCCTAAATCGCTTCTGGAATCCAAGAAAAAATTGCACCAACCAAGAAAGTGACGAGTTTTTGGAACATACGCAAGTTCCAGTGAGTCATATCTGATAAATAGGGCGGATATTCTGCAATTAACAGTGCAAAACCCTAAATTTCTTCATCGCCAAGACTTTTGCGGGCATATTCATTATCTTATAGACATTCTTCTTGGCTCTGTCCGTCTCGGATTTCTGTATCGTTTCCTTAGATGTTTATATTAGTATTATTTATTTATTGTTTTAATCACCAGATTAATAGAATCACTTTCGCATTACATACTTGCTACTAATATAAGTATGAATATCAGCAAATCATTACTAAAAAATTCGAGTGGAGTGTGGCGTTATATGGATCCGAAACGTGGACGGTGGAAGTTGCAGAAAGGAAAAGAATAGAAGCCTTTGAAATGTGGTGCTATAGGAGAATGCTGAAATTCAGACGGCTAACTAACCCGGAAGCTCTAAGGAAAATAAGAGAACAATAAGGAGGACTTTAACCAAGAGAAGGTATAGATTAATAGGCAGCGTTGTGAGACACGAGGCTCTTGTAAAATTAACATTAAAGGGAAGTGTGGAGTAAGAACAGGAGAGGGAGGTAGTAGAGGATAAAATACGCTCAGCAGATTAGGGAGGATGTTGTATGTGGTGGTTATGTAGGAATGAAATGGCTGGCACAGAATAGGTTACATGAAGGGTTATATCAGGAATGATTACTACAAAAACCAAAAAAACAAACAGCGTCGACTCAATTCTGCCAATATAACGATTTTTTTTGGAGTAGGGCTGTGATCAAAGGGCAAAGTAGAGAACTTTTCTTGAAGCATATGGTAATATTTATTACAATTTTAATTGGAAAAATAATCCTATTAATTTAATTATTACATTACGTTTTCTTAATTACATTTGTATTATAAAACGCACGTTTAACTCTTACGTAATGCATATAAGCGTTACATTGAAGGTAAAGGTGTAAAACTAAAATATAAGAAATGACTTTACAAAGTATAAATTCACACGCCTGTAAAGATATGCAGTTTCGTTTCTCACTCAGTCGGACACATGCCGCATCCTCTAAACTATAGGCAGAGTACTATTAATTCAATTTCAATTGTCTGCAGCAAAAAGGGGAAAAAATTTCTTTGCGAACACGAGACCTCACCACATTCCAATGATTCCATGAATAATGCGAGCCACGACATTTACAAATGAATACCTAATTTTATGTTCTCGTAGCTAACAACGTTGTAGGAGGGACATGAATTAATTATATTCTTTTTGTTGGCGCGGAATGTTCATATGGCGAAGTAGGGAAAAACAGTGGCGCCACTTGAAAGTAGCGCGGTGTGCCGGCATGACTATTTCATTTCCCGGAAAGATCCGAGAGAAACGTGATACAATATTTAATGCTTACACTTGGCCAAGTGCGGGACCCACACGCACAACAAAAATCACTCTGTTTACGGAAATAAGAAAACGGTTAAAGACAAATACAAAATCAAATAATACTGTTGACTCGGCGGGCCGCGAGCCCTGTTTTTATTACGAAATAGCCTACTTCAGAATGAAATATACAGCTTTTGTTCAAGGTAAATAAATGTATTTGAAATGTGCAACTTTCTTCGAATTTCGGTAAAATAATTCTTCATAGGAAACGGTGAACAAAACCGACACAAAGTGAAACAACAGAGCAAGACTGCACGAGCTTCAAATATATCATTCCGACCGGAAAATAATACTGACGCGCACTATAAAAAGCCATCAATGGCGGCATCAGTTACTATTATCACTGTATCTTTATACATCCTGATTTTGCACACGTCCTGCCACTCGTTATCGGAAAAATCGGCATTTATTGTATAAAATATGTGTGCATTACAAACTAAAAAGATCGAGACAAATATTATTTGACAACAAAAAATACATCAATATTTAAAGCCGAAATTACAGAACCCATTTTAAACTTCGCTAACAATACATTTAACGTACTCAAAAATATTTTCAGCTGAAGCGTCGCTTTAATTTTTTATTGGCATGTACCATTAGTTCTTACATTTTTTCCAATTTATTTGAAATGATTCAGGGGAACAATTACAAGCAATACCTAGAACTTCACGCTTCTAGAATATTCTCGTTAACGTGATGTCTGAAGTCGTAATCACGCACGGAGCGTATCTACTAGTTACTAGTCAGCAATGAATCCTATCACGAAATCAATATCTCGCATGGATAAAATCAGCTTCTAAAGCTAGAAAGGGAAAGAAGGCTTGGTCGACGTACAAATGTCCCTGCGTTATGACGCAGTGTCGTTAGTTGCTTATTCATTGCAGCCAGTTCAAAAACAACACGTCCATTTGTTATGGTTGCAAGACTTCGGGCCGGTTTCACTTCCTAATATCGATACGCGTACTGCAGCACTATAATATATTACGGTAATTTACGATGCTATATTCAGCAGCGAGATGTTAAAGGCGTGGCTTATGAGAGGAAATACAATTCCATTGCCGCCAAAATTGCGGGAGATTAGGAAAATCAATGTCGTCAAGTAATTAGATTTGTTTTGTTCCTCAAGGTCCATATTTTAACTTGCTCGTCTTGCATATTATCATGGCAAGTTTAGAGTCCAATATTCGTTGTATTCAATGATGGTTCTCACGGCCCTACAACCATTACGGTATCGCGACTAAAAAGAAGTTAGAATGAATTTCGAATATTAGATTGTAATTCATATTTATTTATTAAATTAAAATGAGTATGGATGCCTAATATACTCCCAAGCAAATCGAAAACAGCTCAAGCAGCTCGATACACTCCGCACCTCAGCCGCGAGGATATCTACAGGATGCTTCCACACAAACCCGATAGCCAGTCTCTACATAGAGGCACAAGAATCCTTTCTGGAACGCCCTCAAGTACGCAGTCAAAGCTTTAACTTATTAAATATGACATCATTCAACGACATATCACTAAAAAACATTAAATCTACTGAGGAAATCCTATATACACAAAAATTAAAAACTTAATAAAAGCAGCTAATTTGGTATTACCTGACTTAAAAGTGCATCGTACCTACCAAATCCCACGATGGGCACTAACTACATTAGAAGCAGACACGTCCCTAGCAAAATAACCAAAAAAAAATTGATTGTCCTCAGAAGAATGGAGAAATGAATTCCACACAATGAGACAGAAATACAGAAACCACAATGATATATATATATATATAGAGAGAGAGAGAGAGAGAGAGAGAGAGATATGGGGCTAGAAACCCCAAGGTATACTTTTTAAAATACCCAAAGTGTAAAGGAAACCCTCAACGTACATTCTTAAATTCAAACCGCAGAAATGTTTTCCTTACTGATGGTTATGGAACTCATTGCGAAGGCAAAAAAGATAAATTACATTATATAAGCAGACTCTCTCTCAGTTATCCAGAAGATTACAGAAAAAAACACGACATATGAAATTAATACCAAGATTCGGGAACTATACCACCGAGTAACCACTACTGGAATAAAAATTACAGTAGCATGGATACCCTCTCACCAAACCATAAGGGAAAATACAACAGTCGATCGATTAGCCAAATCAGACTTTACAGGTCACCAAATACATTCTCCTCAAACCTTAACCAACATTTTCCAAGACGTCTGGAATCTAATTAAAGACAAATTGGACAAAAAATGGAACGAAAACTAAAATATTTGGATTTGTCATCAAACCACAATTTTTTACAAATTGCCTACCAATCCGTCTCTAAATTGCCGAATGCAAAAGTCATCTCAAGAATTAAAACTGGCCACAGCATAGTAACTCAACTTCATCTAATCGAAAAGAGATCTCCACTTATATGCAATCAGTGCAACGTGCCAATCACAATGCAGCACATACTCTTGGAATGCACATAGTACGAACAATGTACTAAGAGGTAAATAAATCTACGAAATAGTCAATTCCCCAAACGTACAAGATGAAAGAATGCAATTTATGAAAGTAATAGACTGTTATTCTTAAAATTTAAAAACACTGATGTATTAAGATTAAAACAATTTCATTTTGTAATCCGTTGTAAATGTAATTGATTAATTGTAAATTTTTATTCGTTATAATCAAGAAAAGAAAGCAGAAACCAAGACAGGATTTAGACAAGGATGCAGTCCGTCGACCATGCTGTTTAACTTACAAATAGAACAGGCGATGAATAAAGTTAAAACGGAATATGGAAAAGCAATCACACTGCAAGGAGAATAAATAAAAACCATATGGTTTACCGATGATATTGTAGTTTAGGGGAGTCAGAAGAAAACTTGTAAACCATAATAAATGGTATGAACGTGATCCTGGAGAAAGAGTTCAATATTAGGATTAATAGAGGGAACCCAAGGTAATGGAGTGTAGTATGAGAAACAGTGGAATAACAAAGGGTTTTAGACTGGGAAGGGATATTTTGAAGGCAGTTAAGGAATTCTGCTCTTGGGAAGCATAATAACTAGGGCTGGTGGAAGTATAGTAGACATAAAGACTAAGATCGCACAGGCAAGGAAGGTGAATTTACTTATGTCTAGTGTAAGTATGAATATTACGAAATCATTACTGAAAATGTACGTATGGGGTATGGCGTCATTTGAGTGCGAAACGTGGAGGGTAGGAGTTACAGAAATGAAAAGAATAGAAGCCATTGACAAGTGCTGCTATAGGAGAATGCTGAAAATTAGATGGGTGGATAGAATCACTAACGAGGAAGTTCTTAGCAGATTAGGGGAAGGGAAAACAATTTGGAGGACGTTGATCAAGAGAAGGTATAGAATAATAGACCACGTTTCAGGACATGAGTCTTGTACAATTAGCATTAGAGGGATGTGCGAGGGGTAAGAACAGAAGAGGAAGGCAAAGGCTGGAATAAGCTAAGCATATTAAGGAGGACGTGGGATGTGGCAGTCATGCGGAAATGGAAAGGGTTTCGCAAGCTAGGTTAGCAAGGATGGTTGCATCAGACAAGTATTAGGACTGAATACCACAACAATGACCGTAGAAGCTAATGCGACTCCTAATAGATATAATTTTTAAAAATGCCAGTCAGTGCAGCTTATTTGTTTATTTGTGTATATATTTATAGAGCTATTTATGTTATGTCCGAGAATGGCTGATGTAGACAAGTTTATTCAAACTCTTTCTTAAACCATGTGATTTATATTTAGACTTAAATACACTTCCCGATGTATAACAAATTTTAAAATTTTAAAGAAACGGAATTTTGCCATCTTAAGACAGAATTATTAATTATCTACAGTAGAGTAAAGTAGCAAACCGACGTTCTCGTGACGGAGTCATACATTATGGACTAAAAAGATTCTGTGAAGAATTGAACATTTTATGTGACAGAAATAAATTGATTTCACTGAAGCAGCTGAGCCAAAGAGAATCTATTGTACCCCGCGTATGCAACATTAACAAACCCCGGTGGGTCTGCACCCCCGACGGGTGCATAAACACTTATTTTTGTTTATAATGCAAACGGAACATTTGGTCGACAACGCGAAAATCATTCAGGCGTCCACTCAAAGACTCCCAGCTAAGAATCTATTCCCGACTTATTAGCGAACAAATAACTGCGTTACAGACTACGTATTGATCACATTACAGAAGCAATATCCGCACAAAAGCGGCAGCGGGAGTGTTGCGCGGAATTAAACATTTCTCGCAGCAGGTCGAGAATCGGTCACAATGCCGCCATAATTAGACTTCCCGCCGAGGCTCCGATGTGGCGGTAATCGTTCCCTCGTGTGTCAGAAGCTCCCCGGAGTTTGAATTAGCCTCTTGTGAGAGGAGATGCATTCAGCAGCGCGGCCCCTCATCCGAGTTGGGAAACACTCGAGGAGCCGTGGATGCTGTACAGCGGTGGACAGCTAGACAAACAGCGGCTGCCTGCTGCCTCGTCAGCGGGGAGTCACGGCCCCCGCACCCGCCCCCACCCCCACCCCCACCCGCGCCCAACAACTAAACTTGCACATGCACACGTCACGTCTTCTTGCATAGGCAATCATAAATAATAAACTTTCATATCAACATTTATAAATGACAACGATTAAAAATCGCACTGTTCTAGAAGACTTGCGACTTTAGAAGCGCATATATGTAGATTGAGATTGAAAATATTTCCACTCAAGTTTAGTACAACACTCCCATAAAAAGAATTGATATATTATTATTATTATTACTAAGACCGACTGTGTACATAACAGATCTTTGTTGACAAAACACACACCTGGTAAAAATTTTAAAAATTAATCTGCGTTCTGAGTTTTAATGAGGAGATTTCTCATTAAAATCAGTCAGACTCAATTCAGTCACAGCGAGCACAATTTAATTACTTTAACATTTCAAGTAAAGAACAAAACGGTTATATTCTAGAAATGAAATGGGTAGTATAAATACTAGTACGTAAATGAAAGTTTGCTAGTAAAAAAACCGTTCATAATAAAAATAACTGCACAATAGGTTCGTCTGTTTCATGTACAATACGGCTTCTTCTTAAAGTTAAAACCTATAACGCACTATATATAAAATGTTGGTTAGTAACAACTGTAGACAGTAAATATAAAACTTAAATGAAGGATAAAATGTTGACAATTATTGTACAGAAGAGTACTTACTACATTACTCATAACTTTACTGTGGAAATAAAATTACTGATAGTGAAAGCACACACAGCAGTAAAATTCCTACAGTAAGTAAACGCTCTATATAACCTTAAACACATTGGATGCTTCAGTCCGATACTTAGATTTAAATATTTTTAAGGAATGTTTCTTAAATAAATCATTTTAATAATAAACAGTTGAGCCGTTCAATAAAGAAGCCTTTCTGCTTAGCGAGGTCAGCCGATGAAGGCTGCAGTAATTATACTTCATTAACCTTGGCTTCGAGTACAATGGCAGTTAAAAACTTCCAAGATGGAAGAAAGAAATTAAATTAAACTTTTAGATATCTTAGAAAATAAACGTTCTTAATAACTGTATTTTAAAAATGAGTTACTATTCTATCAAATTATGTAAAAAAAACTTTTATAATTCATATACCGGAGAAAAGTAATTAAAAAATTGAAAAATAATTAACTACAAAGACATGGATAACTTATTTTGATTATATGTTGATTAAACTTTGTCAAGTATACTTGACAAGAAAGTGTACATATCGGACAACATAATTGCTTTATAAAATTCGAATACAAGTTAATTCAACATTGGTAGAGTCAATTAATTCTTTGAATTCACGTTTTTTTACTTGGGGAATCGATACAGGAATTTCATTAAAAATACACAAATGTAATAATTTACCTGTTAACAATTTAGTACATACACTCCAAGTGGACAGAACTGGGAATTTAATAACAGAAAACGTGTCGATATATATTAGTTTATTCTTTTATAACACAATCGAGATGTATTTTATGATTGTAAAACTACTTTAAAAGCTTTCAATAACATTACAGTAACAAAAATGACGAAAATTTTGTTTAGCGGTCAAATGCATAAAACTGCACTGTGAACAACAAAGATTAATTGTTAATTACTGGGTGATACACAGAAAATCGTAATGTCAAATGCATATTATGTGATACGAGCATGTGCATTAAGTAAGCCAGAACACTCTTCAATTCCAAAATTAACACCACGGAAAGTTAGAGCTTCAGTGACACTATTACATTTAAAGCCTGGAATGATGTGAACCTGATCGATATACACGAAAGTGAGAGGAATGTTCAACAAATATTCATCTAATCCAGGAAATTAAAAATTAAATTAAAGGTAAATAATAAAATAAAACTCGTATTACAGCGAGATATGAACGGACTCAGTAGGCACTAAACAAATAAACATTCAAATAATGAAAACTGCCACATGCACTTGTGGGCTTCGGACGGCCGATAGGGATGCAAAGATTACCCAAGTAGCAAGGTCAGTTGTTTCCCTAGGAACGCCTGCTGTAGCCTGTCCTACAGACACCTTCCCGGACTGGAGAATACGCTTTTTATAAGCATTTCAGAAATATAATTAATAAACTTAAATAAAAATAGTTCCACTGTGGAATTTACACGCCTTAACCATAACTTTATCAATGGTTTTATTCAATGAAAGTACAGGAATATGAAGAACAACCTAACGAATAATACATAGGGGAAGTCGGGGAGGAACGGGATAGCGGGATAGAATGGGGTACACTATATATTTTTACGGAATAGTGCCGGAGGTTAATAAATTGGGGTCTAAGAAGTAGTCCTGCCAGCCGACTTCACTAAGATCTGACAGCCCTGTGAATGAACTCTTGTTTTGGCATCTTACATCTGTGAATTTATAATTTATGTCCCACTTCGACGGAAGGTTAACTACAAAACTCATCGCTTTTATCACTTTAATGGTATACATTCGTAAACTAGGTGTCTTTAACTGCATACAAGTTACGTATCAGCTTTAAATTGGCTTGTATTCAGGCTCGGTGAAAAACCTTAAACTGATACTAGCGTTTGGGGCGGAACTACTACTATATAAATCAAAATGTAATGTGTGCCTCACCTTTTAAGAATGAGTTACAGGATGCTGTACCCAAATAGAATAGTTAAAGAAAGAAAAGGAACAGAAAAAAGAAAAAATGTAGGCAAAGGTTGTGCATTTTCAAAAAAAATAACCTCTTTGCGAAAGGAAAATTGACGAAGCCAGTAACCGTAAGCTAGATAAGTATAACAAAGAAAACAAAAAAGATGTTATGATTTTTCTGAATTTAAATTAAATTTCATTTTATTGCACTAATTGTATATACAAAAAAACTATCCTCTTCTGTCCCTGGGTGTGGGGCAGAACGGGAAATTTGTTTCTTTTTAAAAATTCATCAAAAATCTAAATTCTCTGTTTTAAATTATATTGATATTAAATTAAGTAATTAATAGAATAAACAAATGTTTTATACATTTATGAAGCGATTTTTCTTTTTCCATAATATTACAAAAATTCTGAAACAATAAGTGTCCCCTACAACCATAAAATATATGTATTCGGTAACCTACAATTGTGCAAGTAGTCTGGTGTATATACATACAAATTACTTCTAAGCTGACTCTAACAATAATATGCATTGTCCTTAGTAATCCTGAAAAAAGAACACTGTGTGGAATATAATTACCTAATCGAACTTCACAATAATAATTTTATTACTTGAGGGTAAACACATCACTTACTACGTAATTCAAAGTTACACCTGAATGTATTTTCTTGCTGACGATCTACCCGAAACACTCCGCCAGGTCAATGATTACTGTTGTTGATCGACCTATTTAAGTATTAAAAATTGTCAACACCTGTTTTTTATTTCTCGTGATATTTATTGAATTGATGTTTCTATGTACCGAAGTAAGTAGGTTTTTGGATGTTGGAGCTAATTACAATCCGAAGCTTGCTATCTCCGTGATAACACCAACCATCCTATTGTTTCTCATCATCTTCCTTAGTCTTACAAATTTAGCAATCACTTTCTAAACTTTCTCAAAGGATCGATTTCTTCGTAAGAGATCAAAAATGGTCTCCTTACTCCCCTATTTTAGATTCCTCATTATGGTATTTTGCAATTATCAGATCTTGAATTTCACTTGCTTTTCCCTCACCATTTTATAATTGAAATAAATTCATAAATATTTCCAGTTGCAACTAGTCCCCGTTTAAACTTTTTACATCTTATTTAGGTACATTTTTCAAACAATATAGAGCAAGAAATTTTTCTCGTACTTCCAACCGGGTGAGAAAGCCACGACGTTTCGGTAGGGGACACTGATATTGCTTCGATTATTACAATATTGAGCTGCTGTCATTAATTTTTATATTATTTCATTTAGCCCAAAAATAGACCGTACGACCATCTAGTAAAAAATATAGTTCGACATCCGTATATTATGCAGAGCACCGTGGAAAGCCAGAGTTATAACCAAAATTTCTATTAGAACTGACATGAAATCCATGTATGGATGCATTTGAAAATTTAGTCAAAATTATCTTCCTTCATATTAATAATTGTTAACAAGTAATTGAAGATATTTTCAGTTTAAACAATAAAGTTAATACAAAAATTCAAAACAAATGAAGGAGCTTTAACACCAAAATTAATTATTATGGTATCATGTTTTTCAATTATTATTATTATGTTCCTTATGAACTCCCAAAATAGGGACCAAACGTAGTGTGTTTTGATAGTTTATAAATTTAAATTTCAATGTCAGTTGAAGTGGAGACTTGGTATGGAACATGTTTTAAATTCTTTATTTACTTATCATTTGATTTTCGTAAGAAAACCCTTCCCGAAAAACCCCGGAGCTGATAAAGTCGATTAACTTACCTGTTTCAACTAATAGTAAGTCCGGTTAAATAATATTATTATTATACTCATCTGTGTGTCCCATGTTCATTTGTCCGAAGTAGCGAGAGAGAGTATCTACGTGTTTCCAGAAATATTGTTTCGCTTTTATCTTACTTACACAGAAATGTCTATCTATAAAACTGCAACCCTCGTAGAAAACTTTCGAGTTTGATTTTGATATCAAATAAATGTATTGTCAATACAAAGAACCCAGAACTTGAAGATTTATGATACTGTCAAAAATACATTAGCCTAACCACACTCATTTCGCCAAGTCAAGAACGACATATTTTACAAATTCAAATTACTTAAGTGTTCTTATATTTACATAGTTGTCTCGCTTATTGTTCATTGAATTTTCTTGAACGAATATTTCATTCTCCGTACTTGAAAACAAAAGTTCAAATCAGTTTTACGTTAATACTAGAACTATACATATAAATTAACAGGAATGTAACGCCATAATATAACGAGCAGAAGTATTCTCAGACCTGGAATTAATTATAAATTTGAAATTTTTGTAGAGTTGTTTGTGGAGTGTAACCACTTTAAATTGCATCCTTAAAAATTTAATACAAAAAATATAACTAATTAACAAGTTTTATTAAAAATGCTATGCTAGAAAATTGGAATCTAGTAGTTCACAAATTAAATTGTGGCGAAATTAAAGTCTTAAGTCAGAAACCAGCGCCCTGGTTCCCCCACCACCAGCCATGTTCATTTAATTATGTTCCTTGCCCGCAACTTTCAAAAAGTATTTACATATATTAGTTAGTAACCGCACCGTTTCGCGTGAAATTGTGTAATAAACACGGGTCTTTAGTAAGAGTACAAAGAAGCCCTAAGATTTTTATACTAACAATGGTTAAAATTCGTATTATAATTATCAAAACAATTAGTTCATTAGTAATTTTGAAATCTGGCGTATTACGTTTTAGTAAATTTTATTAATGAAACAGGTTGATACAACTGAAAGGCAGTTTTATTGGTTTGAATGTCGAACCAAATTTTGAAATAACTTATATAGGAACATTAAACGTTTGTATAGGGAAGCTAGCAAGTTAGCGGAGGTGACAGCAATTCACTTGCGAAAACTGCACAAACATCAGTGCCAAACACTTGGCGATTGAAAGGGTCTTTCCCAACGAAGATTAATCTATGGCTTATACAGTTCACAAACTATACTGATAATGTTTGCAAGATAAGGTAAAATTCTCATTTATTTGTAAACACGTTTAATCATCAATGTGATACAATAATAAGTTTACATCATTTAATCATGAATCAGAAGGAAACTGTTATTATAAATGTCCAGTTTAGCACAGCGTATATGTTTCATGGAATCTTCGCTTTATTTCCCGTTATTATAGTCACATATTATTGCTCATTAAGATAAGGTAAATATCAATTTCGATTAGAGGTTCATTGGCAATACTTGTAGACATAGCAAAAGTATTGTAGGAGAGGTTTTTATCGTTCCCTTTGTGAATTTCACCATGTTTCAAGAGAACAAATATCCTACACAAACCATTAACAACATTCTATAAAACCCTAGTCTAAAGATTAACTCGAAAAACGAACACTATCTACGATATATTTGGCTAACGTTCCAAATTTTGTCGGAAACCATCCGAATACAAAACAATTTAATTTATTTATTAAAGATGAAGAATAAATAAAGGCTCTTCCGGTTTCCACATGAGTCATTTCCGATAACAGCAACGTTTTAAGGGCTAAAAGTGCCATCTACGTCAAACTAAAATTAATATGATTCATTTGTTCCTTTCCCGCAGTAATATATCCCAATACAAAATAAATTAAAATAGATTTATTTTTTCTTTTGCCTGCAGTAATATCATTAATATGAATATGCTTCCGTTGAACAAACTCGTCTTATAACATTCTCTGTGAGTTAGTCAAAGTAAATAGGTGAAAGTTAAAAGAAGGTCTCACGTGGAATAAACACACCAAATTCATAGTTACGTGGAACTCTAAAAGTGGAACAAACCCAGTATGTTGTACAAAGAATTCTTAACGTAACATGAGTTCAGTGCTTCATGCTGTGGTAATTTCTATTTTCACAGTATAATTGTTTCGTATTGTGTATTTACGTCTATTATTAGTAGTTTTACATAAAATGAATCAATTAGCTTAAGTACTGAAACTGCGAATGGAAGACCTGTGGCAAGCCATACAGTTCAATTTTGGTCATTTTGATTCTCCTTGGATTCTCAAAGCTTGAATAATACCAGGCGCTACCATTCGTACTATCCATAAAAAATTCATATAATAAACCCAGAATCTTGTTCTTCAAATTCTACATGTGTAACATAATCTGATACTTAAGGTCTCCATGGGCTCGTTACAGTGGGAAAATATTTTAATTTTCTCCTCACATTGCAGTATTTTATATTCTACTGACCGCTTCTGAATTTAAATATCTGTGTGTGAGTTGTTTGTTTCTCAATGGTTTTAATGTCGATTACAACTATAAGAAGTAATGAAAGTAAAATGATATCTCTGACTTATTTCCAATTTTTTAATGTGTTAAATTAACCAACCCGTAACAAATAATTACATTAGTACGAAATAGGGGTGAATAATTTGGATACACCTTGATCATTCAAAGATAATGCTACCATAAAAGTACGAGAAATATTTTTGTCCCGAAACAGAGATAAGGTGTGATGTTCTGTGGCAGTCTTCAGGAGGTAAATGAAAAGTGAAATAAAATTACAAGGAAATTACTTCTAACGGTTTCTCACAAACAGAAACGACGACTGAAAAACCTTAAACGCTAATTAGTTCTCTAAAGTCATTCGACCTAGTCATACTTAGATTAACTGATGATTGAAGATAAAGTAATGTTCACCAATCTGGAAGCATAAACTTACAGCGGCGTGGTGTTTATTTCCTAAGGCCACATAAAGGCGAACGGTATGAATAGTAATTAGACGAGAGATGCGTAATAAGTCAGATTGTTTCCATGTGACAAAGAACAAAGAATATATGAAATTTGAAAGTCAGATTTATTGGAATAAAACCTTATGCCTTAATACAGGCGGCGTTGAATTTTTATTAGACGAAAGTATTTGTATGTTTGAAACCCTTCGCAAATATATTTTTTCATTGATAACAAAGAAGGACGATAAATTGGGAAAACATTTCGGACGCTCCTATATGAACATTTGAAAGTAATATTTCTTTAGGAAAATGTTGAGTGATTCTATTTAAAAGTAAGTCAATTCGGGTGACCAGCCAACTTTCAACATTTATTGAAAAGTTACACGATGCACTACTGACGAGATTTACTCTACGGACGAATGGCCTATTCTCAGACTGTATATAAAATTTTAAGTTTAGTATCCGGTTTCTATAGAAAACGTACATGATAAATATAGAATATTATACGACTTATTTTAAAAGTCATATAACAACAATTCCCACAGGCACATGGAATTTATCACACGATTGCACATTTTTATGATCGTTATTTAATCCTATGAGATTATTTCACGACAAACTTGCATGATATACTCTGGATTTAGGTCTCGTGTGTCTGTCGAAACCGTATAATTTGGTTTTCTTCAGCGCGTGAAATACTTCGTCACTACATCTGTCTTATCGTCAAAATCTCCCAGAACACCATAAAGAAGAGGCCAGCCATATAGCAAATGAACTAAACTCTCGTCGCAGATTGAAGAGGAAGCGGCCAACAGAGATCTGTGAATATTAAAGTTTAGTTTTATGGTATTCACGTATCACGGAACGTGATCACTGGACCACTTCTTCCCTCATGTGTCATTCATCGATCCAATTTGCTAAATGGTCTTTTGAACAGATAATAAATTTTTAAAAAAACTACATCTGTCTGAACAATTGATGAACGTATTGACAAGTAAAACAATACAGCATTAAATGACGCGTTGAAACGAAGGCCTCCTACTCGAGAACTTCTGTAAGGTTGACGGAAGATTATTAGAAACGAGGTTACGTGAGTGAACTGATCGTCGTAGCTGACGTGAAATTGTATTCGTTTACCGAATGTCATTTACGTGTCTTTTTCCATTTGTTCTGCATTTCATTCACATCAACAACTAAGGCGTAAAATATTTCCACCTATCTCTTGTTTTTTCGTTAAAAATATGGGCTTGTAGGAGTGGTTCGTTTGTAAACAATGTCCAATTCGTTACATATCGGGTCGAACAATGAAAATTGATGGCGTCCAACTGTTCCCGCTAAAATTGCGTATTACGTGTTGTTTTCGCCCCTGCGAAGCAGAGAGGAGGAGATGGTCCACCGACGATTTCACAGGTCGCGTACTTGGAACAAAACGCATCGATGTAAATCGCCCATCGACTTCTTTGTAGCAATTACGCATTTCGCACTGCTGGTTCTCAAAATTGAAAATATTTGGAGGGGAAAAAAGATAAAAAGAAAAACGAGTGCAAAAGAAATCGAGTGCGAAAAATGTTGTCTCCCGTTTCGGCTGGCATGTATCAATTCTGATGCAGTCTATCGTTCCGAAGCTGCGGTGACCAGTTTTGATCCGACAGTAAGCGAGAATGCGGCAGCATAATGAACCGCCATTAATTAAATCAGCTTGTCGCAAAACAAAGCGCACGGTAGCGCACAGTAGCGCACCGCAGACGCAACCACGTGACGGCGACAGCGTCTTCCTTTCCTTTCCCTTCCCGTCCCGTCCCTTTCCATCCCTTCCCGATCCACGCTCTCTTATCTCACGGCGGGAGAACACTTAAAGCGTGCTACAATCTAATTAAACAAGCGACTATATCGGGGCGTCAAGCGCCCTATTATTAATAACGAGAAATGGAATTATTGCAAGTCGGGCGGCGCTTTATAGGCTCGTATATGCGCGAAGCCACTTCCACTGTTTTATTTCCGAGTGGCATACAGTCGCTATCTTCAACCTCCTCGCAACCCAGACACTCTCGTATTTCGACGTTACATTGTGAATGCTTCAGCGATGCCAACATCTCTCAAAAATAATAACAAATCAGGTAATATATTTCAACCTTCCGATTCTCAAACTTCCGGAAACAACTAAAATCCATAGGTTACCGTAGAGCGTGGACAAGTATGGCTCGGCGTTCTAGTGACTTTCTCCGGCCTAGCTGATAATACTGTCAGTGCTGGTTTCCCAAATATTGTGCCACATTCAGCACATTACAAGAGAAAATATAACGTTTCTAATAAATTTTCAGACACTGAAATGTAATTTTAAAATTACTTTTGTCGATATTACGGAGAACATTCGGTTCGAACTATAATAAGGAAGTCCTAATTTGAGGCGATTAAAAAAACTTTTGTAAAGCCTGACTGAAACATAATCAGACAAATGCTTTATAGTAATGAACACTTTCCAGTGTTCTGTTGCAAGGGCCACTCTGCTCGACACTGATCTGCATACATTTTAACTTTCAAAAAGAACGATCCGCTCAGTAACGGTAAGCAGTTCAATCAAGTGCTATTACACCTAATGAGAGACGGATGATTATTGTAATGATAAAACACAGCTGCATGCGGAATTTGGTGGTACGGAATCACAGGCAAGCGGCAACAGGGGTAATAAAACCCCCAGAAGTTGGCGTCACTTACGGTTTTCTCAAGCCTTTGAGGATCGGCGGTATCGTGATGTTAGGGCCATGGTGTTTTTCCACAAAACATCGGTGGTGTGGAGATGAATACCTCCTTCCAGAATCGACAGGAAAATAATTTTTATTGGATAGGATCCGGCCCCGCCACCGACAGAAACGAAATAATGAAGTGGTATCAAGGTTTTAAAACCCAATAAAAATGGAGTTTTGGACATTGAGACAGAACTTAAAGAAAGATTAAGATCGGACATTACGAGTGGATATTAAAATCGGTCTTTAAGAGATATTAATATTGAATTATTAGAGGGAGCTGTAAGAGTGAATATTTAAAATGGACAGTAAATAATTGGAGATTGTCGTAGCCATGGACAATTGATTAACGGGAGGAAGGCGTTACGGAATACGGGGCACCGTGGAGATCAACGATCTGATCAACTTGAAATACTGTGTATAGATACATATGCATTTCACGAAAAATAAAACTGACTGGGTGCGTCCCGAATCTTAAAAATCATTTTTCATCTTTATAAACTAATAAAATGTATCTTACTTATGATTATATAACTGTTAAGCGTAAAATAACATTTTATTTAAGTTGTGAGATTTTTAATTGTTTTTCGCGAACGTCGCACCGAAAAAGTGGCTTAGTTACAAAAAATTCCTGAGCCGCAATTCTCAATCATCTGCAGTGAAACTCGTAAACTATTATTTAATAACTTATTAAAAAGTATAATTACTTAAATAAAATGTTAGTTAAATTTAAATATTATTTCACATTTAACAGAAATTTATTTTATTGGTCTGAAAGGGAACCTAAATATTCAAAACAAAGACTCTACTAAAACAAAGACAAACACTAAAATCGGACGATTGATATAGCAACGCTTAAGGGCAATCCTTATAAGTTGAAGTGTGTTTCAAAAGGCCCGGTTCATAAATTTCGGAGCGCATATTTTATGGGTTTAATTTTTATTTATTATTTTTTTAACACATGGAAAGTCAATTAATATTGTTTGCTTTTAAATAGAAAAATATTGTATGGGTATGTTTCCTACGACAATATTCGGCTAGTAGTTATGTGAAAGCAGTTGTTATATAGTTATTTAAAATAATATTTTATTTTGCAAAGTAGCCGATTAGTTTTGGGAGGGCCATGGTGGCACAATTGTTTCCTGTGGCGGAAGTACTAATATACGGTTTTGCTTAAACATGCGTACTAAAAGGTCCAGGAAACGTTTTCCCGGGGCAATTGCAGCTTTTAGCTAATAGCAACCTCATATGACAGAAAAACCAAATTCTTGATCTAGCAAAATTTACCTAGGATTATTTTGGTATTGCCCTTGTCACGGGTCAAGTCTGGGACATAAAACTTTATTGGATTCCCTAAATATGATTCTGGAGATCGTCCGGAGTTCTTGATCAATTAGAATTTACAGTTACAACGGAATGTTTAAAAAACTTTTACATGTAAGTTGTTCTAATCCTTTAAAGTCAGGTTTAAAACGGAATTTTCCGACATAAGTTGATCTTCCCTATTTTAAAATTATGATCCTCTCTACTGTAATAATTTGGTTCTACAATATTCTCTATCGTTCAAACTTCAGCACAACAATAAGCGTGTCGAAAATAAGATATCGGACACACAATGGCCAGTAAAAAAATTCTTCTTCAGCTTCACTACTCTCTTCCTTTAGCACCCTGTGATTTCTTCCGGTTGCTCAAAATTAAGCCGACGATAAAAGGGGTTCGATGTTTTAAACAATGGGAGAGGTACAAGCGAAACGACGGTAACACTGCAAACATACACACACACACGAAACGAAAGCAATAGACAAGTTTTGAGCAGAGGAAGGGACACACGTAGAATTGAGTTAACTCAATGCGTTGTAGTTTGACCAAAAATACCAGTAATTGCGTTATCAGGGAATAACTAGTTCACAGCACACGTCTCATTACTTCCTTGTATATGAACGTTTTTATGGAAAATACAAAACAGAACATAGATGTCTGACAATACGTCTTCCTCTTCTACCGGCACATCAAATGAATGATCTAACTACATGTTCGAGATAATTTTTTTTCTCTTAAAATAATTTGATTTATTAAAAAGTATCTAGGGATAGATTAATAGGCCACGTTTTGAGACATGAGAGTCTTGTAAATGTGTAGCGTAAGAACAAATGAGGGAGGAAAAAGATGGAATACGCTAAGCAGTTAAGAGGATGTTGGATGTGGTAGTTATGAAGATATGAAAAGGCTTGAGCAGGACAGGTTAGCATGGAGGGTTGCATCAGACGAGTTTTACAACTGATTATTACAACACACAAAGAGTATCTGACTTAAGATCATTGTTTAAATAGTGTACAATGTGAGGGAAATTAAAAACATACAATCAAATAATACGCTTTTTGTAATTCTAACTTCTCAATGAAGAACGGATCTGATGTCGATAGTAAGGGTTCAAAGGAAAATACGTGTAATACTGACTGTTGTTGTGGTATTCAGTCCGAAGACTGGTCTGATGCAACTCTCCATGCTAACCTATCTTGCGCAAGCATTTTCATTTCCTTATAACTAGAACAACCCACATCCTCCTTAATCTGCTACTCCCTACTAATTATGGACAACTAACAATCTCTGGACTAATAAACTTTATTTAGGAATATTATTGGGATTTTTTTATAAATGACAGGGAATTTATATTGTTTGTAAACTGTAAAACTGAAATGAATTTAATAATACACACTTTATCGCAATACAAAACAATATGCTTTTTCACCTTCTCAACTTAATTGCACCACGTTGTTTTTTCTGCGTATTTTCTTTTGTCAAACACCGTTGCGAAGCACACAATTAGTAACAATTAAATTAAAACGGGTAGAAAACAATTAATCACTATCAATGAACAAAATAACAGGAATACTGTTCTAAAAAGGTGGTAAATTTATGAAATTTCGGAAGACAATAACAACTTGTTTGTTGTAAGACGCGACCCCCTCTCCGTATTACATTCTCTCACAACTATTATGATCTGACGATGCGGAACAGTGTAAAAGGAGTCAGAAGTAAAAACACGATACAACAAATGTAACAGCAATGAGAAACAAATGGTTGATAGCAACAAAACAGCCGTCTCAGAAGCAGTCACAAGGATGAAAGAAAACAGTTCCAGTTTCTTGTCGCGTAACAAACACACGTCATGGAAATTAAGCTTGTATTTAAAAGAAATACAAATGCTGTTTTTGCTTCGCTCAGAACGCAAATAGGCCACTAGACAGTGGTGGAAAGAGAAGCCAAGATACAAGCCCTTCTTTGAAAGCTTATTTTTTCACCATTTTCCTCGTTCTACTGGGTTATTATTTTTCCCCCAGTTTGTCCAGGATTACATAATAGGTGGTGAAAACAGAGCGCCATCTTCGTCGACGAGTGGCATTGACGTCAACGGAAAGCATTCTTCAGCGCCGCGTCATTAATTGTATAACAAAGTTAATTTTGTATAAATGTGGTTTATTCCAAAAACAATAACCCGGCCCTACCACGGCGCACGCACGCTCGGCTGCGCTAATTTCGCCTCTGTGCAAACATTTCCAAATTACATTTCACACGCCGAGGGGAGAGAAAAAAGACAGAGTCGATCACTTAAAATCGTATTATGTCGCTGAAGCGAGCAAAGGAAATTACGCTATTGGATTAGTAGAGTAATTGTTAATAGTTGTGCTTCGTGACAAGGAGTCGTCAGGTCTTCCCGCGACTTCGACATTAAACACGGTCCATACCCGACCGTCAAGTATAGTTATACTCTAATTCCCGACGGTGTCTAATCGAAAAAAAGTATGCATTCATTTCAAGTTATGAATGCAGATGAAAAGAACAAGCAAGTTGACCGATGTCATGCTAATAGGTCCAACCTACTGATATATACACTGATGAACCAAAACACTGCGAGGTTGAATGACGTGAATGAGTATGTAAGCGGAACAGAGAAGAATATGGAATCATTACAGCAACTATTCTAGCAAAAAACGGGAAAATCAACAAACATAGGAACCTTTGACAAAATATAGATTGTTATGGTGCGGCGCCTAGTAACGAGTATCCTGGAAACGGGAAAGCTGGTCGGCTATTAGCGCGCTACTGTCGTGAGCACCTACGAAAAGTGGTCTAAGGACTGTGAACACACAAGTAACTGACTGCTGATAGACCTCCACACATCATCTACATGGAGATCGAAGTCTTACCCCCTCTGTAAAGACAGAATTTAATGTTGGTGACGGCACAAAGTTATCGGAGCACGTCGTTCAACGCACAATGTTGAAAATACCTTCATCCTTGGTGGTGATGTCATCTTCTGGGAGAATAAATGTACCTGTCACAAGGCCACAAGTACTACAGTAATTCGAGTATAATTGTGAACTAGGAAGTCCTGGCCTCAAAATTCGCCTATCTTAACCCGATTGTCACACAACTGGGACGTCGTCTACACATAAGTAGTGCAAAGGAAATGCGTAAATTCACACCAATATGCATTCAATATATCTACAATAAATTTCAGTATCATATTTAAGTGGAGTTTTAATTAATTTCTCACAAGGAACAACTTTAGCATAATTTTTAATCACTCAAATAGGAATAATAAAAACGTAAAAGACTAATGAATGTAATCTACAAAGAAATGTGCAATGTGTTAAAATGGAATGTAAACAATTCTATTAGAAGAGAAAGTACAAAAATTAAATAAAAATATGCGAGTATTATAGTCTACTAAATGTCTGATAATCTACACTACATAGATCCTCTACACAATCTAAATCAACTACGGAATTTAGCACAAAGTCAACAATTAAACTATATGTTGTTCTCTTATGAATAACGTTTTTTTAAAGTGATTTACTAACATTAATTAAGTATAGACATGGCCAATAACTAAAATTATGAGATATTTCTGCTTTGACTACAACTAGTTTTGCTGATGAACAAAACTTTGGATCAGATTTTGCCCAGAATACAAGAGAATTCTCTGGCGGGGTGAAACAATTCAATTTAACCAGGTTCTGTGATTTTTTTTATTTGGTGCCGGATACTGAAACGGGAGAGAGGAAGTGATTTTGAACAAAATGAAACACGAAGTAGACACAACCGTAAATCAAGGGCTAGAGTGCGACGTGTAATTAGAAACACTTTAACACAGCAAAAAACGGTGAAATTCTATTTATTGGTTGGCACTGCAAGAAGATGGCGTTATTACCAAGGGTGATGCTAATGAGTGCAATCCCTAAACATAGAAATATTTTGTTTCCAAAAATATTTGATTACATCCCGAGGGCTCTCAGAAACACTAGCCAGAATTTATTTCTGAATGACACGTCAAATGTGAAATGACTAAACTCTGTTCATATTGAATATTAAGTCGCGACAATGCTATTCAAACATTTATTCATCTATTACCATTTGTAAACAATTTCAAAGTCTTTTTGCAAGCTAAATTGTTATGAATAATGCGACCTAAATCTATAAAGTTCGATTAAAAATAGTAAATTATTTCTAGATAGCACGGACATGATCTTAAACTGACGAGAGAATAGTAAAAAAAGGTGTAATGTAGATCCTAATTGTGAATCTACAACTATCGATCTGAACATCTTTATGAGTTTAACGGTAATAGTTTTAATTTCTACGAATAACTCTAAAATTATTCAGAATAGTAAGGCGTACGGTATTTTAAAAATCATTTTGGATAAAAGCGTCTTATTGGCAACAGTAATGCCACTTAATAGCAAGATGTAAAATATTCATCTATTAACAATAGACGCAAATTCGCTTGATTTCGCCTATTACAAATACTATCTATATTAAGTCTCTAATTAGTTATACTGATGGAAATATGATTGTTACGAGTCAGTAGAAACCTCTGTTATTATAACATTAATCGATAAAAATTTGCTATACTCAAATAAAAATGGAGTATGATAAAGGTAAATAATTACAGAAAGCAAATTGGTAGCTTTTTGTCCAATGTCAATAAACGATGTCCTATTAGCATAACACATTCCCGCAACTACTTTCGAAAATAATGTCACGGACATATATCAGCACGCAGTAATATTTAATTACTAAGCATTAACTTTAAGTTGCGTTATACATTCCTCATTTAGTTCTAAATTTAGTCCGGGAAAATGTGATTTAATAAATTGTACATAAACCTGTGCTCAGGTCTACAAAATTAATGGAGAAAGCTGGCACCTGTCTGAGAGTCGATCAATGGTGACAGTATCAGGGACTAAGCTGAGGTCTTCGGTTCGATTTCCGGTGAGGTCAAGATTTTTCCATCCTAATCTGATAATCAGTTTCATTTTCTTTGTAGCTGTCTTCGATCGGACACCTTTCTGCTGCTCTTAGTTTATTCAATAAATTTATGCCAATAAGTTAAGATCCTAAACAGTTGCATTAGAATCCAATTATAACATAATATCCATAGTAAATAAACAGACAATAGATTACTTACCTGGAAAAGAAACACAAACGTCGGAACTATTCGTGATATGTTGGCTGCACTAAATGGACGTCTGATCTGCAAAGAAAGAAATTAGAGAACTTAATATTTGGACGTAAGAAATATTCAATCAAAAATCAATTATATACTAAGAGAATATACATAATTATATATAGAATTAACATAAAATGCATAAAAAATTAACGTACTTAAACAAAATTCGAGGCACGGATAAAAATTCACAATTTGTTAAAAATAAAAACAATTGCTTGAAAATTCGAATTAATCGCTTGATAGCCGCTCCTCGCTGTGAGCTAACAGCTAATTTGTAATTTAATACAGGCCACCACAAACAATTTGAAGAAGCAATATTTCCATTCTTATCGAACATGGTAAATTCAACGAAAACACACATTTCAACAGATGTTTCTAGTAATCCGACCAAGCATAGATCAATCGGACTCCAATCCAAGAACCGTCGTGCCATAGACTTTTATAAAAAGTAATCATTACAATATTGTTAAGTACTCAAGGATGAACAGAAAGATCAGAATCGTCGTTTCTCTAAAAACGTAGTAAAACAAATGTCAGTCTGCCGATCGGCGATTGCATTTCCCTTTTCCACTGGAGTCTGATGAGTTTGGAAACGGAGAGGAGCAGTAAATGGTCAGAGTTGCGCGTGTGGTAAGATCGATCTGTCATCCGACTACCGCTGATACGTGATATGTGATTATTGTCCCAGCTAGGAATTATCCACATGAGCATGTATCATCAAACGCCGCGCGTTATGCCAACCCATGCTGGGAGGTGGGGGAGGCTTTGGTCCTTGATGAGCGGTCGTGTGGACGCATGACGCACTTGCAACTTCAGCTCAGCTAACACTAATACGGAGAACCAGTAATTACAGACAACAAGAATGACCATTCCCTGTGCGCACCACCATATACTGAATCTTTTATTGACCAACAATAGTCTTTTTGTGAAGTTCTTTCTTGTTAGTGCATCATTTAATATCTTCAGTCTTGATAAACTAGCTTGATGCAATGAGAGAAGAGACTTCTTTAATGATTGCACTTACAGAAAGAATATTGCATATTAAGGTATTTAAATTTTTGCCTGTATAGACTGATAATTGCAAGAATTACGAAAATTGGAATAAACGACTCCCACAAATAATTATTTTCCATCATTTATAATTCTCAATGTTTCCCGAGACCAACTACCTATTTAGTAGTGAAAGACTCATCTACAATTTTGTTCATAAATGCTAAATCATTAAGCATAAATATATTTTTAATTAGAGTTACGGATGTTAATATAGATTACAATTCATTCTATTAAGTAATTTGTGTATTATTTATGAATAGAGTCTGGATATCCTACCACCAAAAAATTATGATTTCTTATTATGAATTAAATCTCAAACATTGCTTAACGTCAATAAAATTCAATAACTTCCGTAAAGTTGATGAAGACTTCCTCCTCTATTTAACTATAGATAAATGTAGAGTTATAACTTTAACGTTTTCAAAATTATTCAATTGAAGAACCTTCAAGATGAAATTGTTGAACATGAACACAGTGGTAAGTACTGGCATGTATGTATTAAAAAGGATGATTATTTGTTTCTATGTGTATTCTTGATAGAAAAATAAACGCATGGACGAACTGCAAGAAAACGTGGTATACCTATTCTTAAAAACTCGGAGAAAAACGCTGTGGTGGCTTAAAGGTTGAAGTAGTTTTACATAATAAAATATGAGAAGACTTGACTTGAATTCGACGCGCGTAAGTCTGTGACGTCAATGTACAGATTTACGAAATGTATGTAAATAGTGAACTAAACCAGGAACATCTTAATGGAATTAAAAGTACAACTATATCCACCAATACTCCAGATGATAACGAACGATAATAATAAAAAACACGAAAGAATTTACAACCCGTGGGAGAAGCATTTTCTTGCGGTACCTTTTTTAAATAAATTGATGGGAACTTTATTGTCGTTCCCTTTCAAACTATGCAAGCCTTATTTCGTTTAATTTAGAAACGCCATTTAAATGCGTGACATGACATATTCCATGGAACCACTGCCCATGATTGGACAACCAAACCCTACTTTTGCCCAATTATATCCTGCAACACACACTTCAGGAGACACCCAATAACAAAGGCAATACGAACGACCTTTAATAATTACAACGTTCTTGATTATCAGTATGGTTGAAACATGTTTTCAATATTGTCACCATATTAAAAACACCAGTCAAAACAGTACATCCACCCAAAATAACTTCAACGCATTACACAATGTCCTTTACTCAAATAAACAGAAATGAAAACTAAGAAAAAGTCCATTCCGGTGTGATATGACATTGTAAAGCACAGTCTCTTATATGTGAACAGTTGAAACACAATTTATCATTAATTTTTCTCGAGTGTATTAATTAGAACTTCTACATTAAAACTCAGGATTAGAGTATGTCCTCTCAATTTCTGTGTTCGATATAGACCAAACATACATTCTTCATAGTTATCTTATTTACGATTGTTTTACTTTTTGGAAAGGTACGGATTAAATAATTAATTTTTTAATTGAACTGAATTATTAACGGCTGGAGAAAAATCCCATGGGAAAAACGAAAGGCCACTTAGAGTAAATCCAGAATATTGGTTTTGAACCTAGATGAATTGGAACGGGAATCTGAGTCTTTAACTGTAAAACTACACTAATATGTTTATTTTATAGCTAATATTTGTAACAAAATAAAAATGGGAAATAGGAGAACTACAGAAAAGCCATTAATTTTGTGATAACAATAAAACCTGTGCACTATTTTTATGGCTACAAATCTTTATCCTCGCATTACAGAGGCCCCCGGTTCGACTCCCGGCATGGGCCTGGATTTTCTGTTGTGTTTTCACTTAGCAAACTGGACTAAAATAGCTAACCAGGTACTCATTAGATAGTGGGTAATGACCTTTGATGATAGCGACTATAAAGACAGAATTTAAAAAATCTGTATCGGATATTAAAAATATATTAAATTTGCTTCGTACAAAGTGTAAAGAAGTATTCACTCCCTTTCACTATTTGTATATCAGTGGGTACTTTGTTAAATTTGTATTATATGCTTCAAAATAAGACAAAACTATAAACTTTTGAAACTTTGGAGCGTCTACACCCTCGTGAAACTATTCAACTGAGCTCAAATCTGGCTTTCATATACTCCCCAACAGGCTGTGAAACGTATTTTTACGGTTTAAAAAGTTAAATTGGGGTCTCCATTTGGAGTTTCAGGGACAATTTTGGGTTATTGTAAAAGCTAATATTTCATTTTCATAAGCGAGATCAAATAAATACAGACTCCTTATTTTATACAATGTGCCTCCCTTACATAATTTTACCGAAAGAATAAAACTAGGTGCCACTGTATGATCGCGAATACTCATCCTACAAACGCGCTTATATCTGATTCTAAAGAGCAAAAAATTGAAGATGATGATAGTGCATACTTATTTTATTGATAAAACACATTAATGATATTATGCGTAGGCGGCGGGTACAATTAAAAAAGCGGGTAGCGCACAGAATATGAAGAAAAGAGCGTGGTGTTGGGTAGACACCGCGAGCGTCAAATATATTGTCGGTTCCGTCGTGGCGAAACAGTCTGTTTTCACCAGTTACACTACTCGACGTTAGCAGGGCAAAACTGGTAGATTCAAAATCCGTATTTCACCAGCACACTGAATTAGAATACCAAGATCCACCATTCCCCACATTCCGTCCTTCGGCCCGTGTTTCCAAAACTCAAAAAGATTTCTCCTGGACTATGATTAACGTTTATTAAGACACTATTACAATGTACTTTGAAGATATTCGACGGAATTACTAATCATTCGAGTAATTTTATTTGGGTAGGTCAATAAATGCAACAGCTAAGAGTCGGTGGTGATAAGAGTCCAATCAAGAAGGTCTTTTTAGGAAGTATCATCATTATACAATCTGCTGTCAAATTTTCAGCCACACACATTGAAGGTTTCAGTTTTATTATTGATCACAGCAAGTAATTTGTATTACTTTCAAGGAAAAAAAGCGAGTTTCAAGCAGTGTTTAACGAAAGGGGAAATATCAAATGAAATCAAAGACAGGTTAATCGGCACCAAACAAGGCATATATCATGATATTGGTCATTTCTGGACTGCACAGTAAGTTATTCACTTGGCCTATTTAAAAAAGCTAATGACGGAGACTAGTCAACGTCATTGTTCCAATTGAGCCAATAAATAAAGACATGCGCCTAAGAAGAAACAGCTTTTCATCGAGATAATGCACGGATGCAAGCCTATGAAGTTTTCATTGTAAAAGCTGTCATCACTGTTGCTGTATCCGTCGCAATCGCTAGAATTCTCCCTCTGAGAATATTTTCCATTTCCTAACATAAAAATAGCACCAGCCATAAAAAACTGGAGAATCTGGGGAAAGAGACGTTTGACAGGAGATTATACAGGGACATAATATTCATCTATCGAAAATAATGTATGTTTCTATTTTTTGTGCCATATAAACCAACACTTGAAGAAAAATGTGAAATGAACATACTAGTTACAATTAAATTACTACTCTTAGTGGAACAGCCTCGAAACGGAATGTATTTCTAACAAAGGATTAATCATCATGTGAACCGGATATGAATACGTTTCGTAGTGTAATTACAAAAGGATAAATCCCGGTTCAACGAGTTCTTGCCAACGAGTCCTGTGAACCGTAATGTGCAATCCAATCCCCGTGCGGACATTCTGATATATACTTTCACTTGTTTTCTTGAGTAAATAATCAATGTTAGATTGTAACACGTTAAGAACGACAAGGACATAGCCTACTTCAAATACAGCAGTTGGACTGAAGGAAGGACATCACATATTCACCATTAAGGAAATAATACACATGTATCGCAGAATGAAGACACTATGTAAGACTCTAAATAATGAGAATTTATCGGAAATAAATTACCAAGTTGTAATGAAAATAACAAACACGTTATTAGAGTACGCAGTAAATAATCAATCAACTCATCCGTAGGCAATTAACAAAGCACAGCAGTTAATTTTAGAGGAAAAATAGAAGCAGTGTAAATAAATTAAAGTTATAACTATGAAACACGAAACTAAACTACACAGGAGAAAGAACACAATTATTTAACACAGGATTGAGAAACAGTACAGTTCTCTGCATGAAACATGTTACATAGGTCAGATGTAAAAGAAAGTTATTTTATAAAATAAGTCGTTAAACTCTTGCCATTAATTTTTCTTCTAACAAATCTTAAAGTATATACTAATTCGCTAGTCTATCGAATGTTGTCTTCTGGTTTTTCTGGTCTGTGTACACTTTACTCGCGCTGTTCTCTGCTTTTATGCAATGCACATAAAACTAGATGTTGTTTTTGTTCATTCCAGGCTTTTGTTACGGTGTTGATTGTCCAGAAGTTGTCAGGTTGACGTGGAGGTGAAGCCTTGGTGCATGCTTCCAAGCAATTTTTATTTCTTCCTTAATGGTTTGAATCCGTATATCCCTACGGAGATCAGCATTTCGCATACATCAGGGAGTACTCGCCATGTTCGTAACATTTTGTACTGAAATATTTGTATACACTTAACTATTATGTCACAGGCATAGCCTCAAAGCTGGATACCGTTGATTTATTTATTTAATTGAAAATCGGTAGTTTGTTGTAGATTGATAAGAGTTTCTTAAAATTAGCTGAAAGTATTGCCTTTATTGGATACTTAATTTCGCTTTTACCACCTAAGTTGTGTCTGAAGTCAGGACTAGGTACTTGGTGTTATTTACATACGACACAGTAATGTGGGTACTTTAATTGTTTATTTGTAAACACAATATGTATCGATTTCTGCTTGTTTAACTTTATCCTCCATTTGCATAAAAATGGTATTCTGATTCTAGAGACGAAGATCTCGTTGTGTTTACACATACAAAATTCCCACAAGCAATCAGTATGCTTTTAACTGATCACTTCCGTCTTTCTTCTATCCCCTTTACTGAATAATATGAAGTATTTAAATTAGAAGATCCTAACGATCCTTAGTACAGCGCTGATTATATGCACTGATACTTAACCAAACATAATCAACATTTTTTTAAATAAAAATATGCGACAAGGTTAAAATACGACAGTATTAAATCGAAGATTTATAAATACGGATCCTATCTGCGCAGGTTTATTATTGCACCAACTCGCTTATATAGTGCTGAAACAAGTTTCTAATAGGCACGACCTACTAAAAATGATCGTGATGTATCTTTTATGCAGCCTGTTAGGAGCAGATACGCCACTTATGGTAGAGTATAGGAAATTCAGTTATTTCTATACATTTCTTTTGTTCAGGACACTCGTTAATTTATCATTAATCTCTATGTTGTGCATCGTTTTTCGGTTGTAGTTTATTTCACATAAATAGTGCACCCCTTTACCGATCCGTACGAGAAGACAATCTTCTTATAGTAAACGTCAAAGTCAGGTGGTTCTTTACAACTTGACTTACGCGGAGTTCTCAAAGTGGGCATCCGTGTAAACTAGAAAAGTAACCCCAGCATATAAAATTCTAATTAACCGCGTCTTAAGCGTCTTTTTCGAGGAAGAGTAGACGGAATTGTAGAGGAGTTAAGAACCAATTTTTGTTGACGTGGTATTCAGTCCTAAGAATGGTTTGATGCAACTCCTCATGCTAACCTATCTTGCGCAAGCCTTTACATTTCCTTATAACTAGCAAACCCCTTAACCTCCCTAATCTACTTAGCGTATTCCATCCCTTTCCTCCCTCTTCTGTTCTTACCCCACACACTTCCTTCTAATGCTAAGTTTACAAGACCATCATGTCTTAAAAAATGGCCTATTAATCTAGCCTTCTCTTACTCAACGTACTCCATATTGTTCGCTTTTCCCCTATTCTGATTACAACTTCCTCGTTTGTGATTCTATCCACCTATCTGATTTTCATCATTCGCCTATAGCGCCACATTTCAAAGGCTTCTAATCTTTTCCTTTCCCCAATTCCTATCGTCCACGTTTCGCACCCATATAACGCCACGCTCCATAAAATCATTTTTAGCAACGATTTCCTAATATTCACACTTATATTACCCCTAAGTAAATCCCTTTTTCGCGAAAGCCTTCCTTGCCTGTGCAATCCTACTCTTTACGTCAACTATACTTCTACCATCCCTACTTATTACGCTTCCCAAGTAGCAGAATTCCTTTCCGTCAAAATATTCCTTCCCAATCTAACACCCTCTGTTATTCCTCTGTTTCCCATACTACACTCCATTACCTTGTTTTCCCTTTATTAATCCTCATTTTGAACTCTTTCTCCAGGACTGCGTTCATGCCATTTATTATAGTTTCCAAGTCTTCTTCTGATTCTCCTAATACTACAATATCGTCGGCAAAGCGTAAGGTTTTTATTTCTTCTCCTTGCAGTATGATTCCTTTTCCATATTCCGTTTTCACTTTGTTCATCGCCTGCTCTATATATAAGTTAAACAGCATGGGCGACAGATTGCATCCTTGTCTTACTCCTTTCTTGATTTCTGCTTTCTTTTCTTGGTCTTCTATTCTAATTACTGCTGCTGGTCTTCTGTTGAGGTTATGTATTAGCCTCCTTTCTCGAGATTTTATTCTAGTTGTCTTCAAAATCCTTAATAGCGTGTTCCAGTTCACACTTCTTGTAAATCTACAAATGCCATGAACGTAGGCCGGTTTTTTTCGTATCCTGTCTTCTAAAATTAAACGCAAAGACAATATTGCTTATCTTGTCCCTATATTCTTTCTAAAACCAAACTAATCTTCTCCTAACTCGCATTCTATTTGACGTTCCATTCTCCTATACACTATTTTCGTTAATATTTTGCATGCATGGGATACTAAACTAATTGTCCTGTGCTCTTCGCATCTATCAGTCCCAGCCTTCTTCGGTATGGGTATAATTATGTTTTTACTAAAAATCTTCTGTGATTCTTCCGAGTTTACAATTAAAGTCACATAGTAAATAATATTAAAATAAAAAATAATCATTATTAATAGGAAGATTTGAAATTTCGACAAGTCACGTACGAGAATTAAACTATAATATAACGTATGTACGAACTTGAAAAATTAAAATTATCTATAAGAAACAAATAATTTTTAAATTGCCGCTGTTTGCGATACCCTTAAATTTATTTTAATTACGGATGAATGCTAAAAGTTTGCGAAAAGAAGAAGTGATAGCCCAACGGATCAGCACATACACAAATCAAATAAATACAAATATGTAACGTATAAAATAAGTTGAATTTTATGTTTCACTAATGCTGGCACCCGATAAATCTGAGGAAAACTATATAACAATGTAAATATTCTCAACATGATAACATACGTTTTCGTTTTTGAGGGTCCATTAGTGTACTAAACCTTAGAACGTCAACAAACACACAATTCTCAAACAATCCTGTAATTAAATACTGTCCCGGTAAAGGTGCTACATGAAGAAAAGGATGACGATAATTTAATCGAGAGGAAATCGAGAAATGCTTGTTATAGGCAACATTACTGTGTTACCCATTCAGAACCACCTCCAAAACCAAATAGTGTTCACTTGTTGAATTTTTTCACGGTGTAATAATGCAAACAAATAAAATTATACAAAAATACTCAATAAAATGCTATTAATAAATTTAAATTTAGTTATAAGACTGATTATCATACGTTATTAATAAAATTTCTATTCAAAACAAGAGTCTAGAAATTCAAAATTTTCTGTATTTATTTTCCTCTTAATCAATTTTTTAATTAATAAACCTTTCCGATAGTTTGCACACTTGTTAGTTAAATTTTTTGCTTTATCAAATTTTCTATAACTCCAAAGTAAGTTAAATTAAAAGCTATGGAAGTAGAAATACTTCAAATGAAGCTCAGTAAAGCATTAGTAATTTTAGTAGAATGATAGGAATGTAAAAAAAATGAAGATTGTGATTAGTGAATTGGTAGGTGAGACCTAGCTAAAGTTTACGAAAATGGAGAGATGTTGAATCGGTCCTCGGACATCGACTCGGATTAGCTCAGTTGGTAGAGCCCCCGGCTAGAAATCGGGAGGTCCTGGGTTCGAGTCCCTGGTCTGGTCGACATTTTTCCATTCCTATCTTTCTACTAAAATTAGAAACTATTTTAATTACAGAGAAATATAATTTACTAAGTATTTACTGCCAATTTTATTTACAGAACTTTCATATGTCATTAAAAAACTGTAAAATAACGTAGAATAGGTAATGTTATTAGGAGGTGCTTCTATAAATAACATTCCGACGAACTATCTCGTTGGCAGTTTAATTTCATTATAGAAGGAGGAATTTCAGCACTTTATCCCTACATATAATAATTTGAATTCAACCGATAGTTCAGGCGGCAATAACCAAACAAAATATAGAAATTCTTGGAATTGTTTTAGATAGTACTGCACAAACAAAATTCTGTTAATATGTAATTAGTACTGCATAAAAACATCTAAAACTAAAAGGAACGCTACTATACAGTGGCCGAATAACTGCAGTTAACGAGGAAGAACGTAAAAATCTCGAAACTAAAAGCTTGGAATTTCAAATAAATTGAATTCCGATTATAATTTACTTTAAGTTTGTTTTTTAATAATTATATGAATTAAACAACCATTAAAATTAATATTTAAATTTTAAAAATAATTAAATAACGTTTCAGTGCATTTTTGTCTTTTTATCAGGTTGGAGTGATTCTTTTTTTCAGGTTGGCTATTTTATGTTTCTACAATACAAGTATTCACCTAAGCTTAGTTGAATAATTTTTTTTGAATATTAATATCTGTTATAGTGGTAGTTTAATTTGTATTTTAAATTCCATTTCTCATGGGATTCTCATAATTACGAATCTAAGGCTAATTCATGACGCAACTAAAGATTTTAAGCCTATACTAATTTCTCATGAGTATAAGATAGCTGAATTCGTTTGAATAATAAATTTCCGAATTTGGTACAAACCATTTACGATTAAGACATAAATTCACAACTGGAATTTACTGTTTCGTGTGAGAAAAGAACTGAATAATTGGAATCTAAATAATTTATATTTGAACCAAATTTGAAAATTCGGTGAGGTCTTCACATCATTCAGGCAAATGTTACGATGCAGTAATAGTGCTTGTAGTAGTATTAAACCGGAGACTTATTCTCGTAAGTCCTGAGATCTGAGCGCAATTACATTAATGGGAAATACAAAGTAAAATACATTTAACAGAGAAACAAAGCATGTTCTTTGCGAAAATCTTCATTTACCATTCGTTCGCAGATTGTTAGTTGGTATGGTCTTGAAAATGTGAATAAAATTCAGAGAAATAATAAATATTTGAAGTGAACGCTCTGTTGGGAGCAGTTGACAATGTAATCCTTTTTTAGCAAAACAAGCGCGGCTGATTGTGGAGAAGGGAGAGTTTGCTATGCTAATTCTCGGTGCTGTTATTGGCTTTGCACATGTAGACCGGCAAGCGCATAATTGCCTGCTGCCGAAAGTCAATAGTGCCAACAGTGGTTGTGCCGCTGCCAGAAATCTCCTTAGGCACTCCAACTTGCATCTTGTTCTCTGCCGATTCCAAACCCGCGGAAACTGAAGCCAGACAACTTGTCCAATTCAGGTAAAAGCTTCAAGAATTGCCATTACTAAGCTCCAGTCTTCGTATAAAATATGGAAAAACAGGTATTGCTTACTGATCATTGCATATAACCGATGATTTTGTATCACGAACCAAAGATATAAATTATAACCGTACCGGACTAGAACTCTGATTCAGAACGCAATGTCTAAATCGGTGATCTCCGACCCTATTTCTACTTCAAACCACCTTTACACTTTTTCATCCAAATTAATTATTGTAATGCATAAATAGCGCATATTACCAATTTTGCAGTTGTAAGGATAATCCAGTCAGTAAAATAACAAATTTAAATAATTAAAGAATAAGTCAGTCTAACTGACATATAATTGTTGGTGAATCACTGTAAAAATATTTTATTAAATGGGCGCAATAGTTAAAATTAATGTTCCAGCAAAAGTGTTCAATGTGTTGCTTTATAATATTACATAACTTTAAAACTTGATTTACAGTCTTCTTCTGCTCTTTTGTTTGTTTCATATATTGCCTGTAGCTACTACGAACGGTCTAGACGCTCCAAGAAGTGAATTCTCAATTGCTTACGTGTGTGTTTGTCCTCTCTAGTGTGCGTATAGAGTTTTTAATGATCTTAGACTATATCCTGCTTATTTTACTTATTTATTATATATACATTAGTTGTAGTTAACTATGCACTTTACTTTGTTCTTCTTATTATTATTTGTCATTACTAATGTAATCGTACTCTATTTCCTCAACCGAGAAATAATGGAAACAACAATAAATATAAATCTTATGATTTTTATAAACGATTAAGCAAAGCGAAACACGGTGCTTTCCCATAAAACGTTTTACGATATGTAAAAAATAAGTTGTTGTTTTTTGTGGTAATCAGTCGTAAGACTGGTCTGATGCCTTGGCCTACCTTTTCTGCTTTTTCCCCACACACTTCCCTCTAATGCCAATTTTACAAGACCCTCATGTGTCAAAACAAGGCCTATTAATCTATCTCTTTTTTGATCAAAGTCCCCCAAATTGTTCTCGCTTCTACTATTCTGTTTAGAGCTTCCTGGTTACTTATCCTATCCACCCATCTTATTTTCGGCATTCTCCTATAGCAAAAAATTTCGAAAGCATTTATTCTTTTTCTTTTTGAAACTCTTATCGTCCACGTTTCGCACTCATATAACGCCACACGCCAAAAAAACATTTAATAATGATTTCCCAATATTCATACTTATATTAGACGTAAGTAAATTCCTCTTTTTGCGAAAGCATTCCTTGCCGGTGCTATCCTACTTTTTATGTCTACTATACTACTACCAACCCTATTTATTACTCTGCCAATTAGCAGAATTCCTTAACTTCTTTCAAAATATCCCTTCCCAATCTAATACCCTTTGTTATTCCACTGTTTTGCATACTACACTCCATTACCTTGGTTTTCTCTTCATGTTGTACTCTTCCTTTAAGATCATGTTCAGTCCATTTATTACGGTTTCCAAGTCTTCTCCTGACCCACTAATACCACAATATTATCTGAAAACCTTAGGGATTTTTTTTCTTCTCCTAGCAGTATGATTATTTATTCGTTTCATTTTCTTATCGTATTAATTAAACTGTATCAATTGAAAACCCCTTTCTTAAAAACTGAATTTATTTTATTTCGTGCATCTCCGCCGATCAATTCTACGTGTTTTACTCTCTAGCATTATTTAGCCCTCATGAGAACTGAGGAGATTTAATATTGTCGAACGTTTTAAAAACTTAAAAGGAAAATATTGGTTGAACATTCCAGGTCTCCAAGAAATTCATGAATAACTTAATTGCCTGGCAATTAAATACCCGTAAGTATTGAATACGATGAGCTTTATTGTTAGAATTCGTCTGAAACCACGTTACTTAGTAAATTCACTAATTAGTCAAGATGCCTCAGTTGCCAAATAACACGATCAGTTACGAAAAATTAACAATGGGTTGATGCATCGATCAAAGTCACGTATCGGTGGTAACTGTGACAAAATCTTTGTTAGCACGGTAGAATTGTTTCACTTTTAATAGAAACAATCCCTTCCACTAAACAGATAGCTTTACGGAAACTTGAACGAACTAACAATAATGTGCATTCCTGCAAGAATAAATCAATAGGTTAAATATGCTATGTAAAAGCCAATTAAAATATGGATAGCAGAAACAACTGGATACTTCATATTCCGTACCCTTCTATTTGTATGTCAATCAATTGAAAATACACGTATAAAGAATATGAGGTTCCTTTTCCTTATTTCCTGAATGTGTTTATTTGTGACGTCTGAGTAAACTCCCGATGGCAAAGCTCTCATTACCAAGTTCAATTCTTGAGGGCGCTTTAACTATTATACCATAGTAATTACTAGCCATATTGAAGACGAAGATCGATGATAAAGAAATAGTGAGCAAAGGAAACAAGCAGTCGCTCAATATAGGGGAGTAAACAATTAGCCTTTCTTTCCTGGAAAATTGAACAAAATATTGGATATCTACGAGTAAATTACTCACAAACAAAGTAAACTTGAAAACAAATTGTCAGTGAACGTTTTGTGAAAAGCGCTCATTGGTCTGACGGGACAAACCTAATATTATTCTTTGAAACGCATATCCAGAAAATTTAACAACTAAACCTCCCTGGCAAGTTGCGCTCCATCGACTCCGCCCTGTAATTACATTACGTTGTGTAATAGAAAAACGGGAGGGTATTTGTACGACGGATATCCAGTCCCATCGCTACGAACGGAGTAAGAACAAACACGGTTATAAACGCCAGCATTAACATATCGGCTAACGATCTTAACAAATTACAACACCTCGCAACCCTTGTAACGTGAATATTTCAGAGTTGCCGTGGTACGAATCGTCTCTATAATAAATTAATTAGTTCCGGGGGTTTAATCGCGATTGTGTTAATCGCATTTATTGGATATCCGATGGCAAATCCCTCAACAGCAATAACACAGTTCACAAGATAAAATACGACCGACATGTTATCAGAAACGTTAATGAAATTTGCTATTCGATTTATAGGCATGCCTTGGAAACGCCATATGTAACGCTCAAAAATTATTTTTGTTTGGCAAGAATGCCTCTTTTCGAAACACATTTTTGCCCTAAAATTTATGCCCACATTTCTATCTCTCTTTATTTAACAGGCGGCCTATAGATATTTATTATATGACAGCGAAATAATTTACAACAATATGAATAGATTTATTCCGCGCGGATAAATTGTTCTCTACTGGGTGGAGTGAAATGGAAAGGGGTTGGGGCGAACATGTTTCAATATTTCATACGTCGAACGCGCGTGTAACAACATGACGATATGATTATTTTTTACTATTACAACAAATACGAACTTTTTGGTTCCGATGCTGTATCACATGCACAGTATAATTTTATTACACACACCGTCCATTGCTCACAAATAAGGGCACATATATCTATTGGAAACATGAATATGTTAGTGACCGAAATTGGCGCTTTCTGATCCAGTTCGCGGAAACATTTCTGCATTTGACCGCCATCATGGTGTACGTGACGAATGAATCTTATGGAAATCACAAAGCTCAAATATTAAAAAATAAAATAATAATTGCAAACATTGGGTATTTAGAGCCTTGAAATAATCTTGTCAAAATACGTAGCAATTTAAACAAAACAGAATGAGCGCATTGTACAGTGAAATTTATTCAAATTAGTTCCTCCAACCACACGTCCAAAAATAAATATTTTACATGCATAACTTATCCACTTACACCAAGATCCATTAATCCTACTCATAGCAGGTTCGATTTAAGATAATAAACCACTGATACAGAATCCAATTCAATTGAATTAGAAATATAAATTTGTAAAGCATATTTATTAGCGAAGAATGCAAAATCCCATAATGGTAAATCATTCTCTTACAATTTTTTTAATTCTTGCTCTACTTTTCGGAAGGAGTACAATGCGTACCTTCCTCCACGAATTTCAAAGTTAACACGGACTTTCCAAAACACTCATTTAAATAAAATAAGAAACAACCTGACGAGTACTAATAAATAAAATTTAGATAACATGACCAACAGTTATAATATATTAAATTGAAATTTAGTACAAAACGTTTTCCCTTCAGTGGCCTCTTCAATTGTATATAAAAATTAATAAATAAATATAATGAAAAAGAATATAGTTGACTTCTAAACAAATCAATACTGACATAATTAAGAAACTTTGATTTGAATTTATATTATTATATTTTGGAACAATAAATTGTAATTGTAGTTTAGAATTCCCAAATAGAAAAATTCAAGCTTGATTTGATTTACAAATGAATTACATTGGCCTAATTTATTCTAATATAATTAAAAAATCACATCAATAGTACAATAGTTGCTCAAAAAAAAGGTTTTCATAAATTTAAACTATAAAGGACTCTGGCAACAGTAAAAAAAAATTAATAGTAAATGTAAATTAGAAGTTTAATACATACTTACGTTTGGTCATGGTACGTTAATTTTATTTAACAATTTCTTAACCTAATTACCCCACAACGAGCAATAAATTCTATATATATTATTTTATATACTTCGAATCTACCTATAACAGTACATTCAGAAGCATGAAGAATACCGACTAAATCAATTTAATCGTGGATAATTGTCGTCGAAATGATTATATCACAAAATCTTGTAGTAGTATTTGTGTATTTGTAGCCATTGTATCGTTATACAAAAAAAAGCTTAAGCTCTTTATCCAACAGTACACTATGGTTCCTGATTCATAAACTACGCAATTAATCACTTCATTGACATATACTTTAAGAGCTGCGTAATTAATAATTGATTTTTGCTTAACACGACTCTAATAATTTAATTAACTTCATTCACTTTAAATAATTAATTTCTCGCTCCATCACAAATCTAATTTATATATAATTTAGTGATATTTTGAGTATAATTACAAAATACTGTTTATTCACTTTGTCAGTACACTGTAAACAATTACTATATTACAAATGACTGCTTGTTAGTATAATTTAATAACTGAAGTGGTTTTTGTTTACTTATTTACAACATTTCACAAAAAATTCCTTTACCAATTTAAAAATTCAAAGTTATTTAAATGTCAAAAAACATTAAACTTTCGATTGTTACATTTTAAACATATTAAATACAAATAAAGTTTTCAGTGAGATGATCATTATGTCAGTAACACTAAAGAAGAAGCGAAACACAGCGCAGGGTAGCGGTTTGAAAATGTTTTCAGCTGAGAGAGAACTTTTAAGGCTTGGTGTAAAAACTCTTGGTAAATAATTTATTATATTTAGTCACATTCCGCCTCTACCTCAAAAAATTGTCTTCTCGCAGTATTGCGTACAGCGCTGCGTTGGTTATCATTCAAGAGATTTTCAGTTATTTTAATAATTATAAGAACGTGTTTAACAAAATGTGGTGCACAACATCTACAAACATTTCATTAAAGGCTGTATAGCCTTTAACAAGTATATTTCTTACGTAACTCCAATTCTGTAGAAATATTTTTCATTTATTTAATTATTTGCATTGGATTATTTACTAATGTCATTATAAATCATTTCTGGAAATAAGAAACCTCAATTAATAGAAAGTTCAACTACATATAATTTGCAAATATACAACAATAAAATTGAATGTTGTATTGCAATCAATATACAATTGAAAAATAACCATGACGACATAGCAGCCAGTTAACTTTCGCCTTCAATGACGAGAAGAATTTTCATTACGCGACTAATTGCGCTGTACGAAGACACGTGAAACATACAAATCAATTGTAACAATAAGCCCAGTAAGGCAATACTAATTAATGTTCTGAAAGAAGTAGGCTTGGAATTCGCGCTTTGTACATCCATTATCTACGCACCCCATCAGTTCGATAATGAGCAACATAGAGTTGTGCACAACACATTGATTAGAAGAGGGAACGTACCAGAGGTCTAACGACAGATACCGCAATCGTTGATAACTACCTAAAACTGCGCACAACAACGAATCTGTTGCATTATATATATATTATTGAAAGGATTTTCTCTGAAATATTTCAGCGCGGTTCAAAATGGTTAATATACAAGCCGGAAAGTTACTTCAAAGTATTTGAAGGGATATAAAATTTATCATACTGGAAATATGTCACAAATTAAGGAACTTAGGCCAAATTTTAATATTGAAGTAATATAAAATACTGAATAAAAGGCTAACGACTTATTTTGATTTGATTTCAATCTACTTTCGTATTCATATACGCCAATATTGTGCTTAATTTACAACCAGATTATATATTAATTTGTAGCCGTAATGTTCTGAAATAATGCCGCAGAAAAGTATAAGGTTGTGATTCAACTCTTGGAAATGATTATATAGTTAATCAAATAAGAAACCATTCACAAGTCCTCAGAGTAGAGTGGAAAAATGATATTGAGTCATCTTTTGAAAGTACTTTAAAGAATAAAAATTATGGCGACTTGTGATCGGTTCGACTGCAGAATTTATACACATTTCATTTAACTCCAATGGAAAACAATACGTGAATCAACTATAACAAAATAGTATCATAGACACAAAAATCTCACAATCCAACTGTAGCGCGATATTTATTTTATTAAGTTGTAATGTAAAAATTAGCAAAGGATTGGGAGGTTGAGTGGCGCCTCGAGGTCGGCAGGGATAGGCGGGATGGGACCATTCGGCGCAGCCGCTTCGGCGCGAAACTCGCATAACATTACAAGACATATAATTTCATATTTAGCAAAATTTTTAAAAATATTCCTAAATACTTAATCAGTTGCAATACCTAAGAGTTGTAAAACATTAATAGTAAAACAAGCTATAAGTATGAATTCCACAAATATGGACTAAGCGTCGTAGGTTTATGTAATTAAATATTAAGCTACGTTTTTATGACAAATTATCTGGACTTTTCATTAATATTTGAAGATGCCAAATTATTTATTCATTTAACAATTTGTAACAATAACTCATGAGACTTTTGTGTTCAGAATAAAAATCGAAATATTTATCTTTCAATGAAACATAAATTTTATAAAAGTAGTGATTTAAATTTATTTAAATTACTTGTCTTTTAATAATAATAATAGCCGAATTGGTCTGATGTGATGCGTCTCACTCATGAGTCTAAAATAAATATATTTTACATCTGAAATTATAATATTTTTCTAATAAATCTTATGGTTGTTTCAATATGTATTCTTCCACAAAACTGAATAATTTTTCACATTGAATTTTATATTTTTCCAAGTCCCATAAATGCGGATATTAAATGTGGGCATAGTTTGGCCAATATAACTGTAATTACAATATAAACAGATAACGAAATTATTAATTTTATTTTTAATATTTTAACAGCTTAAATTATTGCAAGATTTTAAGATAATTTGGATATCATAATTCATTAAATCATGTCATAAGTTTGTATTATTTCTTACTGCGTAATTTTACGGGTAAATTATTAATTTCATATTAATCTTAGTCAACCCAATTTTAATGTATTTGTAAGCGAAATGCAAAGGATAAATATTATGAAGAACACAATATTTATTTTTCCCAGATTAAATTTATGATAGCGCTAACGTTATAATTTGACGTCCATATTTACTGAATTATAAAGCATAGTATCTTATGCAATAATGGCTGATTTGACATGTAATTAAGAATTAATCCTGAGTAAGTAGATATTTTTATAGCAATTGGTAACTATCTTATTGACAGAAACAATAACCAAAACATCAAGAAAATTGACAGAGTGATATTTTTCAATTCAATTTTAAAGTTTCTTTCAGTGTTGTAATTATTAAAAGTATTGAGCAAATGGTTTATGTGAAATCTGAGGATGATACTAAAAAGTCATCATTCTTGAAATATCTCAGTGGTTCCAAATCTCTCATAATTTGCGCGAATAACGACAAAGAAAAATTCCCAAGGTAGAACCAATGATTTCGTGATAGTAAATGTTCTTGAACGAAAAATAAGTGGAATTTATAATTACATTTATTAAGATAAGAATTTTTGATAAAATAATTTTTGTCAATTTCGAAAAGTAGTTATCCCATCTATTTTTAAAACTTGGTGTAATTGATGCATGGGGTAAAAATTAAATAAGAACTCTTCATCTAATGATAAGAAAACATGATCATTAGTGACGTTTAAATGGTCCAAAAACTTAAAAGACGTTTTGACTGTAAAATTATTTTCCTTATTAAGAGAATTATATAAAAATATAGAAATGTTATGAAGAGGGCTGCTAGTAGAAGAAACGATAATTCTGACAGTTAAATTATATGCTAGAGCATAGGCTCTGGCACTATTATCAGAAGTTAAAAACTAGGAGTTAAAAAGTGCTACTGTCCACAAGTCTTTTCAAGTTAATTTCTAATTGATCAATAACTAAAGTAATGGATTTAATTTTTATTGTAAGTTCTATGTATTTATTTGTCTGGTAATAACGTTTCAACTTTATAAAACTATTTAGTCAAATTCCTTTGGCAGATTCACTAAAGATAACATTAGGATTATTAGAAATGTACATTTTGGTGTTTTGCACAACTTATGATGATTTTCTATACAGAATTAACTCATTGTTAAAGTTTTCCATTGTAATTATGGAACTAACAATACGCTTATTCTTTGTAAGTGTTATTTCAGCCTCGTTGCTTGTGCGACATGCACAACAAATTTTTATCCATTTCAATTTCTTTTTTCCGTTAATAATTTTTCATTTTATAACATAATTGTATTATACATATATATTGTAAATATTCATTTTTATTATAATCGTAAAAGATGAGGTTTTAAAATTTAAGAACGGAACGTCGTGAACTAACTACTGTTAATAAAGTTTATATCACTTTTTTCTGATATATAGGCTGTTTTTCATTTTATTAATATTAATATAAGATGTGTATTTTTATAAAATAACTTATTTGAAACAAATGTCCACGTAATGTCCCCGCGCCCAAACTTGCGCCGAAACGGCCGCGCCGAATAGTTCTTGCGCCGAAGTGGCCGCGCCGAATCGTCCTAGACCCGGGATAGGAGGCTGTAATCCTATGGGATGCTGTCAGGTCACGTATAGAAATGGCCTGCGCTATTCTCAGAAATACGAAACATTAACGAAAAAAACAATATTTTAAAATTACCACGTGGTGGCCTCGTGTATAGATAAATCGAGTGAAAAGATCGATTTATCGAGGTGGAGGGTACAGAGGAGAGGCTATGCAGATTCATTCGGTTCTAGACATTAAGAGAAGACGGTCGGAACTGATGACTTGGGCTGGACTTGGCAGATGCTGAAGAAGAAAGAAGCTGTAAAGAGGTACCCTGCCAGGCTTTCCAATACAGGTCGCCCACGGTATTTACCTGTTTTAAAGAGATCAGTTTCCTTCACCGAACCCGTAATTTCCAAGTAAATATTTCCTCACTAATGTATTCCCTGTTTAATTCCCCTATGTAAATAAATTTCCCAATATTTCTAAATCACCTTGTAATTAATTAACCCCCCACCCTCTACACAACAAAATTCTCAACTAATATAAAAAAGGAAGCAGGTTGCTTGTTACGGCAACGGTCGAGAAGTGATTTTTTTCTGAAGATATGGTTAAAGGAGCCGATTTCATCTTTAGCTAATACAGCAAATTTATCACCGGAACAACTGTATTGGCTAAATTTTCAGATCCAGCCGGAAAACCCGTTCTACGTTAGTCAATGCTCGGACAGAAAGAAGTGGGTAACTCTGCAATTACCTCTGACTCTAATCAGGGATATACGATCTCTTTTTCCAGTCTGCAGTTACCAAGAGAAAAGTCCTCAATTCCATCGACGATTAATCGGCTTCTTATTAGACAAAAATCATGTAGTTCGATGAATCGTGTTTCCACTAACATCATGCAGATCGCAGATTGAAAAAGCATTAATTTTTCAAGCTAGCATGGACTGAGTTATGGGTGGGGACTTTCTGTTTCCTCGCCTTTTATAGTTACTGAGCATGTTCTTGCTGGCATGCCTTAATGGAGATAGGTACTTCCAATAAGACAAGAAGTCCCGCCACAGTGCTCGTATTGTATAGAGCACTTTCAGAAATAGGTGAACTCCACAAACACCAAATCTCTATCCAAATAATCATATTTGGGACGAAGTTAAAATACAAACACCGAGTATCACATTCATAGCACTACCTTTCAACATCTCGTGGAGTCAATACCAAGAAGAATGACAATACTATTAAACGGTTAAAGAAGGCCCGGCGATGTTCTGATTGGTTGGTCAATAACAATGTATAACATTAAACTTCAATCAAATACGGACAATTCGCGCACTTAAAAAAATTATTTTATATCCCATTTAAATCAATTCCCCATAATGGAATCATTTTTAGATCAGACAAAGAGAAATGAAGGATTCTAATTACAATATGAAAAGATAAAATAAAACATTTTTTCCAAGAACATTTGGCCATGTATTATTTATGATTAACTTGCGTAGTTGTTCGTCCAACAAGCTGCACCATTCAACACTCACCATACCACAATAAATTGTAGACATTCTTATAAAAGTAAATGGGAAATAAAAGAAATGTGCATAGGAAAATTGAAAATCTTTAAATTCAGTCAACATTGAGAAGGGAATAAAACTATATAAACTTGACAAAATAAACATTTAAATTCATGTGAAGGTGTCTAGATTATCTTTCATCCCTCGTGTTATTCACATCATCATCTTACAAAGGAAGAAGAACAGAAAGACGAAAAATCAAGTACAGTGATATGATCTCTTCCTCGATATTCCAACAATTCTACAAAGCAAGAGGGGAAAGTCTCCAAAAGATTGACTTACATTTGGAAATCCTGTTTCGTCAATAAATTATGGACGGGATCCTAGTGAAACTTCAAGTAATTAACTTGGTTTAGGAGTTTTTTTACCAGTTCAAGAGACTATAGGAGGGCGTATTACACCTAAATAACATACAAAATTGTTCACACATTCTGTTGGTCGACGACCGAAGGATGTTGAATTTAGTATACTTCTAGAGCTGTTGATGATTCTCTTTGTTCCCATAACCACAACCACAGCGCGTTGTAGAAATATACTCGAGCCCACGGCTGTCGACCAACGACACATGTAATAGCAGGGTTAGCATCAGCAGTCGACTCTACTCGAACTTAAACTGTCGTTCATCTATGTACACAAAGAAACTAGCTTGACCATTGGTATGGTTAGAGTTTTCATTTGTGTGTGTTCCACATACAAATGTGGAGGAATTTATACCATGAGTTCTTTGCGGCACAGTAACTACGTACATGGGTGGAGTTAGAGGGGGCGGAAATGTATAAATATAGATATTTTTCGGCGTCAACTACCTTGACTGTGTATCACCCGAAACTATTGGTGTACTCTTTAAACTCTTCTCTGCACGAGAGGGGAATATTCATAGGGTAAGGTCGGAGCACAGCACATATAAATATAAAGAAAACGTAATGTGAGTCGCTGAGTAACATTGACAATTCAAATGCGATTTAAGTGACAGTTCATCCCCTAGAGGAGGATGATACTGGATAAAACAAACTTCAGCGTAATATCTTTAAAGGATGGACGAATTTAGATCAAATTTTGTTGGCGTGTACATGACGACGTAAAAACACCGTGGTGAAAAGACACAGCTACTATCCCTTTGCAATAGGGGTAAAAGGCGCGGAAATTTTTAAATTTGTATGAACGTATAATATTTGCGTCGAATAAATATTTTTGTTGTCAAATACTTTGATAAAATATTTGTGTATAAACTTCAATCCCATTCAACTAAAGGGTGTGGGTGCAGAGGCATCAAGTAAAAAATAAGATGACAATCGAGATTGGTGTCGAAATCATGGTTATTGCATCACTGAGTTTAATTCTGACTTTCAACATACAGCGTAAATTGGATTTCAGCCCCTAATTGCAAAACATGGTAAAAAGCAATTCATCTAACTATTTCGATCAAATTTTGTACTCATGTCCCTCAAGACACGAAACAGCACTGTGGGTATAAGAGACAAGTATCACTCCGCCCCGCAGGGATGGGTGTGGGGGGAGTACAAATTTTTAAATATGCATAAACAGCACATATTTCAGTTAATTACTTTATAGTGTTTCCCCCGATTTATAATTTCAGCACCATTTAGTATGGGATGGGTTAACCTAAAACGAGGGAATGGAGGACGTTACATAAAAATACTGCAAAACAGGTGACAATGGTGTCGAATTCGGGGTTATAGAAGTCGCTGAGTTTAATACTGCCGTCAAACATGCGATTTAAATGACATAATCAACCAATATTTGCGTTGAATAAATACTTTTCCTTGTCAATAAATTTTATACTGTTCCCGCCGACTTTTATGGTGTATTATTTTAACCCTATTCAGTATGGGAGGGGAATACATAGGGATTGAGGTGCAGGAGAATCACATAGAATTAACAAGAAAAATAAGATTGACGTTGAAATCATGGTGATGGCAATCGCAGAGTTTGATCATTACATTCAAAATACGATGTAAGTTGCAGTTCAATCCCTCAGAAGCGAAGAAAAGTAAGACATGACTATCACTTGCCACCCCTTGAGGCGGGGAGGAAAGGGGGTGGGGAATTTGAAAATAATATACAAATGACCAATATTTGAATCGAATAAATATTTTTCTTGATATTATTGCCTCAGACGTTCGTACAGTATCTCCACTCCAATCTGCATGGGAGGGGAGTACAATAGAGGTGGGGATGGAAGGGCGTCACATAAAAATAGCAAGAAAACTGTCGAGATTGGTTTGAAAACCGGATATATAACAATTCTAATAATAGAAATGCAACTTAAATCGTACTTCAGCCCACGGGTGGAAGGGTGTGACAGTCAATCCATAAAATAAACCTACTTAGGTGTGTATTCCGGCGTTAGGGAAGTCGCTGATCTTAGTTCTGACATTCAGCATACAACTTTAATCATACTTCAGCCATAACTTGGAAGAGGGAAGGAGGGGGAGTGGATGAGAGTCAATAAGAGGAAAGTAACCGAGATACGTGTCTATTTTCGAGTCACAGAAAACACTGAGCTCATTTCAAGTGTTCTACGTACAACTTAAATCGTACTTCGACATCAAGGTAGGGGGGGTGAAGTCAATAAGACTAACTTAATCTAGCTTTGTGTCTATTTGAGGGTTATGTAGGACGTTGAGTACAATTCTGACATTCAAGATGCAACTTAAAACACACTTCATTTGTAGGTGGGGTAGCAGTGTAATGATGTGAAAGTCAATTGAACGAAATTGACGAAGAGTGATGGGTATTCCGGCATTATGGAATTCGTTTTGTTTTATGTGAATTCCAGCCATTAGAATTGCAGTAATTTCAATCGAACTTGTTCATAAGCCACTTACTGTAAAGTTTGAACACGGATGGCTATAACACCGTTACAGCATACAGGTGTGTGGTTCGGGAGCACATTTACAATGTGTATTTACACACTTTTAAGATTCTTGGAGGATATTCGACTCTGTTACGAAACCAGGAATATTTTAACCTCTATTAACGTAAAGGGAATCATATGAAGTTGCTTATCCGATAAGTTACAGTGCTAAATTAAGTGACCATAAGATTTCTTTACTCGTAGTGTGAGACATCTAACCGATTGTGATGAAATTAAAATTCCATTGTTAGTGTAGCGCGCGTAAAAAGGATTAACGATTGATGGTCTCAATGCGAGTTTAATAACGAATTGACCAACAATTAAATACTGTGTGGACTAATATAAATATCTGAGCAACGCCGGGTACCTAGGTAGTATATAATAAATCAATAGGTAGGTGGAATATACGAACAATCTAACACAATATCCTATAGCCGGAAAACATATTTTTATCTCCAAATAATAGAAAATTAGCATCTAGAGTGAATTTGCATGGCTATGTTTAGTGTAACATTACGGCCGCGAAATTTCGCTTCATAGTTTCTGTGGTTGAAACAGAACGTTTGTACCAGGTGGACATTCAGTTTCAAATGCAGCAATCTGAGCGGATTTCATCGTCCGAAACGTTTATTAAAAATCATTCACTAGTGGTAATAGTTTATAGCAATCGATCTGGTCAAGATTTTTCCTACCTACTTCTCTATCAACATAATTATTTATAATTAGAATAATTAAGCTCACCGATGCATTTGCAAGTAAAATATCACATTTAATAATTATCTTTGCGTTCAAAATTTATTAATGTCAACCACGAACCATTACAATAATGGCACCGCAAAGCGTGGCTTAAATTAACCCAACAAATTTCGTCTAAATTTATTAATAACCACTAGAACATTAATAAATGTCTACGTAATGGCGGTATTGATAACAATATATCAAAATTGTAACATTTATTATAATGTACACAAATATGCACATAGATGCACGAGTAAATATGCATATTGCTTGCATCAAAATAAACCTATACTTACAAGCTATGTTACTAATTATTATAAAATAATTTATAAAACAAAAGATAATGCCGAGAATCCTATATGGAAAAAGTTTGTGTGGTCAGAAAGCTCACTTCGCAAATGTTTTACAAACCAAATACAAACTCAAAATACTAATGAATAAACACCACCACTAAATTCACAAACTGCATTACTTTCAAGATTTGTTATCAATAAATTTTTATAATATACATACAATCTAAATTTGACATATATAAATCTGTTAAATATAAGCCACAAAAGGGTATTGTGCGAGTATATAAAATGTATGACAATTCCAGTTTAGTTTACTTTCAAACTCGATTGTAAAAATTGTAATTTAGACCCTAAGTACGTGCGCAATTAAACCACAATATTCGTACATTAGTTTCATGCCAACCCATTTAATATTGATAATAATGCTTACGGCCACTTCAATTAATAATTTAACTTTCTAAAGAATATAAATCTGCAACTTATCAATAGATAACTATTACAATTTCCAAATTTAGGATATTATAGAAAACAAAATTTCGCTTAACGTACTGGCGACTAATTTAATTAGGGAGATAAATTAATATTATGACCCGCTAATTAATTAGTCAAATTTGTACTGTTTTGTTTATAACCCTAGCACGTATCGTTATAAAATATATAGAATAAGGCTGCTCGTAATAAGTCATAATTATATTAATGCTTATTGCAAATAAAACGTTTAAAAATGTGTTCTCATTTAATAACTTTTTAATTTATCCTCTCATTTAGAGAAAGATAATCGCACTTGCAATTTAGTTTGAAACAAAAATTCTCTATTGAATTCTGCGGAATTAATTTGTTTCTTGGTATTTATGAACGTCATAAAAGTTTCATGAAAACTTTAAGCAAACATAAATTTCAATTTTTTACATAAAAATTACATTATATGGAAGCGCTTAATTCGGGGCTGAGTATATATAAGTCCAAATTTTTTAGGATAGGGACTAAAAATTATTTTATAAATGCTGTGTTGTGCAGGAGTACTGAAATAAATACTATGTTGGCCACTTTTGACATAATTCTGATTTTATTTATATCATTAAATTGAGAATCAAAGAGAAAGTAAAAAAAGACAAAAAATACACATGATGTTTCTCGTAGGGCGTTGAAAATCGTAGTAAACTGTGATATTTAAAAAAGTGCTGCTTTAAAGAGTTACTGTTTCATGATCAGTGTGTAATACTGATTTGATCCTCCACAAAACAATTAGTTGCGGTGTTTGGTTCCTGGTTATAATTGTTTCTTATCCAATGTTTATGTACCATACCCCAACACTTTAATTTATAACAAAATACCCGAATTTTTGGTAAAATAGATGTTACAAAATTTGATATATAATTTTATAAATTATCGGTTCAGACGATATAGATAATATCGTTGCGGGGACTCTGGGCGGAACGGGATCTCTTTTTTATTTTATTTTACAAGTTCCGACATCCAACTTGACCAAGTTCTGACTGGGCCAGGGCCTATTCATTTGGCATCTTAAATCAGAGAATTTATCATATTTGCAGAATTTCTATGAAAAGTAAGATGCGAAACTGCTCGCTGTTCCCTTTTTTTGGAGGGGAGGGGGGAGGTAACAGGCTACGTGAGGGTGATCCTGAAACAGACAACTTCCCTTCAAAAGCATAGGAAGGGGATTTAAAAAAGGGAGAGGATGCGGAAAGTGGAGAAAGGTAGCTAAGGGTTGAGTAGGGATCCCAGACTGTAGTTTAAGGACCCTAGCCGGTGATTCACCTAAAAGTGATGCAGGGAAAATCCTAGAAAACTTGCATCAGGTTCCGAATGACGAGAGATGAGTTTGCCGTGTTGTCTCAGCATTCCCTTCTCCCCGTTTCTGCCAGTTTTAGGAGGCTGTTGGCCGATTACTCCAATAGAAGCAGAGGACAACTCTTACCGTATATCCAAGGTCTTTGACCCCTGTACATATACCACTTAAAAACAGATGAAGTTGCCTCGGGATGTGAGAACGTTAAAAAACCAGAGAGAGAACGAGGCAACCCCATATATAACAGTATATATTCGTAAAGTAGATTATTAACCTGCAAATTACGTATTAGGTTTAAATGTGCTTGTATAAGGTTCGGTAACCTAAAACCTGCATATTGGGCGGAACGGGTTGCTACTATATATGGCATAAACGTAATGTTCAAGAAAAAATTTTAATCTGTTAATCTGGTACTGACCTTATAATAATGAGTTACAGGATGCTGTAGGCAAAAAGAATAGATAAGGAAAGAGAGGAAACGGAGAAAAAAGCTAACAAAGACGTTGCAAAAAAAGCTCTTTTAAAAAGGAAAAATTGTTAAATCGATCAACTTTATCTAAAAAAAAAGAAAATACAAAAGGTGTCAAGATGTTTCTTCAATTCAGTTTAAATTTATTGTATTAATTGTAAATACAAAAATTACTATCCCGTTCTGTCCCGGGGGTGGGTAGAGCGGGAAGATTGTTTTTAAATATTCATCAATCGTATTATTTCGTAGTTTTAAGTTAAATTGAGTTAAAAATAGAATAAACTAATGTTTTATACTTTTATGGTGTGATTTTTCGTTTTCCATAATTTAAAAAAAAATCTTCAACAATAAGAATCCCGTTCTGTCCCGACTTCCCCAAAGCACTTAAAAGCTGCCGGTTACGAAATCTCTTATAAGTAAATGGAAGGTGTGGAAATCTTAAAGGGTGTATGCAATAAATTCCAATAATCCATTACTGTTACGCCTCAATTTTTATTACAGAGGCACTCTTATACGGAAGAAAGAGACAAAGCGCAGCAGCAAATCACGACTCATACAAAAACACGAAGAAAATGTGAGAATATTTTGTGTACAACTGAAGAGAGGACAAGAAAAATTTAAAGAGGTGTAGTGGAAAGAGCACGGTATTAAAATCACAATAGAATGAGGAGACAAACTACTCTTAGTGCCTACCTGGAAATGAACGGAAGCACACGCACACACCGTGATTGTATGTATACAATATTTTATACGTTACTCAAATATCGTAAATTACTCTACAATATAAGTTTCATTAACAAAGAAATAGTTAAAGTATTTTATTATATCATTTTATAGGTTGGTGTAGGAATATTACAGCGAAGAATAAAAATATTAGAGCCCTATTTCAGTTCCGGCATTTATGTTTCAATTCTTTCCACACAATTAACGTTAGAAAAGGGCAACTGAGCGACATATTTGAGGAGAGAGAAAGGAAGGAAGGGAGCCTGGCCGGCAACAGGCAACAGGCAGCTGGCAGGCAGGCACTTGCTGCTGTGAGCTGCAAAGGAGAGCCGATAGCGGTGGCGGCGGCGACGGCGGCAATAAAGAGTTCATTACGGGGGCAGATGTGGTATTGTGCAGCTCAAGAGTCCTCGCCAACAGCAGGGCTGGCCAACCAACGCGCCTCTACTCCTCTCCTCGCCCAGCGTTTACTAGTGTTACTGCTACTAAAGACATAACTACAATATTTAACAAAATCTTCATCAAGATAAATTTATGCGAACATAATTTATCAGTTCGTAAACCTCGACTGCATAAGAGTGGTCCGATGCAACCCTCCATGCTAACCTATCCTGCGCAAGCCTTTTTATTTCTACATAGCTACCATATCCTCTCTAATCTGCATCGCGTATTCTATCCCTGGCATTTCTCTTCTCGTCTTATCCCACACACTTTCATCTCATGTCCCAAACGAGGTCTATTAACCTATCCTTTTGCTTGGTCAAAGTCCTCCAAATTTTTCGCGCTTCCAACATTCTACTTAGTTAAACAAACTGATTGTCGGCATTCTCCTACAGCACCACATTTCGAAAGCTTCTATTCTTTTTCTGTCTGCAACTCTTATCGTCCACGTTTCGCACCCATATAACGCAAATCAATAATGATTTCCTAAAATTCATACTTATATTAGGGGTAAGAAAATTCCTGTTTTTTACAAAAGATTTCCTTGCCTGCGATATCCTATTCGTTGCGTCTACTATACTTCTACCATCTACAATTATTATACCGCCAAAGTAGCAGAATTCCTTAACTTTCTTCAAAATATCCCTACCCAATTTAACACTACTTCCCATACTACACCCCTACACCTTCGTTTTCCTTCTATTCATCCTCATGTTGTACTCTTCCTTGTGGATCAGTTTCATGCCATTTTTTATGTTTTCCAAGTCTTCTTCTGACTCCCATTATACTGTAATATCAACAGCAAACTTTAGGGTTTTTATTTCTTCTCCTTGCATTTTCAGTCTCTTTCCAAAATCATTTTTAACTTTCTTTATCTCCTGTTCTATATATATATATATATATATATATATATATATATACGTTAAAGAGCATGGGCGACACACTGCGTCCTTGGCTGACTCATTTCTTGATTTCTGCTTTCTTTTCTTTCCTTTTAATTCTAACTGCTGCCGACTGCTACTGTAGACGTTATGGATAACTCTTCTTTCACTATATTTTAATTCTGTTAAAATCCTTAATAGTTTGTTCCACTTAACATTTTAAAATGCTGTTTCTTAATCTACATATTCCATGAATGTAAGCGTGTTATTGCTTATCTTGTCTTCTAAAACTAGACGGAGTGTTTAATATCGTTAAATAGCAATTTTTTCTCTCCCCTTCTTAGAAAAATAGCCTTACTTTCGATTCACCGCACTGCAATTTTATTTTTATACCGCGCCGATGTCACTTTAAGAAAATTTTTTCCCACTCCCACTATCAAATTTAGGGGCAGTCTTGATTAGTCATTATAAACTGTGCAATTCAAAAAGCCCTATTGAGGAAAAATATATAACTTGATTAACTAGAAGACTTATTTAAATGATAGAAGTAAGTTTCGATGAGGACATAATTTGGCATGAGTGCAGTACGCCACTTTGCGCCCACCAAGTAGCCTGCTCTATCAGGAATTTGCAGATACTGGGGTAACCACATCGGCGGGACCGTGGTTGCGCGCCGGCTTCCGAATTCCACGGTCGCGGTTTCGAACCCCGCTTGGGATTGCCCAAAACGAAAAGTAAAATTATATTGCTGCTCAGTTCCTGTGTTACGTGCAATAACATTTTATGGAAAGTTGCTTACAAATTCAACTTGACAGAGAGGAGAGCTTCGTTACACGACGTCGATGGGCTATACACACATATGCACAGCAAGTAAAACCATTAAAAAATGAGTAGCGCCCGATACACTTCACGATCCGTATTTTACGAAAATGGAGAATGCATAATTTCAGATGGAAATGCGCACAGAAGATTAACTCAAAATTCTGCGCGCACAATATTTTTGTGATACAAACCTTGTCACAGTACAAAAATTGAATTCTTGACTGCGTACCACAAAAAAATGTATTGAAATAATCTATTTGGGAATAACGTAAAGCCTTCCATGAAGGAACTTCAAAATACATGTTTGAATAAATGAATATAATGCCTGCCCTTTAGCAAACAAAATCCACTTAATTCCATACCCTAAAAAAATTTGCTGATTCAGAGAATATAAGATGAGGGTTTGAGTAAAAAAAGAACAGCAATGAGTATTACCAGCGCTGTTCTCTTCTCCACAATGTACCTTGGTCGTAATAACACATCCCATTTACGTCTTTGTAACAATATAATATCCTCCCTCTTTAACATATATAGAATTTGAATTCTGCCAATATCCTCCATTTAAGGCGACGAAAGTTATCAGGATATATCATTAAAAACTAAAACGTAAATTTATAAAAATCTAAATAAAGGGATATTACTGAAAACCACCATTGATACATTTCAGCTCCAAACTGAAACAGAAACGACCGCATTACCGGAATCTACAGACTTTACACCACACATTATGACATATTGAGACGTTATTTGCTTCTATTACCTGAGCACAAGCAGTATTTGACAAATGGCTGACTTCAGTGCTTCGTTTTAACAACGTGCTACCATTTAATTTCTTATTTTTTCTTTTTTTAACGTCCCATTAACAATTATTATCGTTAGAGACTTCCATACCTTGCACTCAGGGACAATTATGACAAGTTGCTAACAGAGAATATGACCTATTTACATATGTTCTAATAGCTTGTTACGAGCTAGGAACAAGAACAGATATTTTATGGTTCTTTCCAAGTGGGCGAGTTCCCCCTCTCTGATCTGATGAGAACCTAGGGATGCATTATCCGAGTTAGAGCGACAGGTATACAGTATGTGCTTTATCGTTAGTATGTCCACATATCTACAGCAAATATGTCGTGTTTGCCTCTTAAATAAGTACGCATGAGTAAGCATGGAGTTATCCGAACGGATTCTGGATAAGATGACCTGCTCCCTTCGAGTTGGGCCAGTAGGGAAAATAATATGTGGGACGCCGCCATTACTTGGATAATCCGGACTCAGGGAGCTTTTCCTGTAGCTGAAACCATCATCCTTATCAACAGCCCCTTGTTAAATAGGGAATATCTGCAAATCAGGCATCAACGTCCATGTGGAGGATGGGCGCTAGCATTGTTGGAAGATGGATAAAACATTTCAAAGAAGGGAAGACGAGAAAGCCCAGTGAGCCTCGTTCACATAGGTCACCCTCGAACTTCATCAGTACAATAGAGACAACAGACGTGTCCTTGCGAATAAAACCGCAGCAAAATTTGCAGTAGGACATAATGCAGTGCAAGAAATTATAAAAAGCTTAAGTTGTCGAAAAATTTCTTCGCGTTGTTTCGCATACTGACCACAAACTCCTGAGGTGAACTATCGCCCAAGATTTGTTTCTGAATTTTTAAAGTCGAGGAGATGAAGAAAGCCGGTCTCTTCATTACGAGCCTGAAACAGTTCTCCTGTGTATAAAATGGCACCATTCAATAACCAGAAGCAAGTGAAAACACTAGACGAAATGAACCCGAGTCTTCGGGCAGCTGAAAGGGATTTCAATCGTACTGGAATTTTCAAACTTGCAGGACAATAGGAAAAAGGTGAGCAAAGAAATGGAAATTGTTTTCAGAGGTGACAGAAAACTCGGTAGATTACTTGGTTCGTCTAAATGATAAAGATTAAGATTTATTCATTTATTTACTCATGACTTTGAGCGTGACCCTGGTAGAATACAAAAATCAAGTAATAAATGTTGTAAATTAATTGCATATGTGAGCCACAGTATTAAAGCTGGAACAACATAATTAAATAAATGCGCAAGCCGGTACTAAAAGCTTGTTCCGCAATAAACATCCTAACACCTCGCAATTTTTATAGACAAAAATTAATGAAATTAACAACCAATTTCTAGCAATGAGTGTAAATGTTATATGTAACCATCCAATGTAACGTGAATATATGGTCGCTAAATACTAGTGCTGTTGAGGCCGCCATAATATTTAAATTAAAAAAGTCGATAAATAGGGTTTTCAAGAAGGGCGGGTAGATGTTGAAACGGAATAAAACAAGCTGTATGTGAGGTATTAACGAAATACTATTTTATTTTAAAGTCTCATGTATGCCTTTCAAATAAAAAAAGAATTTCGTTAATACCTCACACGCAGCTTGTTTTATTCCATTTCAACATCGACCCGCCCTTATGAAAAAACCCTATACAAGCAGCAGCTTGGAGATTAATTAATAGAATCCGGCTATACTATGCTAATATATAATAAATGCGTTACAAGGTACGAAAAAAATGTGTTCCTCAAACGAGAAAGAAAAATGTTTGAAATTCGGTATTTATATAAGCTACGTTGTTTTATATATATATATATATATATATATATATGTGTGTGTGTGTGTGTGTAAATAAGTATATATATATAACAAAAGAAAATCATGAACACGTGGTTCACCTGTTTATTTGGAAGTTTCAGGTGCATGATATACGATATTTTCAGGTGATACGCTGTCATCCTTCGGGGGAAACTCTTGAACAGACGAGAGGTTAATACAATAATGAAATGAGGGACAAGGAACCAGATACACAAACGTAATAATCCCACGAAAGAATACCGAAATAGAAGTAGCATTTGAGAACCATAAATATAAATGTCAAAAAGTGCCATACCTTACAAAAAAAATAGGTTACGGTAACACGCACTAGACAAGTTAAATAAAATTCACATTTATAGGTCAACAAACGCGTTAAAAACAAATGAAAGCAATAGATAAGAACTCGCGTCCGCGAAAAAAGGTAAGACTTCACAAAGTTCGATCTGGGTTACGAGCTTATTACATATTGAAACAATTCGAAAGGATGCACAATACCACAAAAAACGAAGTGACTATTTAATCTCGGGAGGAAACCTAAACTAATGAATTGAGGATGGGTGGAAAAAAGCTAGGAATTGCGAATTATACAGAATAATGAATACGTTAATAATTTACTTGGAAATAAAATTAATTAGATGGAAATAAACCATGGAAAAGACTATTAAACATTCCAGATCATCAGAACAATGTCGTTTTTAGTATTTTAAATTTACTTTACATGTGAATTTAGTGTAGAATGATTAAATTGAGGATTATCTGTGTAAGTTTTTGTATTACTTTCATTTCCTTTATAGGATTTCTATTAATTTCGTGTATTTGAATGTTCTTTTATTTATATTATATTCAATCATTTGCTTCAGTTTTTATAGAACTATACAACTTATTCATAAAGTCTGTAAAATAGGAAACTATTCTGTCCAACTCGGAGTATTGAACTTATAACGTCGATTTTTTTTATACCATACAGGTTACGTGAAAATTTTAGCGATAGTGGCTATTTGAATGTATAGAAAAGTTTTTCCCCTATAATTTGATGATAGGAATAGGAGGGGCACGAGGATTTGACGTGTGCACTGCGTGGGCAATGGCTTGTTTGCAGGTGTCGCACAAAATCCAGCCCTGCCCCGGGGCCAATGTGAAAATCCCCGACTATCTCGTTAAAGAGCCGCGCGACAAGTGTCGTTGAGGGATTTACAAAGAGGGAGCTCGCCGCACGGCTTACTTTCCCCTTTCATCCATTTTTTTTTCTCCCGGCTGAACGACTTTTAAGAGCGCATCTGAAAGTAGCTTCTCACTTCCGCACGAGTCCCCTCCCCCTTGAACGGAGGATCGATGCCAAACACCCTTCCCTTCCCTTCCCTCGCCTCACCGCGCCACGCCATGCCTCGCGTCCCGCGCCCTCTAACCCGCGGACCCACAGCGCAATTGATTCACATCACCCCCCACCCCACTCCCCCCACAACCACCCGCACCACGCACCGCACAGGAGCACAGAAACATGTAATACACTCCTTCTCAGACGGCCGCCATTACACACAATAATTCATCAGCTACTAATTTATTCTTACTTTACTAACCTCCCCTATCGCTTAGTTTAAAGTTTTTATTCGTGTCTGTCCTGAAGAATATCCAGTCTCTTTCTATCGCCCCATCCCACTTATTTTTTTCTCTGTCATTACATCTCAAACTTTAAATACAAGACTCTGTAAACGGCCAATATAAGTCTTCCTTTCGATAAATTATTTAAGATATTCTTTCGTAACCTGTTCTTAAATTTCTTTTGATTTACTTATTCTTCTAGGTATCAAATATTTGATGTTCGTTACGTTTTTCTGTCACCAACGACCCACAAAAGCTCAAAGTTTGAAAATTTAAACTATTTCCTGTTTAAGGATGTATCATAAATTCATAATTAATTTCTATAAGAATGTATGCATATAGTAGTAGGCTAATTTCTGTCGGTAGTAAAACGGTAAATAGTAACACTAGGAGAATATATGCAAGAACCTAATAACAAAATAATATTAGAACACAAAAGTAAAAACATTGGAATTCGTAATGGAAAGCTATCATAACTACCATAATAATTAGTTCTAGGAATACTCTCCATCTTTTCCCCCCTTCCTCCACTCTCTCTACATATACGTATATACTTATGTGTGTGCGTGCGTCTGAGAAAGCGAGCGACCGTGTGGAGAATTACCTATACGCTGTTGAGGAAGAATAGAATTATTCGCAACGGAAATACTTTCAACATCCAACAGGCAGTAGAGCACTAAATGAGAAAAAAATATTGATATTACATAGATAATTTCGTTTAAAAGTCCAAATTTAATTCGGAGACTAAGGAACATAAAACGAATACCCAGTCAGAAAATACTTGAGCTATTTAAAAATTAATGAAAAATAGTCTGATTAACGTTATCCTCAGAATGAGTTTCATTTTGTGTGCTTGCGTCATGACAAATGGAGACAATTACAGTATCCCAAACAGTATTAAAACACTGAAACATATCTGTGCTTTGAGTAAAAATACAGAACTTTACAACAATAGTGATTAAGCATTGTTGTTGTATTCACTCATTATCCATGCAAACCTATCTTGCGCAAGTCTTTTCATTACCGCATAACAGCCAATCCCACATAATCCCAAATCTGCTTAATGTATTTCTTCCTTGGTCTGCCTCATATTATACCCCACACTTCCCACAAGTTCTAATTTTATAAAATCTTAATGTCTCAAAACGTGGCCATTTAATCTATCCCGTCTCGTGGTCAATATCCTCCATATGTTCTCTCTTCCCCTATCCTGCTTAGAACTTCCTCTTTAGTTACTTTATCCACCCTTCTGATTTTCAGGATTGCCTATATCACCACATTTCAAAGGCGTCTGTCTATTCTTTTCCTTTCGGCATTAAATAATGTTAAAAGTAGTATAACTAAGAATGTGACATGATGTTGAAATTCACGAGGACAAATGTCAGCTCGCAGTCATTCATAGTTACACGGCAAAAATTAAATAAAAATCGGAAAATAGAGAACAAGATACAACAAATAGTTAGCTGAGAAACAGTAGTTTGTTTACAACCATTTAAATGTTTTTGTTCGCAGAATGAGAAACCTCTAATTACCTACATACTTATATATTTGATTCCAAAAATGTGATATTAAATAATGTGACAGGTCTCAATATGGAGGAACTATATAGATGAAACGGTTAATTATATATATTACTAAGTTGCCAGTTTGTGAACGCTCTTGCTCAACTCTTAAAGCAACTCAAATTAGCAAACTGTTAAATACGATGGAAATAAATACAATTTTTTAATTTCGGGCATGTTATGATAAAATATTCAATAATAAGATTCATATATGTATTAACAATTGTACGATTACGCATAAAAATCAAATGCTTTCCGGAGTCGAAATATTCATCGCATAATGCATAATAACTATAAACATGAGAATAATAAAACGAAGGGAACCTCTCTTTTAATTCTATTTACAAATGTAGAGCTGTTTTCTAACTTGCGACTCTTGCAATCGTGGAAATGGACTCAATATACCGTAAAGTTGATGTTTTTGGGAGTCTTTACCATGTATCGAATTTGCAAGGCAAACTCAAAAATTGACATGCTTTAAATAACTAATAGAAGACGGGCGCCAGAACAGTCCATTCCAGTGTCACGGGTCTAGGGAACAGCAAGAGCATATTTTTTCGTCCTGCTAAACGCCGCTCCCACCCCCACCCTTACGGCGGCGAATATGATTCACGTTACCGCTAATTATCCAGATAAGTGTAATTGCGACGGTAAATCTCCTGAGAGCGCGACCTCCCCGCCAAGTTATTTGGGAAGGCGAGCGGGGAAGGAGAGACCGTCCGTCAACGGCTGATGGCCTCCGCAGACAGAGACAGAGAAAATCCAGAGAGGTTACGCGCACTCTCCACAGATGTATATTATTATTATAATAATGGGCGGCGGAGTGAGACTGCGCAGCCAGGCCAATGATTCACGACAGCATCATTGCTGATTATTATAATATCAAGTCGTCCATCTCAATCCGCCGGATAATATTTTTATTTTGTAAAGTGTAATTACTGAACTGTAATTTGCATCGGTCATGTTACCTACCTGCGGCATGATAGATGCTTGAAGGAGAGGGGCAGAGTCGGGTGGGGGGACTGGGCAGGAGGGGAGCCGAATGGAAGGGGAGAATCACACAGTAAGAAAATGTCTGGGAATCACGCAGTCTAAGACTTATCATAAGTTGTACTTTATATAATTGGACCGAGAGGGTGGGTGGGATTGAAATAATTGCCGAGGAAAGTATGCCCCGACCGGGCTCAGCCTATAAAGAACCGAATGGTAGCGGCAACCTCTCGGCCCACAACTATATTTGCCGTGTAATTTGGGCGAGAGGGAGGAATACGTAAAATGTGTTGCACATAGCATATATATGTGGGTAATAACAACATACGGTTGCCGTGAATTGCGAGATCACGAGCTCTCCGGCAAAGGAAAGGGCAAAGCAATCACGCACCGGACTCGCAGCCTTTGATTAATCTTGACACTCGGAACATGAAACCCCTCCATCAGGCAAAACAGAACAATGGCCACAACGCACGATACATAACGTAAAGGCTGGTATTTAACGTAATTGCTTTTAAATCCAGACGAAAATATTTTGCGACACACCGGTGCCAGAGAAAGTTTCCCGCACGACTGTTCCGCATGCCTCAATTCATCCTCCCAGAGTTATTCCACTGCTCCCACGAAGACGTCGATAACTCTCAGCGGCAGCCCCGGAAACGGCCAAAACCATAATTCCCGCAACAAACATTGCTCAGTATTTATCCCCCATTAGAGCAGTGATCTTTCCCAGGGCCTTTACGAACAGCTATTCGTGATTCTTTACCTCACTAGGATCAACGCGCGGACATGTTTATTAGGTGCTTTCGACCGATTCACGATCCGGACTCTTAGTATTCGTTTGCCCCTTCGCCTCTCGACACGTTCACAGCTTATTTCTACGTTAATGTGCCAAACGTTATACATCAAAATCAAACACCAGTCTTTGAAATGAGATCATTGATCGATTCTTGGAACATAATTGATATATTTTCATTAGATTCATTATTAATTAACACTCGGTTCAGCAATTTGGTTACAACATCATATGAGTAAAGCTGATTGTTAGTTTTGAACGAATAATTGAAATCCCAAACACTAGGAAACGCAGTTACACAATGCCGAGAGAGAGTGAGTTAAATAGAAGAGTAGCTAGAGAACAGAGTCGTATAATGAATTATAAACGAAACAATTATACAGATATTAATAAATATTTTTATATGTAGGAGCAAAAGTTTGAGCAATATTATTTACACTGGTCTGTGAGATGCTTTCCCCGTTCAGCCTGTATATTATATATTGGTATCATTACCAACTAATGCTTGATTTGTAAATTGAAGTTGACGGTGCCAGTAATATGTTGTAACAAAACAACAGTCTGCAGTAAATATACGGTATTTACAAGTGTACTAGACGAAGCATACGTCAAAGTCAATGCCAGAGAAATGTAAAAGCAATGTCTAACCACTAACGTCTACGTTGGAGATAAATTAATGTTTAAAATCATTTATTATAATAACAAAATCTATATAGCTACTTATTCGGAATACAATTCTAAAAACAATTACCATCTTTTATTTTAAGTGACGATTCTGAATATGGAACATTCTTCTAGTTTTTAACAGACAATAAACGGCAAGTAAGAAGTACCTCAAATTTCACAACCTCCATTATATTCCAACAAACAATTGGCAATACACACTTTCAATTCGATGAAATACAAATTAATCGGAAATATTAAACAAACGAAATGTAATACTAAAGTGAATTATGAATAAGTCATATATTCCCAGAATGCGTTCTACTGACTTTATTTCACAGGAAAATATTAATGAAAAAGATTATATGGCGTTCTCAATACATAACGTTATTAAAAACAAATGGTTTGATAAAACTGAAGACTAGCTTGATTAAAATATTCGCCTCAAAATATTTTTTCCGCCATTTAAAGACCACCAGTTTTCCTCAGGATTCTGTTATCTGGAAAGGATCAACACGCCGTAGATAGATATCAGGAACAATATCGTATATGCTTAAAAAGAGAGCGTGCCAAAAAGAAATAAAAAGTTTCCGTTTTTAGAAAGACTAGTCAGGAGTTGTCGGCTCTGTTACGCGTATTTTCTAACAGCATACTCCATATTTAACGTCACGTAAAGTACATTCTGGATTTTCGGAACACTTAGTTGTCCAACTTTTCAACTTCTGCAGGGAACAAATGGTTGCTGACATAAATTTTGTAAGCGCGGGACACTAGCGTCCCCGTTGGAAATGAAACCAACAATTGTTGACACATACGACAAAAAATTGAAAAAAAAAATTCCTTATTTATTTTGGACACAATCTCAAATTTATTAGCAAAGTACATTGAATCCATTAATTGTCGCAATGGATAAAATCGGGAAGGAGTGACGGAAGCAAAAGACCAATAAAAAAGTTGATATTTTAACAGTGATTTACGAAAAACTTCACTCTAACAGACAGAGTAAAAGAGATAGTAAATGGAAAGATATTGAGTCGTAAAGGTAGTATATTAGAAAGGTTTGAAAGAAGCTTCACTAAGACGAATCGATTTAGACAGTGCTCACGATATTAGGAAGAATTCGCAAGGGCTGATTTGTTGATGCTATGAAATTTAACAACTGAATACCGTAAAAAAGCAGTTACAACAACTACCTGCTTTCTACTATACCTGCTCTTGAACACTACGAACTAACTTGAAAATAAGAAATATTATGTCTCTCGACAAATAAGTTTAATAAATAATTAAACTATTCGTCTCTATTCCTCCTAAATTTACTAAATTGTAACAATAATACACGTACAACATTTATTTAGGACAAGGTAATTCTCATTTATCATACATTCCGTTGTCTTGGTGACCATTTTTCCATCTTGAATTGTTATATCCCTTCCTGCAGTTATACTACAAACAGTCTCAATGCGCGTTTGTCTTCGATTCTGTATGTCTATAAATTAACATTTTTATTAATTCCATTCGTTCTCAATTGAGAAAATAGATTAGGTGAATTCACGAAATTAGAAACTGTTGTCAACCTGTAACACTAAATGTGGCCATAATTATGACAATGGTCTTGTTTAGAGATATTTTCTGAATTGTATTTCAATTAATTAAAAAATATTTTTATATTATGCAACATTTATATTTATAATTTTATTAGTCTTGATTAATGGAAACTTATTATGAATATGAAATTGTGTGTATTTCATACGAAAATGTTTTTAATGTTTGAATTGACCTAGACCATTTTTTAAATTAACTGAATGTCATATAAGTAACTTAAAGCAATAAAAAACTAAGAGTTTTATTAGAAACAATAATTTTAAAGAAATAATTCATGAACATTTATTAATTATTTTTAAAAATAATCCATTTTTATCATTATAGACATTTATCATTATGAGTTTATAAGATTTTTAAATTGTTCCTAAAAAACTGGAGGGACGTATGGTAGTAAACTCATATATCTTTGTTTTCTTCTGTCACTGGTCTAGTGATAGTGTATAATGGAAGTAATTTAATATTTACTTGTACTTTTGGACTTTCTCTTACAAGAGACAGATCCAAAAAGTGGAATATAGAATCAACTGAAGAAGATTTATAGAACATCATATAAGGTACATTTTTCAAGAATCATCCATTGAAAGGAATGATCAGATACCAAAAAATTGTGGTCTATCATTTCAATATTATTATTTGATCACTGAGCAATTTACGTCCATGTAAAAACTTAATTGTCACGATTTTGGCCTCAACAAGCGTCACTGTACGCTATTATGTGTTTTTGAGTAGTTACATTCTCCATAAGCATATTGGGTAGTTCAAAAACGCGCTAAAGAGGACCACTTGTTATTTTAAGGTTATATTTACGTAAATTTGTTAAATATTTGACTTAGACCACTTTCATAATTGACACTAAATGAATTCCATTGAATACTAAAATTTCAACCTCTATCTAATGGTTCATTTTTAACAACATCATTACTTTAGTTTAAAACATGTTATGAAATGACTGATAACTCATTTTTTAATTTTTAACTTAGACCAGTCATAATTATGGGCTCTTATATGCAGTAACGAATCCAGATAAATATCTTTCTAAAACTTATATTTGATAAATCTAATAATTAATTCAACTCAAAATCATGTCTATTTTCCGTTGCATTTGTTACATATTAATAGGTAATAATGGTTTGGAAATAAAGATTTATATAACAATAATTAGTATTACATAATTTGAAAGAACACCTCCTACAAAATTCAAAACTATACAACAATTGATCTATCAAAATACAAATATCTATTGTTCAGTGAAGGGTAATTAATTCTTTGTCTGCGTTAGAGATTTCATATTTAATGAATTAAGAGCCAAAAGGTTGTCCACGTACCTATAAAATAAGGATAATACTTATAAAACAACTACCGACATATTATGGTATTACTCAATATATTTTTAATGAATTTTTGTATTTTCAACTAATAACCGATACGCTATAAATTTGAGACAATTTAATTCCTCAATTATCAGTAATGACGTAATGAAAAAAACTCATAGTGAAAGGTGTTAGTTTTCTTTTAATAACATAACTTCTCCCACAAAATGAATTTTTCTCACCACCGGAATGCGCCACTGATATATGACTCGGCAATGTCTTGAAAAAGGGTGTTTCCAGCTTGGCAAAACCTACTATCGTTTTCAGGTAAGTTAACCTCTCTTTATGCCTCTAATACGATACATGATACACATAAGGATGTGTGTGTGAGTGAGTTTAATATTAAATTTCACTAAAAACTGTAAAAATTAGGTCTTAAGATTAAATTCGTTTCTAAACCAAAATTTACAAGATCTACTTCTTACGGTCTGTGATTTCTCACGTTTTATTAGCAACTAGCTGATTGCCCGGTGTTGCCCGGGAGTATATTTATACTGATCTTATATTATTATCCCGGACAAGGTATTAATTCGATACTAATCTCTTGATAATATCGAACCTTTTATAATTAACACATTGTTTCCCCGCCGCATACCGACTGGGGTATCTGGAACGTCAATGTTCATCTCAACCCTCCCATCCTCCTTTCCCCCGCTACCACCAGGGGAGGGGATTTCACATTAACCAACATGATGAATGTCACTATTTTATTTAACTCAGCAAATTCCAAAACTCTGAATCCGAAGACAATCCAAGGCATATTGGTCATTTTATAATTATTCACCCACTCCTTAATTATTCACTTAAGGGAATAAACTGTAAACCTAACCGGTATTGGGAGTTTCATGGCACATCTTAGCAACAACGAAAAGGAATGCTTGGTCACTAATGTGGGAAATATTGTGAACAATTCTTTAACACCCCCAAGAACGTCTTTGTCGATATGAGGTGCACTTCAGTTTTACCGTCATGCTGAATATCTGTCCCTACGGGCACCTATGCCGTTAGGGGTTGAATTTGTACTTTAGCTACATAGATAATGACATATTAACCTAACTATTTATTTTACATTAATATCGGTTTTAATACGATTTTCACCCTATCAGCATACAATGTCTTACCACTAGTGTTTGGATGAAATTGTTTAATGCGTTCAAAAGTTGTACGGAACATACAATGATTGACAACAAATCATTTAGGACAGAACTGAAGGCGTATTTCTTGAGTAATACATGAATGGAGAAGGAGTGTCTTTTTTTGAGGCGCGCAGCTTGTAGAGGTGGCCGAAGGAAGAGGGGGAAAAAGCGGGTCACTTGTTGATTCTGTGGCGGCAGCGGCGCCAGCGGCCACGAGGGAGACGCGCAGACTTTCAGACTTCGCCTTCAATCAGACGCGTCTCGCTATCTTTATCCTAATTATATAACAACTCAAGCCATTAAATACTCTCGGTCACTGATATACGTATTACAATTAACAACTACACACTTATGTACAGCATGATTGACGTTACCAAATAAAACTTGCAAGGTGATTCAGAAAAAAACCTTACTGCCGCATACCTATATGGGGAAGAAGAAGCAATATTATAAGCGTACCAAAGCAAAATATTAAGTGTTAAATAATTCATTCCCAATGTAGTTCTCCATATGGGCGACAGAGAATGATCTTTATAGGCACAATACAATAAATAATGAAAGTAAATAACTAAAACATCAACATATTTAAACCAGGTGATATAAATACAAAACGACGACTATTCATTTACATTCTGCTAGGAATTACGCAAGAGATTACCGTCACTTTTCCTCAACTCCAGGAAATATTGAAGGGTAATTAAGAACCATACATCACAATTTACAATTTAATATATTTGTTGTCAATTGCAAGGACAGGCGAATTAATTTCAAGTGATAATCCTTGAGAAACTTTGGTTAAATGTATATTTTGTATTTTATCTATTTAATAACAGTTAAGCACAAAATTCTTTTCAATTCTTACCATAGGAACGTAATGTGAACACAGGTATCAAATAAAATCTGAAGGTACCAAAAGGACGGGCATTCCGTATATATTATAGAGAATTATCAACTCCATAAAAGTATAAAACATTAGTTTGATACCTTATCTACTTAATCGAATATCAATATAACTTGAAACCGCGAATGAATTTTGAAAATTAAACTTACAAATTTTCCCCGGAGAGGGGTGGGGGGTTAGAACGGGATAGAATGTTTTATATGCACAATTAGGCGATACAATTTAATTTAATCAAACGTACGATTGATCACTTTATCAATTCTTCCTTTCGCAAAACGATTTTTTGCAACTGCACAGTCTTTGTTAACATATTACCCCTTTTTTCAGTTCTTTTTCTTTCTAAAACTATTCTGTTTGGGTACAGCATCCTGAAACTCATTCTTATAAGTTGATTCTGCCAGTTTTATCCTTTTTCCCCCCTTCAGGAACATGCAACACTTTGCCTTCCACACAGCACGGTAGCCTCAGTTTTAGGTTTTTTACCGATCCTTAATACAAGTAAATTTAAACCTTATACATAACTTATATGCAGCTAAAGACACCTATTTTACAAATATGTACCATTAAAGAGTTAAAAGCGAGGGTGGTTGTGGATTACCTTCTGTCGAAATGCTGTTAAAATTTTAGCCTCAGATGTAAGACGCGAAAACAACAGTTTTTCACAAGATGCAGTCAAAACTTGATCAAGTCGGCTGCCAGAACAGTTACAATTTTCCACCCCTCTTTATGAACCTCCATCGTTATCCAGTAAAAAAATAGGGTATCCCGTCCTACCCCCTATCCCGTTCCGCCCCGACTTCCCCTAATCATTTTCCTCGATGGATATACTTATTACAATCAGAAAACACTCACTAACAATTCTTTCCATATTTATTCTTATAATGTGAGAATTCCAATGTAGGGAAGAATGGTTTTTATTCAATTTAATGGGAAAATTGCCGAAAATATAAATAATGTAAATAAACCATATTAACATAAATAAATAAAAATGAATTATATAAATTATGGAAAATTAAACAAGGTTAGTTACACTTTGGGTTGGAAATGATAAATTCCATACAGACTGCAAGTCGCTAGGAATGAGAACGAAAACTTAGGTTTTCCAAACAGGGTACACAAAACATTCGATAAATCTATTACAAATCTGAAAACATGAAACTGATCTTCTAAATAAATATATACATAACAATGTTACAAAAACAAGTTTCGTCGAAAAATTACAGTTATATGTTATTCGGAATATTGGGCCGAGAATTATTGCGGAATGAAGTTTAATTGCAAAGATTATTTACTTCAGAGCCTATATTTTCAGGTTTTCAACTGTCTGATTTGGAGGCTGTATATTGAATAACAGTAATATGCAAGGAATGTTAACCTAAACATTAAAACTCATTGTTTATACCTTATATTAAATGTTAAAGATTTACTAAGGGAAGGGAAATCAGTAGTCTGAATCCTGTTCATTATTTTTTATTTAAATATAAGTTGCCTAGATTGCATCTGAAAAGAAGTTGTATATTGAAATATAATTAGAGTAACAGTTTCACAAGAGACTTAATTATAAAAGAACTTTATTATGATAAAATTATAGATTTTTTAAACGATGGCGATGAGAAGCTTAATACCAATTAGTGTGACATCATGATGATTTTCGGCTTCTGTAAGAGGCAAAAGGCCCAGTTCTGGCTGGGCACTATCTATTAAAGACACGTCTGTGTTCTCCATAGCCTGGCACACGCGAGCCTGTTGTAAATCTATCTTTATCAATATTTACGTATTTTCACAGCAGGCAGCAACAGCAGCAGCGCCGACAGAATAAATAAAACTCGCGATTTGCAGTTAATTCCGTGCATTTGTGCAGTCAAACTGTCATGTGCCTGGTTAATTGACCAGATATTAATTGACAGGACAAAATGGGATTTCTAGCTTCGCGGATGGTCGCAACTAAATGAGAAAATTAGTGAGGCTATGAAATGCCCTCCTCTCCCCAACCCCGTGTCTCCAGCGTAATTCACAATCGGTTTCCTCTCGCGTGAAGAGATCCCAGGTAAAATCGCCGGCGCGCCTTGGAATTCGCCCCGCTACAACTTTGTACATTTTATCCCTCGCACCATTTAAATGACGAAAAACTTCTCTTAAATGTTCCAAAAACTTCTATTATTATTATTCAGATATGTAGAGTAATTGTTGTGTGGACCGCGCTGTAAGCTAACGAAGATTTATGAGTATTTAATCTCTTAGGACGTCTACGCCATGTAAATTCTATAACAACAGACTAAGAATTATAACTCGAAATTTTAATTCTTGTGACTATGATATAAACGTAAAGGTAGCTGACGTATTCAAATAAAAGGTTCCTATCCAGATTTACTTTCAATTATTTTGGTAATGCTTCAATTGATGATTCGCAGTCTGTAATCTGTTCCCAAACAAAAGATAGTGTATTGTTATTATTAATATTAGAATAGTAGCAGCCCGGCCGCTCGCAAGGCGTGCTGAAGCTGAAGACGCGGCGGGTATGGAGTATGGCATGGCATAAGGTAACGGCGCGCGGCGTTCCTTCCTGCACAACGCAGCACATGCGCTCTAGCCGCACGATTTGTTTTGATTACGGCCCCCCTGCAATGAATAATGGATGCACAGTATATTGCAATAACACGAAAGAGCGACAGGGACGGAGAGACGGCGCCATGACTCACTGGACAAATAACGCAAAATTCAGCAGCTGGTGGGAAGGGTGCCTTACCTCGAACCCCAGACCAAACCAAAACCAGCTTTCTCAGGCTTCTGTTGCAGCTAAGGCAGACATCAGTCTAGTACGGCGAAAACTCAGAAAATCAAACTCTTATATTCGCTATTGGCGTGGTAACTTGAGAAGTTTGAAACAATACAAAACTCAACAACATATTCATGTTATAACTGACAATGAAAATTCACACTGTGGAATGGCCAAGACGTTTCGTTAAGAATTATTTATTCGCTAAGAAATATTATTTACCTATTGAGTTTCGTGCTGTGTTCTTGTGTTAACATTTTTTCTCCACTTAACGAAAGAGCAGAAATGTTGTGTGGTAATTATTAATTTACTGTCTGTATTGTGACTTCTTTATAATTAAAATATGTATTATTTAGATACGGAAGAATGTTAAAAATTTTAGCAACAGTATGCGTTATGGGATGGTTATTAGGAGATTTAATTTTGAGCAAACTTACGGTAACGTATCAGAACATATCTTACAGATGCAAATTAGCCGAACTGTTTTAGAAATTTATTGTTAACATACCGAACACGTAATTTTTCTTAGTTAATTAATTATTTATAACCGACTCCTTAAACATTGTATATTTTGAACATAGTCAGTTTTCAATTTTTATTTTGTCCAAATTGGCTGCAATTTATTCATCACTTTCGATTATTAGTATTAATGATCTAACTATAAAAAATTCTCTGCAGTTGCCTGAAACAGATTGAAAATTCCACTTCTCGGAGAGACGAGATCATTCGAATACTACAACACCATGTTCGAAGATCATGCGCATTAGTCTCAAGTAAGAGAAGTAGAACTGTTTTTACCACACAACAGAGTGAAAACAGAACTTACCAAAGCTTTTTCACTAAGACGTAGAACTAGGTGAAAATATTTCAGAAAAATAAATTACGATAGGGTAGAAGAAGGAAGAAAATGTCATGATGAAACACAAGGGGAAATGGTTTTTTGCGGTATATGGTTAAATAGAGTATCCCTGAGATTGAAAGACGTTACAGAGCAATAAAACCCAAACATGTTGACGCCTGAAGTTTCTAATGCTGTGATATTTCATCAGTAACTTGACAGTGGAAATTTTCGAGCGATTACCTAACTCCGCCCGGATTCACGGCGTGGATACTTGACATTGGAGAGCCACCGATGGAAGTAATATATCTGGGAGATTCAAAACATAGACAGGTAAATATATTGGAAAGAGTAAGGTTCATGAAAAAGAGAGGCAGGAGTTGGCGAGTCTGTTTTAGATTTGTTACGTTGGTCTTGGCTTGGATGATGTAGGTCTCGTCGTCGTTTGACATGATTCAACAAGAGAGCAAGGTGCTCATTTCCTACGCGGAAAGCCAGACAAATTTTTATGTGGTTTCTACCTGAACAGAAAAAATGACGCCGAGGAAGGACAGTGCGACGCCTGATGACGAGCGGCTATTTTCATATAACACAGAAACCGGTATTGTTAGTCCATAAAATTTCTTCGTTAGAAACTTTTATTCAAATTACTCATGCTGTCGATTTAGATCAGAAATTATATTTTTGCAAATATGTTTCTATGAGAAGGCACTTAATCAGTAGGGCCCTTTGATAATGTCGCACCGCTCTATATTTTAGTTATTAAGGAATTATATTGTAATATTTATTTTGATTTTAAATATTATTTTTCCTAAAAAGCTAGCTCAGTAAGAATAGTTTTTTTTAAATATGTTGTATAGTACTGAATTGTCAAATATAAATTTATTTATTCGAACCAGTACAATAATATTCCCATAAAAATAGTTTCACCTCACAAATTATTTCAAAAGACTCCCAAGAATCGAAGGTATAAAAAAACTATTCTTCGTCTCAGGGAAGAAAGGGTTAGGATACGACCTCGCCGTACGACTCTGAACACTCGTTAAAAAGAATTAACCTAAATGAATAACACACCCATATGGCGTGAAATAAAATCATGATTAATAGGTTCCCTAGTAGAAACGATGCGCCTGCTATTTAAATATGTTCTATGCTATTTACAATTTTATTTCTGACTATTCGATAGTTGTATTAATTTATTTCACAGAAGCCAGATAAACTTAACTATTAAAATTAACCTGCTAACTATGATACTACAGGATAATCAGCTATCGAGACCTTGCAAATGATCTAATCCCCTTTTTCCTAACGACGGGCACACTTTTTCAATGCTGGAAACATTAAAATCTTACTTTCTTATACCATAATTTCTTCAATTATAAACCTGGCATTGTTAACTAATTTCATAACATGTAAGGTAGTCAAAAATGGAGGCAAATGATTAACATTTGAGATACTTAGAAATGCAAATATTATTAGTGGAAATGGATGATTTTGGCAACAAATTTTTATTAATTTGATACTTTTGCCGTTCAATAATTTTAGAAAGTTTAACTGAGTTATTCATGGTTTCTGTGCAAGTTTAGTTGCGTTGGACACAGGCAGGGAAAAACTGTACTCCGTACTGGAAACTGCGAGTTAGCAATTACGAACGGATTACGGACGTGCGCCAGGCCAACGTGGTTCGATGGACACCCACTTCCTAAGTTCATAATAACAACAACAAAAATTGTTTAAGACAAACGTCTCGTTTACAAAAATTCCTTACATTTTAATCGGACTTTACATATTTTACTTCTATATTGGCAATTATAAACGGGAAAAGTTTGCACCCAGAACTCTGGCGTCATATGCAGCGTGTCAATCTTTCAATTGTATATATCGGAAGATAAATTGAGATGTACACAAATTTATTATTACGGAGTGTAGGATTTCAATTATTAAACTACGCCGTTCATTGTTTCGGTGTTTCATTTAAAAAGAGAGAATTTATATTATCCTAGCTGATGAAAATACTAAAAATGAATTATTTAATTTGAACGAACACACCCCTACTTCATTTCCTTATCAAACGCGGATAGAAATTATTAGCTATTAGAAATTCCAAAGTGCGAATCATCTTTTATGAATTATAATAAAGAACTCTTGTATAACCAAACAAAGCCTCAGCAAGAAGAAATTAAAAAATGTATATATATATATATATATATATTCCCCCACGTCAAAAATGTAAGACGCTTTCAGCTCTAATTTTGGCATAGTCACATTAAATAATGTTGCTACATAAAACACAAATAACATTTTCGTATTCCAAATATCAGTACCAAATAGTGTTAAAATTCTGAAGATTTTGTTTGGTTAATCACTATAAATCTTGAATATTCTGGTCACAGACTTATTGTTATTTCTACACAGTACTGCATGAGATTCCAAACTCATTATAGTATAGCACCTTTACTAAAACTACTGGAGAAAAATTTTGAAATTACAGGATCGTAGAAAATTTTATTCCAAATACAACAAATCTTAATAATTGGTGATGCGCCTCACACATTAGCAATTAAAGAATAATACAGCCTTACGTCTAAGCTAAGCAGAAATGTTTTCAACTTGCAATGACTGTAGATCATGTAGGGGACGCCTTTTTACTACCGAAATCCTAAAGTTCTAAGACTTACATATTGGTTCCGCGATCACCAAAATTAGAACGCTTAAAACATTTCTAGTTGAATTTATAGTATAAACTTGATTATGTCAATTTCGTGTAATATTTTATGCAAATAAAGTTTTTTACAACATAATAATACTATTATGGCTCATTAGGGCTCATTTTCCTTGAAAGATGAAATTTGTACCCATAAGCAGATCTTATGGACTCTAAAATCAGATCGGAGTAAGATAAAGAGTAAAAATAATTTAAACTAAAACGGGACGAGTTAAGATGTTTAAAATATATATATGTCAATCTTCTCAGACAATTAATGACAGGAAAAAATCAAGAAAATTTGCAACTGTAAATCGGTATTTATTTGAGCCAAAACGGAGATGCAACCTGACTTTTCTGTTTTAATTTCACAATTTAACCTGTGGGAGTGAACTGATACTAGCAGTTTTTACAAATATATAAAGTTTTAGTCAAGACTGTATGATTTTCGTCGTGAAACGTAGTGGGAGACCACGAACCCCTTGTAAACCCGCCACGTTTTGCTAACTTCACGCATATTTATCGAACGGAAGTAATAATTAGAAATACAAATCAAATTATAGATAACAATTTTAAACGTATATCCGTTCCGAAATATGGACGAGAAAATGTAATGGAGTTATCAAAGCTTTCTATATAATCCAACAAAACCAATATTTCACCAATCGAACTCAATTAAAACAGAGAAGGCTCTACTTTCCGTTTTTATTTCATGCACAGTAGAACTTGCCATTCCGCATTGTCAGCGAGGAAGCCGGATCGCAATCTAAATCAAATCAAAGTTTGGATTCAATTGCGCACCAAAAAAATCTCAATATAGATTTTCTGTTATTTCCTTTTCATCTGTGAGAAGCGATATTTATACTTACGAGTGGCAGTAAGTGGGTTGGCAGGGATTTATTGGAAACAACAAAACATTTTTTCAAAAAATATTATTCTTTTCGCCATAAACTAAATTATGCTTTCAGTGACTACTTTGATCAACTCGCAATACTAGCCAGGTGGAGGCAACTTTGAGTAATTTCTTCTTTAAGTAGCAAAAAAGTCCATAAATCGGCTTAAAAACTATTAAGTAAAATTGAACTTATATAATAGAATTATGTTATTTGAGATCAAAAGTATTGTGTAGCAGTTTTTATTACACAATAACAATCACTGTTTACGTAGTGTGTTATTCAAATCTCTGCTCAACAAAAAAATGATTATATGGTTTTAAAAAAGCAATTCTGAAACACATCGAATACAAACGGAAGGCTTAAAAGAACAATAATTAAAGAACATAAAAGTATAAAGCATTCGAGTGGATGAAAGTATATTACTTAATTCACTTCAAGCAGAAAGAATTCACGCTATATTCTTTATATCAAGCTGATAGTAAATGCTATAAGATCGCGCATTTGTTAATTGGTTTTAAATACAAGTTGACCAAAAACTGGAGAATTTTGAAGATTAATGCATATTAACAGTAACTCACAGCCATTGTATTAATGGTAAATTACATTTTCTGTACGTTTGTCTATAATCATATTTTTTTGTAATAAATAATAGCCTACACCACATCAATCTAAGTATCACTGAAATGAATGTAACTTAAAACAATTTGAATTTCAATCATTATTTTACGACGACCGCCAGAAAACCTACAATCTGCAAATATATGTCGACTAAGATGTAGAAATCCAAATCACAAATGTTCGAAGGGAAAATATTTCACACAAATATCTCATAGAGTAAAACCAAAGCGGCCGTAAAGAATTTGCATAAATCTGTCTAATTGTCCCACATGGCCAATACTACGAAACTGTAATAAGCTTTGGGCAATCCTCGCATCGATTTGTAGGGTTGCAAGCATACAACTCAGTGAATTCATTAAAGCCGTACAATTGTCTGTGGTTTCCTCGAGAGCTTAGGGAGCTGCTTTTTAAAATCAATAACCCGCCAGCTCTATTAAAATGCTCCCGGAAAGGAAAAGAATCGAAATCAGTGGAGAAATTGTCATCATAATGTCTGACGAAGGAAAGATTATTAAAACATTTAATTGCTATCAGACAGAAATAGATAATATTAAATTATTTTCGTGTGTTAATTAATTTAAGTCAATTAATGCATGGTTTGGATATTTTTTAATATGGATTGGGTTCTGAACATAAAAAGGAAACTGTTATTAAATAGATACATAATACTTGATTTAGATTGAGTGCAGAACGTCAATTTTTGTCTTCTGAATGACTTCACCTCTAAGTTTAGGACACCCTAAGTTGAGTGGTGTGTATTGCCATATGAAAAAAGTAAAAGCGATCAATGAGAAATTCGTTCTCAAATAACATCACTGAAAAAATTTCTTACTCAACTAAAAATCCAAGTTTACAGTTATTATATCCAGGGATAATTATTTTTATTACTATTATTATTATAAAAAATACTGAATTATTAAAAAAACAGTTCTACGTGCGATATCAGAATTTCAATAAGCTTTCCTTCAAATTAAAAGTATAAAATTATTCCAGATAAATTTCATGAAATTTAGAAGACAGGGTGTGGTGAGTAATTCAAAAACATTGAACGTTTAACACTTCCTGTATTCAGCTTAAAGTGAAAGTTGCATAAATCATACCGCAGGAGAAAAACAGACTACTTTAGAAGATTACATTAAGAAAATGTTAAGGGGACGTCTATGAAATTCTATGCTTAAAGTAAGCGCTTATGAAAGCAAAACAATAACAAAGTCCCAAGAAAAGAGTGAAGCAATATTTTAATAAAGTTTATGAAAAATAAATAAATTTATACATAAAAGATAGTTTTTAAATATATTAGTGAGGATATAAAGCATTGTAGAACTGACAAAATTCTGATAAAATAGAACCCTTTCTTCCTGCATCACACGCAGATTGTATTAAAAATCAACGTTTTTAAAAACATTAAACTAAGAGAAATAATTTATTACCAATTTTGACTTTTTACGACATGTAGACCAAAATATGTAACCTAAGGTACCTGCCAAATGGTTTAAAGTTCAATGTAATCCTTAATTGACACTCAGAACGTCTAGGGGTTCCTTATGCGAGTAGAAACTATTTCTCATCGTTGACTACTTTGGTTGCAGGGCAGAGATGAGTGAAACCATCAAAGACACGAAACTAATGCCACCGACATTCGAAATGAGTATGTTTCGTCGTGCCAGAGGCGAACGCAACTCTATCGGTCTCTTAAATATAACAGTTTCGTCGATGATATTCCTAAACGTGACAAAGCAAAGTGACAGGTTGTCTATGAAAAAAAAAACGTTCGCCGGCGGCCGTGCGCTGATTTTAGACAATGGCACAATGGCAGCAAGAGAAGCGCCCATTGTACAAATTCGTCCCTGCGGGGTCCGAGAGAAGTTTTCCTCCACCAGAGGCACTAATACGCTTTGTCGGCAATAACAAAATACATTCTACTGAAACAAGCTTCTCCGACATTCACGCTAAGGACAGTTCCATGGCTTCCAACGACGGCAGATCCTTCTCTACACGTTTTTAGGAGCCGATTGACGTAAAGTTTTCATTCACCTTCTAGAGAAACTTTTAAAAAGTCTAAGTGGTATTATAACTCAAGCTTATGACATTTATTTTACGATTATACTTACGTAAGAATAATTATAAAGAGCATTGGAAACCTGCCCTAGTTCATTCAGATTTAGCAAAAAACTATCAGAATTTTAGCAATAATTTGAAAAAAAAAATTATAAAACAGTGTTTACCGTACCGCTATATTGTATAACTTTAGATGGAAACAATGACCATCAGGGTTACAAATACATTAATCACGACAGAACGGAGATCCTAACATGAATTATAGCACAGATCAAATTAATTAACGGATAAGAACGAGAAAATCTTGACCGGACCAGGAATTGAACCCGGTAGGAGAGTTTCGATTTCTTCTGTTCTTGAGTCGAATTACTTTTTATGTACGTAAAAATGAATGAATCACGGGTTCCTTTAAAATAACTAAAATTCAGAAACCATATAAATAAATAAAAATAATTAACGCCTGATAAAATATTGTAAATTTAGTATGATAAAAAATAATTTAAAAAGATGGACGTTTCAACGCACCTTTGTGTCATTGTACGTATGACAGTCTGAAAATAAAGTAAGGAACTAAAACACAGTTAAATATAGACAATAACAAAAAAACTTAAATAAGACACCATATAAATTTTGAAGATTTTCAATGTCAAGTTTCATATTTACAGCATTTGGTGTTCTTTAATGTACAACGTTTCATAACTCATGCTTTTACATTAATGAGGTTGGTTATCTGTCTAACATAATGGCGTTATCCAAATTGTAATCAAAAATAAAAAAAATAGCTTAGTAATAAGGTAGTGTTTACAGGCTGAAAGTTTAAAATTAGATGTTCTTCAACTCTTGTATTTAAAGACGTTTCGGTTTGTCGATGCAATAAGAGCCACTGTTATGAATAATATTGGCGGTAGAAAAATGTTAGAAATTTTGGGATCACCATTTTTAAAATTTATTCTTTGTTATTATTTTCCATACCCAAATTTTCTGCTTTTTAAGGTCACACGCTTTATTATTAAACCCTATAATGTAAAAGTAGAGTTCCTCTAGCATGTTATACTAATCAATTTAGATTCGTCGGTACCAAAGTAATCTGGTTACAAATATTAGTTAATTGCGGGCATTTGCCCAGATTCCCTGCAGTTAAAGGTTAACATCTATTGTGTTTAACTGAATAATATAAACAACACTTCTGTCTTCAAATCGAGTGTAATATTAACGCTTCTTGCATTAAGGGGATACGAAACCGATGGCCGACGAACCAATTTCGATTAAACTTTATATTTCAATTATTCAGAGACGTAATAAGTGCTTACGAAGTATCAAACCGACATAAGTCATCTTGAGATAAACGTTCCAATAGCAGATTTTAAGTGAATCGACAAGTATTCTCTACGTTTTTTAGGAAAACAGTTTAATTCATTATGTATTCGTTGGTAAATAATTTTGAGGTTATCTTAAACTGTCACCCACAAGCTGAAAAAGTTTAAACATAAAATAATTGGTCCAATTTTATTTCTACGAGGTAAGTGAACTATATATTAGTTATAAAGTGTAGGCGAGAAGACAATCTTTTAAATACTACTACGGAGTAACCAAAATTTACAAATACATTTTATACTGTAACTCGTTAAACAAAAAAGATAAAAGCCCCGATTCTGTCGTACAAAAGTATTTGAGCCAAAAATAACGCTAAGAATTGTGCATATAATGTTTTCATTTCCGTATGAAAGACTGGTACCGAGTTAGTACCGGAATACTAATAGATGTGAATAGTTATACGGTGTAAACAGGAGAGTCATGAGCCACTGAGAAGATCCATCAGAATAGTTTGCATCGACCCAGAGTCAGCCTTAAGTTGATTATGTCCTTAAAAGTATTAAATCATTTTTAATTTGACGACATTTAGAAAAAGTAACAAAATGAGTAGTGTTTTTTAAATTTATTATGTAAAAAATAAATCGGACATTCTAACAACATTGACTTCGGTTCTGGATGAAACACGATATAATTTTATCCGCAAAGCTCTATCGTATAATAAGGCTTTTTTAATCGTTTACATGATATTTCTTTTGTTTTTTCTTGGCATCCATTTAAATACTATACCGCAGCAATGTAGTGACTAATAAAAAGAGATGTTTTTCCTAATTCCCTAGCGCTTTCTTATCATTATACTGTATTAGTACTCGCGAGATTTTCCCCGCCAATTTCGTAAAAAAATTACATTACTGCACAGTTTTCAAGCGTTTTTTTGGTTCAATAATCTGAGAAGGTTTCGTGCACACATAGAAAGAGTAAACTCTGACATAACGCATTTACATAGCGCTGGCGGATGTTTGCAGGCGAGCTGCACTGCTGATATCCGAAGTGATTATTTATAGTGAAACAGAACAAAGTTTAAATATTTTAAAGGTTGCTCCCTAGCATATATCATACACAAGTCTATTTTTAAGCTGTTTCCTTGAAGCGTGAATAGGTTGTCTTATTTCAATCGGGAAGTATTTATATTTATCTTTGTGCGCGCGATGCGAGACATATGTTAAGAAATTTACTTTCCAAACATCCGGCCACGCATTACAATATCTAATTCAAACGCCTCGCCTGCCTCTTCGTTGGCAACGTGGACCGACATTTTCCCCATACGTTATCGAGGCACCGTACGGTAAATAATTCAATGAATCGAGTAAAACAAAACAAGGCAATAATAGCGAACAATCTGCGCGAGGACGTAAATAATGAACGAAGTTTCTCGTTACGTAGCTATCTCATCCATCTTTCGCATTATAGTTTTCATACAACATATTGGATGTCCCCATTTGTCGCTGAAATACTGGCGTGTCGTATACATTATTCAGTTATTATATTCCCCAATAAAACATTCCCGCAGCAGCAGTTTTATATGTCGCCATATCGGTGTAATAACTTCAGGGTACCATCGACCCTGATTTTGACAAGCGACGACTGTCATATCTTGATAGAAGACGTGCTATATTTTTCCAATGCGTATATTCAAGCAATTCCGCGTCAGTTGGTAATGCGACTATGCGTTGCCGTAGCCGTGGCAGAAAAATAAAGTGTGTAAACAACGGCGCAGTACGAGAAACAATGTTATATCATTTATGAAAGCAAAAACAAAGGTAGCTGAAACGGCAGGGGACGGGGAAAGGAAACCTTTCCTTTCGAAATACAAAAATGGACCCGATTCGTGTTGGTATAAAGGGCTATGCAAACCATAAAAAATCGTCCCGACGTTTAATTTTCTGCGGCAATGAAGATTTGCCGATTTTAATTTAAATAATATGTTCGTCGCGTTTTGTGAATATGGAACAAAGAGGAGAATGGTCGTAAGTTATCGACAGATGTGCATTATGATATAAACTTTATATGGTGCTATAAAGTAACAATTTTAGATTAGATATAAAAGATAAATAAGCCGGGCATTCTTCCTGGATCCAATAAAGCCGTAATTACGCTGCCTTATCGACTAGAATTGTTATCATATTGGCAGACTGGCCGGAATACAGGCTGTTTACCACGTCAGATGCCTCCACTATAATTTCCTACAAAATATTCACCCAAGCATAAATATACACTGGAAGTATCTACATCTAACTGGCTGTTCAATCCAATACTCAAAGGGAGGTGAACAACATACGACCCAATGAAAGCAGTTAACTACTTAGATACACAGATGTGTACAAGACAAAGTGAAACATTTCACACCTTTGAGAATTATTAAATTCATAAATGCCTCAAAGACACCCATTCGAAAGATTCATGAAACTCTTGTACCTTCCTCGAAAATGATAGTGTTTCCGATGTCCTGTGGTCCCAGAGGTCCCGGACATGGATATAAGTTCCCCTAATCATGCACAGTCACTAATAACCTACCAGTTAGTACGATTATAAATAAATAATAATAATAGTGTTACTTTTCGATTGAGAGATGCAACAAGTAACTCGTGGAAGATGAATTATTCAGTAAAAAAAGGAAAAAATAAATCTTGAAATTTAAGCTAGAACTATTAGAGATATCGAATATAGATTAATGCGTCCGTGGTAAAATTATTTGAAAGAAAATTATGGTAATCGCCCATTATAAATTCTCTCTCCCTGTAACTCTGCAAATAAGTAAGCAAAGCTAGCTTAAAATATGGGTTCAGTCACGATAAGTAAGTGGCACCTTTGTTACTTTTCTCACACGATGAAGTAAGCTTTTTAATATTATAAGAGAGGCGGTCGCGACAGAAAACAGTAATTTACTTTATCTGTGACAGCAAGAGCGGCGATACGCTGTTGTCGTAAACCAAGCGAGCAAATCGAACGCAATAATACGACGAGGCCCGGCCCGGCCGCTACCAGACTATTCTAATGACTACAGTCTGTCCCACAACGGAGGAGCAGCTTGCTCGGAGATCACTCAAATAATTCAACGAACTCATTTTTAGGCAGGTGTAACTCAAGGAACGAGAAACCTACAAAATCTGCGATTTCCACGAATTTCAGGCTGTAGCCTTTCCGACTACTTATAAATATCTCAACAGGTTTGATTTATTCACTCCACTGAATGCATTTTCAATAAGATAGGCAAATAAAGACTAGAAAATTTTGTTTTGATAGTTAAGGAATAAAATAGAATCTAACTTTGCTATGAATAATTTTGAACATCCCTAGCGCTCCAACTGAATGGCCATCCGTATGGCCGGATTCCAGTTCAGACAAATTCATCGATTTTTATTAATATTATTTTTAATCAATTGTCCTTAAAGAACCATGAACTGAGTGTGCCTCATTATTTATCATCTACTTCTAAGTCTTTAATCTGACTGATTTTTTATACTTTTCCAGACTTCGGAAATGTGTTCCAGTTCATCTTACAGACGGCGTCCATTCATAATGAAGATATAGATACTGAAATCAAAATGACACGTTATATACCAGATATTCTGAATAAATGCAAACACCATGTTTTATATACCGTTTAATTACACTCACCTTGAAGTATAGTCTTGTAAGAATATATTCAATGTTACAATACTACTATATGCGCCATAATCAATTTGGTGCGCATTGTAACTTATTGCAGATACATAATGAACTTAAAAAAAATTCTAGGCTACGTGAAGACCGAAAAAATAATTGCTAAAGAAAATATGGATGGTGATTATATGACCGTTACATCGTCATTTGGTGAGAATTCGCGAGCGAATTGAATTCAAACAAGTTTCGAACGCCCTTCACACAGAATAGCACTTAACATAACGTAGTGGAATAGTATATTTTCGCTAATGACGCTTAGTATTAGGTTTTATCTGAGGCGACAGACTGTCTGTAAGTTAAGAAACCGCGGGCTGCTGATAGGAGCCGGTAACGACGCGGCGCCATCAGCGACGCTCCGTAAGTCAAACTCACCTCACCCTCACGAAGAGTAACAAATACAACAAAAATAGAAACACTCCTTCACAAGCATTAACCGTAAATACCAAAAACATAAAATTAATTTACACAAGCGTCAAATTTAGGTAACTTTCTTCTTAACGTTTCCTTTCATTCAAATCAAAGGATAAATTCAAAATCATTGCTGGTTAGTTAAAAATAAATTTTAATAAATGTTAGTTTAATTTATTCTACTACACACCATAATTGTGGCAAGCAAACCATATAAATTAAAGAGTAAGTGAAAATTTCAGTAGAACGTAGAGGGCAATAATAGCTGGAGAGGGCAGAGATCATATTAAATTAAGATGTTAGTGAAAAACAGGAAAATATTGAGAATCGAACAATATTTCTGCTCATATCAAATGGAAACGCAAAAAGATAGGTCTGCTGACCCCAAGTAACCTGGTCAAACGAATACCAATAGCGGCTAATGAATATTTAAGTCGTGTGCTACATCATCCCTACCAACAAATTCTACGACGATAATTATAATAATTAATAATACCACAGCAGGTATACTCTGCCGAAAATGACCCGACCCGTAATATGCTACATTTCTCATTCCTTCTACATAAAATGTAATAAAGTATATTTTTAAAAGCATAAAAATTTAAAACCAAGAAAACACTAAACTATTTTCCTTACTAACATATTTTAAATAATGTTTATTTTAGGAATAAGGCACACGAGATGGCAGCTCTGTAAGCAGGATCGTGAGGTAATTTTCACAGTATACTGAAAGTGTTCCAAACGCCGCCCTTTAAACGTTTTTTTTCGTAGAATATTCGTCTGTGATTTTTTAAATACCAGGCAATTTTTTTGTTTTAAAATAAATTTTACAATTACTGAATAATTCGAATTTATTTTGATTTGCTACTTATGCCACCCCGTGTCTACGCGGCCATAAAAAATATCAAAATATTAATTTTTTACAAACTTCCCGATACCATAAAATAATTAAGAAACAATCCAGTTGCATTCAAAAAAGATCTTAATAATTATTACTAGCCACTCCTCCAACTCTGTAAATGAGTTTTCCGAAAATAATTGTAGTTCTGAATAAACTTGAAATCTTGGAAATTTTAATGTAAATAGTTAGTTTGAACTGTTAGTAATTTTTTATAACTCAAATAAAAATAATTTTGATTTTATAATGTAAAGGAAAAATTAGCATTTTATTTCATGGCAAATTATTCTAGTATAAAATAAGCTAATTAATTAGATATAGGTATACAACAATGCAAGAGTATCTCTAACACTTCCCACATCCTTGAAACTTAATTAAATAATAATAAAATGCAAACAATTTTGTAGAAGTTAATTTAAAAAAAATTATAGTCAATTACGCTGAAAAACAAGTGAATTGGGAGCGTGAGTAGGCTAATATGTAAACACCCCCTCCCACACACATACACACAATATATATATATATACCGAAGGAGCGGAGTGTCATGAAAAGACAGGGCGGTTTCGATCCGAACACTAAAGATCGGTTTTGCCCATCTCCAATAAAGTGGTGTTCCGTCCTTCGGAATATAGAAGGAAAGGGCCTCCATAGGGAAGAGTAGAGGGTAAGTAGTGAGCTTACCGTATGGTTGCTCTAACCATCTGAGCTATCTAAGTCGACTGCCACATCCGATGTAACATTCCTCCACTTTTGTAAACCTAAGCTCGACTCACCTACAATTTGTTAATCACATTCTTCACAACCTCAGCAGAGGTAAGCGGGAGGTCCCAGGTTCTATTCCCGACTCCGGTCGACATTTTTCCGTATCATCTAATTTTACTTCCACGTCCGTTAACGGAGCTTCAACCGTAGCAATTATTTTCTCTTGAGGTAAATAGGTTAAAATGCGATATTTGCTGTCGAATTCACCATTTTCGATGTCTACTATCAATGACACTCCCGAAGTCGGTTGTCACATGTTCAACGCCAACAAACATGAGAAAGGGTAGACACAGTTAATTATGAAAACATTATATAGCCTGAGGTTTGCGTTGAATTAATTTTGACTTTCTTAAAGGTATCTGGGGAAATTTCACTTGAAATGTGGAAGTATATTCGCCATGTCGTTCAACCCCAGCCGTTATCCAGAACGATGAATATAAAAACATCCAAATGAGCAAGAGGCTAGTGGAGGATACTTGTGGGAGCTATGTCTCGCAGGTATTTCTACAGCCTGGTTCTCTCTCTTATTTCAAGGTTCTTTTGGGAGGTGTATGCACTGGGGCCGCAGACCTTGGGCATATGGTAAGAGTTGTACGCTGACCCCATTAACTTATATCAGTCCGCTAACTGCCTCCTAAAACTGGCGAAGACACGGAGGACGTAATGCTGCGACCCCACAGGAAACTCTTCTCCCGTCATTCGGAAGAGCAAGAGAATAGTATCCAATAGCCCGACCTACCTGAAGCAGGTTTTCTAGGGTTTTCCCTGTATCTCTTACACCGGGTAGGATCCTTAAACTATAGCCCGGGGGCCTCAGTCAACCCTTGGCTATCTTGGTCTACCTTTTACGTACCCCCTTTTTCAATTCCCTTCTGTGCTATTAAAGGAAAGTTGCCTGTTTAAATTAAATTTTCCTAAAAGTGGAAGCTATTCTAGACCTGAAACCAATTTAGTTCAACTAGAAATAGTTTCTGTAATAATGACTCGGGGCATTCGGTCGTTCTACTATAACCATATTTAATTAGGATTAAAACATTAGCCATTTATATACGGGTCTATTTCATACATTAAGTCAACGTTTAAATTTTTTCAAATGATAAATTTGACAATTTAACGCTCACGTAATGTATGAATTCATTATAAATGACTAATGTTTTAATCGAAATTACAGATGATTACGGTCGAATGGCCGAATGTTATTTCTATGTTTTGATAACTCTATTTCTAGAATTAAAAAAATAGAGGACTTAAGTAGGTCGGTTCTACAAAAATTTTGGAATTTTAAATTGGAAAATATTTTTAGTTTGAATCGTGTACATGTTTTAGCCATATTTCGTTAGTGTTTTTAAGATACAAGCAGACCAATCTATCTATGAAACTGCAACCTGGGACTTGGGAAAATGCAGAGTAAAGCATTGTGGAGTTCTTTCATATCCCCTCCAGATCTTTTGTTGTGCGGTAACTTTTCTGGTGTAGTAGTACCCACGTTTATCCACTGATCACGACACCGTGTAACGTAAAGGCCTTTTCCATCGAATGCAACCCAAAAAAATATTCATGATAAAAAGTTTATTTAAACAGTATCAACAGTGTGCAGAATGCTTGAAATCTTTACGAATATATTGTGGCATTATTACGACACCAAAGAGGTATTAAAGCAAATGAATTACAGACTGTCTTGGTAGTATTCATATGTAAGATGATGTTGTTAATATTATAGTACATGGTTCAGCTACTAACTTATAATAAATGTGAAGCTTAGACAATTTGTGACGTTAAATAGAAAACAACAAAGCTGTCCTCGGAATCAGGCTATTTTATTGTTAACCTGAGGGCAGCTTTGTTGTTTTCTATTCAAATGTTTGCGTATACTCCCCTGAATAGCTGTATGTATGTTTGACAATTTATAATATTTTTAAATACAGTTACATAACATTTTAGTGTCGTCACGTAAATAAGTTTGTTCACAATGATGAAGTACGGTTAGAGTGGTGTTGATTTGAGCAAGACATGGGGATGATGACACGCAGCCCAACAACCCCTTACCACGCTGAATCCGATAAACACTTGACTTCCCTATCGGCAAACGTGCCTGTTTCCGGTCATTTAACCGCCGGGCCTACCCCACCCTGTTTCATTAACAGGAGAACACTTTACACGACTGAAATCAACCGATTTCTTCTTAAACAGGCCATTTTAAAGGTTCGTAATGTTCCTAGCACTTCATTTAGACTCGGGCTGAAAATCATTAATTTTATAGAAATGCATAGAAATTGCATCGAAGGGAGAAAGTCATACGATTCTACCCCAAATTTCGGAAACAGAATTTCATAACAAAAAACACAGCATATAGTAAACACAATTTATAATTTCTGAGTAATAACTTAACTGAAGCGATGACTACTTAACAACTTACTACAATAAAACATTTATCAAGTGAAAAGTGTGAATTTACGTATAAACAATTAATAAGGACACGAAAGAGAGAGAGAGAAAGCTAGTGACTTACTTGAAGTTCACAGATGACAGGCACCGTATAGGGTTTCAGATTCTTGAATTTTCGAAGGCACCGCCCTTTTCATTAGAAGGTTAGGAAAACATTTCGAGTGACGGCCTTCTGATGAAGGGGAGGGGGGGTGAGCTTCCGAAAATTCAGGAATCAGAAACGCTACACGGTGCCTGCAATCTGTGTCCTTCAGGTACGTCACCAGGTTTCTGTCTCTCTTTCAAGTCCTTATAGTTTTAATTAACCTGACCATCATTTTCTGACGAATATATTTAGCACAAAGATTGAGAAAAGGTTATGTTACAGATTAACGATACAGTCTCCCATGGCTTTAAACTATTCTCAGATCACTTTCAATTTTAACGATTCCTCTCCAACCTAGGCGGTCGTTAAATATTTAAAAGTGTCGTACTTTTTGAGCAATCTGTAGATCTATGTAAATTACTACTGTCAAAGATATCGGTTTAAATTTTTAGCTTATAACGTTTTCTCGATGATCATAATTCTCTCCAATTATATTTTGGAGATAGTATTATACTTGGAAAGAGTTAATGAATTCATTGCCAAGTAATTATTTGTAATTGGTGGTTAAGCGAGCGAAAGTAGGTAGGAAGTAAAAACACATTCTTCAGACCAATGCCAATTACATAACGCATTTTAGGCTTTGGTATTAAAAATTAATTAGACTACAGGTCGTCGGACATTGTTTAATTTCACTAAAATAAAACAAATATAACCATACAATTTAGAAATTTTTCGAAAACAACACGAAAGTTAATAGTAGTATACAAGTACAGTATTGCAACCGTCTAAAAATAGTATGCAAATTCCAGCTTTAAGGTATGCCAATCAATATCTGACCGAAACAGAAACGTTGCATACCTTGTATCTTGAATTAACATTTTATTTTTGACAGATCCTGCAGGTTATTAAAGACAAAGATCAGGTTTAGAAAACTCAAACTGATATAATATTTCCTACATAATCAGCGCATAATGATGATGTTTTCAGACAAAATAATCAAATATTGAAATTGCACGAGCTGATAGAAACGGCTTTTAGCCTGTATTATCGTGTTTAACTAGAGAATGCGGCTGTGCATTCCTAGACTCAGGTAACTATTGGCCGCCTTTGCCCAAAGGCTTACGAACGGCCGCATTCACGCCTCATTACTCACCTAGTGAACGGTTACGAACAAATTGCAATATATTTTATTTTAAAATATTTAATATGCATTCATTCTCCTCTCACATACTAGAAAACAGTTTATGATTTACTGCATTGAAGCACAACATATTACAAGTTTGGTGGTCAAATGAGTGTAAGATTATCTGTAGGCATGAGTCATGAGCTCATCGACCTCATCCATTCTGTATAAACTATCTAATGAGTTATTCAGAGCTGATTCTAGAAATTTTTCTTATTTACTATTGGAAGTATATACACTATGTGATCAAATGACTTACAAGTTCGTGGCGCCCTCAATCGGTAATGCTGGAATTCAATATAGCCTTGATGACAGCTTCCACTCTCGCAGGCATACGTTCAATCGGGTGCCGGAAGGCTTCTTGTGGAATCGCAGGAAGTCGGCGTTCCAAAGCATCCCAAAGGTGTTCTATAGGATTCAGGTGAAGGCTCTGTGCAGGTCAGTCCATTACAGGGATGTTATTGTCGTGTAACTACTCCGCCACAGGCCGTGCAGTATGAGCAGGTGCTCGATCGTGTTGAAAGATGCAGTCGGCACCCCCGTATTGCTCTTCAACAGTGGAATCCAAGGTGCTTAAAACATCAATTTAGGCCTGTGCTGTGATAGTGCCACGCACAACAACGAGGGGTGTAAGCCCCGTCCAAGAAAAACACGACCACACCAGTTTGGAATCTCTGTGTGATGGTCTGGATAGATGTCGTCTGCCTATTCCACTTTACGACCCTCTTCAAATGTCGGCGATCTCTGTGAGACAACGGACGAAGTCGGCCTCTACGCTGTTGTGCTGTACGTGTCCCGTCACGTTTCCACTTCACTATTACATCGGAAACGGTGGACCCGGGGATGTTTGGGAGTGTGTAAATCATGCGTACAGACTTCAGACGCAAGTGACACGCAATCACCTGACCACGTTCAAAGTCCGTGAGTTCCGTGGAGCGCACCATTCTGCTCTCTCACGATGCCTAATGACTACTGAGGTCGCTGATATGGAGTACCTGGCACCTAATACAAAAAACGTATGTTTTGGGGTGTCCGGATACTTTTGATCACATAGTGCATATATTTGGGCATTCAAATATAAACGAGCCATTTACTTCTGATGACTGAGAAAGCGTGTCGGAGATAGGCGATGCATCAAGAAGAGTAGGGGGTTGGATGCTCTCTAGATGATTCAAGGCAAAGCCGACCGCTCTACCGGTTTCGTTAGTTGTCATAATGAGCGAATGAGTGGTCGTCGAGCATCCGTCGATTGCGCAAAGCAACGTAATGAAGTCTTTTAACGAAAGAAGGCGTTAAACCCGCTGAAATTCGGGACCAAGTGCGTGGTATAGTTCGAGGATAATGCACTTTAATAGCAACGAGTAAAATCCTGGTGTGCCGAGTTCAAAGAGGGTGTGAAAATGTGACAAATTTGATTCACCGAAGACGCTCCCGATCCAGCGTTTCGCCTAGAAATGTTGCAGCTGTTCCCGAACTCATTGGGTGACCACTAACGAGGAGATATTATCGGAAGATCTGATCGGCCAACCAATCGCTGGATTGGAGCGCAGATAGTAAACAAATCCGCTGGTAGAGGATAATGTATTGCACAGATCTCGATCGTAACGTGTAAACTAACTTCAGATTTCGCAGCAGACTTGTTGTTAAATCTGCCAGATATATGCCGCAATATCTGCTCGTGTGTGGTCACCCACTGAAAGAGATCGTCACTTCACTGTACCGAAATCAGTAAGGAAACGGGAATCAGAGTTGGGAGTGTACACACCATCATCCGAGACCACCTTGCAATCGGAAAAATCTCGGCGAGGTGGATTCCTCGTCAGCCTACCCGAGGAAATAAAACTGTGAGAGTTGAAGTTTGTCAGACGTTTCTTGTTTGTTTTCAAAATAAAGGGCAGGCTTTTTTGCAACGCACTGTGACGTGCGATAAAATTTTGGTTCAATATACAATCCCGAGTCGAAAGGGGTCAGTATGGAGTGAAGAGAAAAGGGGGAGCCAGGATCATCAATCCTTTGTCGGCCGGGAAGGTGATGTCAGCTGTATTTTGGGACTGAAGGAGTTTTGCTCATTGATTTTCTGCATGATATCGCACATCAAACTACTGTCACTTTCTTCACCAGGTACGAGCTACATATCGGTCGAAAAAGCGCCGTCAGCCCATTTGAGACGTCCTGCTCCTGCATGACCATACAAGAACCCACACTGCAGCCGAAACAACTCAAAACTTGACTGAAACGCACTGGACTACACTTGACCACTTCATATACAGCAGTGACCTGTCATTTTCGTGTGTTTTGGCCACTTGGAGGAGAGCGAACGATTATAAGGTTGAACAGTTTGTGCACAGTTGGTTGGATACCTCTTGAAGTCATTCTTCGAAATCAGTATGAAAAAACTACATGTTCGATGGGGAAAATGCATTTCTAAGGCCGGGAAACATGTAAAAAAAAGTAATTATAACGTGTTTTCTTCTTAAATGGAAAATAAAATTTCTTTTTCATAAGGCTCGTTTATATTTGAATGACATATATATATATAAGCTAAACAGTACTGTTTGCATGTAAGCCTTGGAATGACGGCTTCAATGAAGCATCAAATAATACAGCTGTAGCACTTATGAAAGTCAGAAAAATGGGTCTTTACTTCACGTAAACAAAAATTACAACAAACAGCTGACGCCTGGAGAATTTCTTTAAGAACTGCACAAGACATGGTGCTGATAGTCAAGAATATGTCATGGGAGAAGCCAAGAGAGTTTGGTAAAGTAGCACTCCGGCGGCACAAAATGGGGTATTATGAGAGTGGTACCTATTATGTACAAATTAATGCATTCTTTAAAAGAATCCGGTTTATTTAGTTGATGTTACACCTCATGATGAAGTAATACATGCCCCGAGTTTTATGTAGAAGAATTTTCCATCCTCCTAAAATGAGCGACTTGTCTTTTTCTGCAACATATTTTCTGAAAGAAATTTGGATCATTCAGAATAAAAGTAAATAAAATGTATGAAGAAATGACTCGCCGTGCCCCCAGTAGTAATACCACATCATTCAAAGATAAAAGAAAAGGAATTAACTTCTTCGTCGAATAAAGTCTTCATGATATACGCTTGCAAAAGCGTGGATTTCCCTTCTCAAATAACTTAAAAAGAAATTGACTATTTCAATAAATTATTTATTTGGTATTATATATCTTGAGACATTCTGATATAATTGATATATATTAAACATTTTAAGTAAACTGAATCAAAGTTTGATCAGAAGAAGTCGACTTGGTGGATAATGAAACTAACCCTTGAGACAGTCCAGCATTGGGGCGAAACCCGATTCCTTCCCGGTTTATTGCGGTCACTTTCAGGTATATAAATGACAGCACGATTCATTCCGGCTTGAAACCTGAGAAAGTCCTGATTGGTAAGACCTGTACGCCTCCATAACCTTAGCACAAAGAATCACAAAAAAATTAATAATACTTCCAAATCCCAACATATAACTTTAATTCTCTTTACACTCTCGCATTTTTGCTGCTTCCCTAATTAACGAGTTGCGCCTTATGTAGAAGTTTTCAAGTAGATACGTAAATAGTGTGAGGAAAGAAATGTACAGCACTATATAATAGACGCTGTGACGAATACGTGGCGTCCGATTGCGATCCACACATGCCAATTTCACTTAACCCAGAGTTAGTGGAGGAAGATTCGAGCCCTAGGACTAGCAACGGACTATCTAAATAAATCAGAGGCTGGTGTTTTTTTACGTGACCTGTTCGGGAGTGTTTTACTGAAGATTTTATGTCCACAACTTAACTCCTGCGTTTATTTGGTGGAAAATTGCATCGAAAAAAATTCCCAATTTCCTCCAACCCTGTGGGTAGAATTCTGCCACACTAGAAACTTTTCACAGTAACTTAAGCAGTTTTATTCACAACATCCCGATATCTATAAATTTGTTGAAGTTTTACTTATGATGCAAGCTGCAACCAACATCAAAATTAAATCATCTGCAGTCAGTACAAAAGTAAGAACCAAGTATATTGAACAAAAAATGGAGAAGTACAGGATTGGTGTTTATGGAATTCATTCAACCTGAGTCGTACAGAAATACATTTTTCTGAACAGTAATTCTTTAAACCTTATCATATTTCATTTTATTCTAGATAAAACATGGCGTTAAAATAAAAATTCAGGATGAAAATACATTCCACTTCATTTTAATCCACTATCTGGTCGAGAAGGAATCAGTTCCTTTTCGATTGTTTACCTGTGAAGGATCGGGCTATACCCATTAGTTGACATCCTACAGAGACGATAGGTACCTTAATGAGTCAACAGGACGTAGGGATCTGCTGCATTCATTCTATACAAATGTTTCATCAGCATATATTAATTACAATATAACCAAAAGAAGTACTGATGGTAAATATATTGCAGCAATAAAAATTGTGCAATGTTCAAAAAAGTGATGCAACAATTTGTGTATTCCCTTCGTTTTTTCGTAGCTAATTCGATTGTAAAAATTTCTCATAATATGAATCATAAAAAACATAAAACGCTCACTAAATACTATATTTATTTAATATGGCTTAATAACTAGGAACGACGGTAGGTGACGCTCGTGTTATTGTAGAGAGTGTTATTTGACGAGAATATGAAAGGAACCGAGCTGAAAACAGAGGCGAACCCTCGTGGCAGCCGACCTTGGCCAGAATCACTAAGTCACCCTTAAGAAAAGAGCTAAAGGGTTTCAGTAAAATCAACGGGTAGCAACAGACGAGCTACGCCCTTTAACAATATTACGTTACTGTGAAGAGGAAGGTGGAGAGGGGGAAGGTGCAGCAATAAAATGTCTTGCCACCGGCGCGCACATGTATAACTAACACCACGGGTAGGGGTAGGGGTAGGGGCAGAGGCAGGGGTAGGGGTAGGGGCAGGGGTCGGCGCTAAGTGTTAGGGGAAGGGGCGCAATAAATGCCAAACACACAAACCTTTCATCGATTCGGTCGGCTTCGTAGGGACGAAAAAATGTTTCGTCGCACTCCACTCGCCCCGAAACTTAACAAATAACAAAACAACGCATAAAAAGATACAAAAAATCATTTTTTCATCTACATATGCATTTTAGAAATTGAATTATGTGATTCAATTTTGGAATCCGCACATATATATACATACAGTTGCACGCAACATTTTACAATTGAATTTATGCCTAATTAGTTGCTGGCGGTTCGCGTGCGTCGGGTGACATTAGGGAGCGGAGGGCGCGGGGGTGGGAAGGGGGGCCGAGGGAGGAACTAAACCCGAGTAGGCAGCGTGCACAGCTCGCGACGACGTCATCACTACGTTCGAGGCTGATGGGCGTGCCTCGTGCAAACTAAATATTAGTTCTGTGTTTGTGTTGTTATCTGTGGAAGTTAAAATATTGATCCAGCAGTCCGGCGGCAGCGAGCGGCCTAGCAACTCTTGACTACTTCCCTTCCCCCTCCGCCCCTGGAACCCTCCCTCCCAGAATTTAACACACAATTACCAATCAAGAGATAGGAGCAAGAGCGTCCGCCATTGTTCCGCGCGGAAGGGGGGAGGGACTGGAAGAGAGAGAGAAAGAGAAAGAGAGAGACCGAGGGCGCCAACAGCCACGCACCCTGCGACACCGTGCACCGCGTGGCCTAGATACGCGTACAGAGAGCGCCACGACCACACGATCCACGCATCTTACCACCCTACCCACAACTACCTTTAACGTGTCCTTAAAAATATCTACGTGCTGTGCTCCAAGATTTTTTCCCTTGTTCGCGCCGCACGCACCCACGCCAACCTTTCCTCAATACTCAGCGTCAAATTTTTATCTATATTTAAGCTCAGTTTTAAGTCCACCAAGTACGCGCGCACTCCTCTCACGTTCTTCCTGCAAAAATAAGATTCAGATCGTCCCCAAAATCGCTCAACTGACATACGAATATTTGTAGTTTTCAGATTACTTCGTTGTCTTCATTCAGTATGGATCGTTCAAAAAATTTCTTTTAGATGACAACACTAAATTATAGCAATAGTATAAAAGTAAATTAGATTATGTACCTAAGTGAAAAAGTATCTAAAAAATAGCAATAATACACAAATGCCCTCATTTTATTCCGTTAATGAACAGTAAGCAAATCCAAACATAATTTTCTGACTTCAAATCACTAAAACACGGCCAATAAGTCAGACATTAATCTTATTACTAATTAATTCATTTAAATACAAACAACATTACAATAGATTACATACGGATTCCATGTTACTATTTGTTATATATAAAACAAAGTTTAAAACTTGTTTGTAGTTTGTTGTAGTATGCCTGATGAAGTCTCGAAATGGAGACGAAACGTCGTATTTGAATAAATTAAATAGTAATAAAATTAAATACTGACTTATTGACCTCCTTTTTATTGATTTAAAAGCAAATTATCAGGGAAACTGTCCAACACATTCCTCTTCCTATATCAAAAGCGGTTGTAACCTAATGCAATTTAGGCAATCTACCTGAGCCTGAAATACAATTTCATTCGACATAAATTGGACGAGAACAACTCGAGGAAAAAAATCAAAGAAACAGAGTTATATTTTGCCACACTGAATTCCTTTCCGCAGTATTTAAGTAGTCAGCATGTGTTGAAAATCGTTTAAGTCTATTAATTCCTCTCTTTTTATCTATGATATTAACTTGCCAAGTGTTGGTCATGAGCTAAGTTGCACTAATAATAATAACGTTAAATATCTCCAAGTCTTACTCCAGTCAATTTGCATCTATAAACTTGTTAGCCGTCATTAGAAAGTGAGACTAAGGCACAATGGAGAAACATGTTTCATGAAGCCGAGACATGAGATAACACACGGACGAGCACACTGAGTAGAAACCTGTTTCATGAAACAAGAGGGAGCGGTTTCATGAAGCAGAACTCATATTAGACCTGTAATTAGTAATTCGTAGGTTCAGGGCATAATTTTTCAACAAAGATGGCGACGTGCCATACTCTGACCTAGCCATTCTCGCCGAGGCCTAATAATAAAGATAGAAATATAGAGAGTATGAATCTGTGTTATTTAATGAAACACGTTTCATCTGTGCTCGTTGCACACTGGAGAAACATGTTTCATTTAAACATGCACACCCGTGAAATGTGTTTCACAAAACAACACACATTCACCTATGCCATAACAATAGCCATATATTATGCAAGATATCAGAATATTTCTAACTTGATGCCTACATCTCGCTGTAATTACAAAATAAAATCAGAATATTTAAAAAAAAATTATGATAAAATTTGAAAACTGTAAGTTATGTTTGAAGACGGATTCCCATGTCGTGACATTTAAAAAAATATACCCTGAACCTACGAAAACAGGCGAATCATTAAATAAAGGACAAAAATGAATTCTGTTCCATGAAACCGTTCACCCTCGTAAAACCCAGAGTGCACGCACGCCCCCGTGTTATGTATCGGTTTCATGAAACATGTTTCTTCAGTGATCACTGGACATAAGACACAACTACTTTGCGGTGCCATTCTGCTATTTTCACTAACGCAACCACTTGAAAAGTCCCCACACGACGGATTAACGTAGATTCTGAATAAGGGATAAACAATTAATAATTTTCCTATTTCTTGGTATAAATTGAACTAATGGCGCATAAAATTACAAAATATGAATATAATGTGATTATATCGCATAAGAGTTCATCTCCGCATCATAATGTGTCGCACATTACACATTACGTAGGGGGAAAACTTACCTTCTGTACCTGCATCGTCTGATTTCTCCTATCGAGGTTTACCATTAAGCGTGCTTGCGAATTCATAGAATGTTGTACCAATAAATTTTTTGCCAAAACGATGATTTAATCTTCAAGGTAAAGGCATAAAGAGCGTAAACGGTAATATTATAGTAGCTACAGGTTCCTCGGTGTTATGTAGAATCATTCTAACAAATTCACATGCTGCGAAAAGCCAGTTACGGTATACACGTGCAATCAGTTACGTTCTTCAAGAATAAATCCAGCGCACATTATTGAGCCAGGTCGTGATTAAGGACAATACAAATTCAGGTAATTACAATAAATAAAAAGACGGCTATGAAGTCAGAATATAAATTTAAGACGAAGTTTCGTCTCCTTTTTGAGACTTCCTCAAGCGTGAAATTTAGCAATTCTTCGTATACTCCTTGACTCCCTCAGACGAAAAGATTATTGAATGTACATGTGAAGAATTACATGAATTATACGTGAAGAATTTAGTGTCGCGGACCTCTCCCGAAAATGCTTAAAAAAAGGAGACGAAACGTCGTTTTTGAATAAATAGTGATAAATTTATAAGCTGCCTTATTGGCCGTCCGTTTATTTATTGTAAATTTTAAAGTTAGAACCATGTTGTAAAGACAAGTATTGTTATCCTGGAATTACTGAAGCCTGCTTACATTCACTTTGACCATAAGGAATACATCGCCATCATGTTTGAATAATATCTCATAACTCCGATTCTTAATCGTATATCAGAAACTAGACTGGGGATCTGGTGGAGTATTAATAGTTACACAAATACGACTATTTATAAAAATAAGTAAAGCAGACTGTAAATTATAATAAAAAATTGTTAATCTAAAGAAACAAATGAAAACAGCAAATTACAATATGATGCAATCACGAGAAATTTTATGGAACATTACTTATCAAAAAGAAAAGAAAAAATTAGATAAAATTTTGTATGTGCTCATCTCACATAATTCCTGGGTTTTATTTCTAATAATTTTATACCACAGCAAAGAGGTTAAAAATGGAAGGAACGCAACGTCTAGTAACTATTCTGTACTATTTGTTTTTGTATTAAATTTATTACTGACAAATAGGCTGTTTGACTATTACCTCCACAGGCCATACAAGTTAATATTCATTACTGGATATACTAACGTAGGAAAATGTGGTAAGAGTTGGAAAATATTTATTTTTACCGTTGGCAGGTTAGTTTAGAGGACGTTCGGTATGATTTTGTAGCGGATGACGTGAAAGGGCCGGTGGTATGATAATGTAATATGATATAAAAACATGGACGTAAGTATTGCGAAGTCAATATACTACTTTTTTTTTGGTAAAAGGGAAAAGGATGGGGGGTGGCAAAATCCTGAAACAGGAACTCCATTCTAATAGCATAGGAAAGGAATTGAAAAGGCGGAATGCAGGGAAAACTCTAGAAATCCTTCATCAGAAAGGTCGGGCTATTGGGTATCAACGGCGAAGCAATTGGTTAATCTAATATTGTCCACCATGATCGGTTTTTCATTGAACTTAGATACCAAATCTACAAATCGTAGCATATTCATCGTAGAAAGAAGCGGAGTCCTTTTTCGGTATATGGCAGAAGTCCCCTTAAGCAACACAATGTATTTCTGATTCCAGATCACTTCATTGGCAATTATAAGTTGAAATATATTTTCTTTAATTATATATATTATCGGACAATGTTTTACCGTTCCCATGTGAGTATTTTAGCACAGTACTTTAACACTAAGGAATGAGAAGTCTTCGGCCTTATAAGTAAAACTTCATTACAATTACAACCATGACATGAACTGAATAAAACGTTACTTACCAGAAAAGGCAATTTGTGAGACAGCAAACTTGTTGGAAGCCCAGGAATTAAAGCAGGTAATAATTTGCACACACTGTCGAGTAGTGAAGCCACATGTCACACCTAGTACAAGAAGGGTATTGTGAGACCCTCGGTCATTTATAGATACGATTTCACCACCACATTAAAATGTCTCACATTGTAGTCATTAAATACATAAAATTGATACCAATTAATAACTTCAAATAAGTGAAGTAGATTTCAAACCGGACAATCAACACTACAATCTATTAGAAATATGAATGTAATTAAGCTTATTTGCTTCAGAATTATTCTCGATTTTTGAGAGTATAATCAAAAGCAAAAAGAACAATAATGTGTTACAATTTTGAAATTATAAAACTAATTAAGAATCAATTAAAAGTAGAATAAAAATCGAACTTTAAATAATTTTACCTCGCTGTGATTGAGAAATCTTAGAATATTTAAATTCATCTAAGAAAATAAGTATCTAGCATAATTCTGTAATGATGTTAGTTGCTAAAAATAACTATTATTTTTTAGAAAACTGAATAAATAATCCGGAGTGTGTAACTGAAATAATTAACTGCAACTATTTGTATTTAAACAAAAAAATTGATAGAATTTTTGATTAATTTAGTAACTATGTTGTTAAGCTGATAAGTAAATTTAACAAGGGCACAATTTAAAATTCAGATATCTATGAATCACAATTATAAGTGGCTGTTTCACTATTAGAATGATATCCCTACTTCATTATTATTTTTATAATCTCCCTCTACTTTTGTTCTACACAAAATAATAACATCATTTTTAATTCTTAATAGAAACAGATGATTTCAATTAATATTGGCTATTGTTGCCAATAATGAGAAATATTATATCAAAATCCTGAATACAGCTTTGCTGTGAATTACACAATCTCTGTTCGCATATATTTCACACATAATTAAACAACTAAGAATCATTCAGTAGCTATAAATATGTACATATAATATATATTGCACAATTTACAATATAAGAAGCTTGTCAAAAAAAACTAAAATTATGTTAGTATTTTCCGAACTATTACCAACTATTAAATGGCAGGCAACATATAAAACAAAGATTTATCAGTACAAAAGAGAAAAGAGATTTTGGAATATACAGGTCTTAAACTTTTCTTCACCAAATATACCTTAATATCATATTGATTACTATGGAATATATTTAGAATAAACCGTCATTATAAAGATATATAGTGAAATCACTAAGCTGCTTATGACTATGTGACATTGTCAAATAATTAATATAGACAGGAAAGAGTCATAGACTCCCCTTAAATTGAGTTGTTATAATGTTAGATAGGAAGGAGAATTTCAAATGTTTATGGTAAGCCTATGTCTATTTCCTTATTTCTGTCCTTTGTATATAAGTAATATTATATGAATTTGAAATAGAGAAACTGACATTGTTAAATAAAGTATTATTTACAAGATATATGACAATTAAAAAGCTGGCATTTAATGTTTAAAAATCTGAATAAATTATTTCTATTCAATACTTATGGAGGGACACTAATTTATATTAAATCATGAAAGAAGATTTAACTGATAATTTCATGCCAATTATTACTTAGAATTTGTTATTAAACAAAAGCTAATTCAGCTTGAATTATCACAAGATTTATAGTTACAATAAAACTCATTATGAATCTTAAAACACAAAACCATATTTTTTCACCAATATTAATTAATTAAAATAGTAAAAAAGTTTTTAAAAAATGGACAAAATGAGAGCTGTGAATAGTGTAGGATACCTAAGGAATCAAACAATAGACAGAAAATGGTGGGGACCTGTTAAAAGATTATAAAAGTTGTAATTTATCAGATTGATATTATTATTATTATAATTTTCTTGGCTCTGTAAACCTTGAGGGTTTTGGCATATGGAAGCGACTACATAACACATTCTGAATTTGGAGTGATTCATGGTCAGAGTATTGATTCTCCTTAAGTCTTAATCGTGGTTTCCCATGACTATGACGAACACAGGACACCTGTGATGCTGACCACTACACTATAAGAGGAAGATGTAAACAATAAATAAATATTAATTTACATATATTTCAATTAATGCTTTCATTACTTGCAAATAGTTCAAAGATAAAGGAAATGGAAAATAATTAAAAGTAAGACTTCAACCACAAAATACATTTCACGTAAGTAGAATAAAAATGCATTTAATAATATTTGTTCTTTCTTTAAAAACATTTTGTCAATTGGTGGACAAAGTTGGAAAAAAATCAATCGAGAAACTGAATTAATGTGACAAGTGATAGGCCATAAAAATGAAGTATGAAGAAAATAACTTAAATTTAAGAAGTAAATCAAAAATGCCTGGGGCATTCAGGTGATTTCGAGTCTCAATATAGTAATATTGCATTCAGATCCAACCCTAAAGAATGAATTCTTCCAGTTTGTGTTACTATTTGGTAATCTTACAAGAAATAATGTGCCAAGGAATTCAGTAATATTTAGAAAAAAACTAAGATAGATTGAGGGGATTACAATAAATTAGAGTTTTATACAATTAAGCCATTAACTAACAATAGTTTTTCCGCTGACTTCTTTTCCTAAGTAATTTTGCTCATTCTTCACTAAATAAGTAATCCATTTGCCAAAAATTATAGCCTCAAACAATATTCTGATAGTTTTGGTACATAATTTACATATATCTACAAAGAATATTGAGCCCAAAATGGAACATTATAGAACAACAATTTTTAATGTCCACAAGTTGAGTGAAAGCACAACCTTCAATGCTACACTTTGTTTCCAGTTTCTTAAATGTTCAAAGGAAGATTTGTTTTGACCCACCAATCAAATGACCATAATAAATTCCTAAAGCTTACTGTTTTTGGTTTGGTGTTTATAAGATACGACAAACAACTGGTTTTAACCAATGAATATTCATTACTGATACAAAAACAAAGTTGGTTATCAAATAATGTTTAAGTGAAAACGTTATAAACCTTGCTTCTAATAAACATAAGTATAACTAGTTTAGTATAACTAAACATAACATTACTTAAAGAACTTTACAAGCATTTAGAGAAAGTATATTAATTATCAAAACATACTCTGATACATGACATTCATTATGTTCAATAGCTGTCAATTGTCATTATCTTCCCCATAGCTCTGTTGACACTTTTGAACATTTTACAGATATGGTGGTATGAATTATTATAATCACTACATCCAATTGTTAAATAGAGTTCATCAACAGATACAATTATTTGTTTTTCTTGGCAGTTCACACTATTCTGGGCAAACATTTGTTAAATGATTTCAAGAAAGATGTTATTCACCTACATGAAATGTACCATGTGCAGTCCTGTCATGCTCCTTAATATGAGTAATCTCAATTTTAAGTAAGAAAGCCATTCTTTCACTCTCAATTTTTAATTGAATATCAGACATTAATTGATTTACTATATATACATACATACATATTAATTAATTATATTTATATAAGCAGGAAAGAGAGATAGAAAGTAGGTGACTTACTTGAGGTTCAACAATCCAATATCTCCAATGTTCTCACATTGACACAGTAATTCCGGGGGTTTTGAAATACATGTTAATTCTGGGGTAAATAAATGATTTTTTTATGAATATTTTTAATGGGGGTTTAAATTTAACAGCATGGTATTTTTTATTTTAATTTTCTACATTTATTTTGGTCAACTTGAGTCAGATCATGCTGCTAGCCAGAGCAAGTTTAATGTGTGAATATTGTAGGTTTCTATATATATTTTTGGTAATATATTAATAAACAGAATGGTCATAGTTTGCTTATATTTTTGACAATATATTTATTATCAAAATTAATCAATTTAATAGTTTCATTGAGTTGACCCCTACACTAACCCTCAAGTAATTTGGTAAATAGATTAAACATTGCCAAAATAAATAAAAATTAAAAGATTTACTGCCACCACAATGCATGGGTTTTTCTTCAAATTTTCAACAGTTGGCTGTCACTCAGAACGCTTTTCCTTATCTCCCAACAAAAGGGACAGTTGCCTCTGAAAATCTGAAGAAAAACCTGTACATATAATGGTGTCTGCCAGCTTTATATTTAAGGTAAACCATCACCTTTCTTTATCTCTTTCCTGTGCTTACTAACTGTGTTAATTAGTTTGACAATGTCCTACACTAATGTATATATGTCAGAAAATGACATTGTCATGTTAAAACAATTAATAAAGAAAGGAAAGAGAGATAGAAAGTAGGTGACTTACCTGGGGTTCAAAGATGGTAGACACCTTGTAAGGTTTGGAGTTCTTTAATCGTTGGCTAGCCGATCACTGTAAATGTCTTCCTAACTTTCTGATGAAGGTAAGTCACCTACTTTCTATCTCTCTTTCCTTTCCTTCTTGTTTTAATTATATATGAACATTGTCAGAATCATCAAAATAATTGATAAAGAAGAAGAGATAAGGTGGTGGCTTACCTGTAACCTCATTGTTGTCATTAAGTGGTGGGATTATTTAAAATTTTCAGAGGCAACCATCCCATTTATCAGGAGAGGAGGAGACACCTTCTAAGTAACCGCTGGTCATGGAGGGGCTGACCATCTTGCCATTCAGACCCTGCCTCAAATTCACATTTTTGTGCTTCCCTACTATCAATTTAAGGCATCTATTACTTTTTTGTCTCTCTTTCATATCCAATTATATGTATGTAATTAATTGGTGAGGTGCTGGCTAGCATCACATACTGCTCCTCTTCTGGCAAATAGGACTAAAAGCTCCAAAAATTTGAGGTACTTTGGCCTACCTTAGACAGTGACATTAACTCAATTTCAGATAAACCACATAATATCTCTCTTTTGTTACCATATCAACTATTTTAATTATCTTGACAATGTCACACAATTTACTCAGTACACAGATTTCTTGATTATTGAAATTTATAGTTCAAATTATGTCTCCTGCTAAAGTGTTGAACAGTTGATTTGTAACTTGCATAATTCCTGTTTAGTTTTTTTCATTTATTTAATTTACAGCCCGGAGTGACTAGCTCATTCTAAATATTAAACCTCACTCAGAGTAATGATAATTCCATTTTTCTTAATAGTATAACATTAGATATTGGTGCCCACAAACTGTTGATGACTGGCTGTCACTCAAAATGTTTTCCTAATCTTCTGATAATAGGGGCAGTGCCTCTGAAAATTCAAGAATTCAAAACCCTATGGCGCCTGCAATCTGTACACTTCAGGTAAGCCACTAGTTTTCTGTCTCTTTTACCTGTTCTCATTAATATATATTAGATATTTCCTTAACTGAGGACTAAAGGAATTAGTAAAATTTAAAACAAATCAAATCTTACTTGAAGGGGGAATGTAGGCTATATGTTTTCTTTGATTTTCTAGTTTTGTTAGACTACAGTAGATTTAAGAATAGGGCAGAAATTGCATCTGATGTTACAGGCACTGAGCAACCCAGAATTGGTGGAGAAGTGTGAGAGTATGACCTACATCAATTTAAATATGATATGGGAAAGAAAGTGACTTATGGTTGAGACCGACATTGTAGCATAGCATAAGGTTATGGACTTCATATTTTCAGGATGTTTTATAGTTCTTTAGAAAATAAAATGTAAGTTCCTCTCAAGCAAGAAACATTTAAAATGTCTTCTGCATGACAGAGTACCAGTCAACCACACAAAGTCAAATACAAATGTTGGGGGGCCAACCATTAGGCAGTCCTGTTCCTTTGACTTATTATATTTTGAAGTTGAAATTGAAGAAGGGTGTGGAGATACAGCTAAGACGCATGTAAAATTATATAAGAAGTAAATGTGTAAAACATAATAAAAAACTATGACAGAAATTAAATCTCTTTGTCTTAAGGTGAAGCAATAATAGCATCTCCAAAATGCCAGGATATTTATAGGGAACCTTATTGGTTCAGCCCTACTCCAAGAATATAACTATACCAATTACCTTAGCATATGAAGAGATAAAGCATGTACAGATTATGATCCAGAAATGCTCCGAAATTTACATTAAGAAATGTTCCAACCACTGCAGGAAAATCAGATGTAATAAAATGCAGTTCTAATTAATTACATGTTGTAACATATGCAGTTCTAATAATTGGAAACTATTCCTTACTAAATTTATTAATTGTCTTGTGTCCTTATTTTTTTGTACCAAACTTCTCCCCAGTGTATGCTACTCTGAAATTGGCTTGAGTTTCTGTAGTGCAGGTAAATAGAAAATGATTTAGAGGGAAAATGTCTGTTTTGGTAGTTCAGTCTACAAAGGTGGAAGAATATGTTTGTGGACATTTGGGAAGACACTTGGAGGACTAAGCTGATTATGGGGAGAATCATTTTGTATAAGTAGGACCACATCAACAAAGACAATAACCTTACAGGAAGAGTATTAGGTGAAAGTGAAAATGTATTTGGAATTAAATTTTTTGGGAATTATTTCTCTTTAGAAAATAAATGTAACTTCCTTCTGCTTGTTGATTTGAAATGAGGGCCAGTCACCACATTGTTCATGAAGAAACATTTTAAAAATTTGACCTATTGTACAGGCTGGTATTAGATCAGGCCAATCAAAATACTGTTGTTTTACAGTTTACTTAGTGCGTCAGGTACAAATTGGTTAGGTTTCATATATTCTTAACCTAAGCAAATATGACTTTCTGAGGGGGAGAGTTGTACTCAGCTATTAATGGGTATATTGCAACACCTGTATTACAAGGTATATGGTAGTGATTTTATGCTTTTTGGTTTAAAGCTATAATGGTTGCTGAGATGATTATTTTTGCGGACCAAGTGTCCAAACAAACTTGTATAGTTCTTTAAAAATGTGAGCATTCTAACCAGTTACCACCCTGACTGCACCAAACACTCATCATAGCTCATACTTGTTCAACTGGAATAGTCTGGCCACCTACACCAACTGACCCTCAAAGTCTTTAAAATAGAAATTACACTACAGAACTCTTCCAAAACATATATCCTGTGTCCTAACAAATGTACAACAATCACACACATTCCCTACAGAAACATAAAATGTAGCCCACCCCTAAACACAACCTACTTCCCAGAAAAATAAACTCCATTCTATGCTTCAAACCAACCCTAACATAAAAAAAAACCTTCCCATCAGCCCAATGTTTGCCTTCAGATACCCACCCAAACTCTACAACATATTTGTCTATCTCTGCAAAATCCAAACCCCTTACATAGAGTTGCAAACCTTATGGCAGGAACAGGTACCACACCTGCTCTATTTTGTAATTTACTACAGCACTGTCAAACTTTCAAAAACACAATTTCCAATTTCCCATGTCCAGAGCCACATCACAAACAATTTTGAACAATGATTCAGACTAATACCTATTAAACATCTAACACCCTCAATTTCTTCAGAGGCTGAAATCCATCTATGGGAGCTCTCCTTCCAACATATTCAGGCAGAGCTTCCAACTTGAATCGTCTAAAAAGTACCCTCCTTGATTGCACAAATATATATGAGCCTATGCGCATTTGTCAAAATAGGTATGGCTATGTAATCCTGTACATATGGGAGGGTGCATGTAAAAGTATACCCTCCTTCATCATGACACCAACCATTTCCTCTTCTGCCTTAAAGAACTTCAAGACAGCTTCCACCTGAAACACTATTTGTTACCATAAAAATTGTCTCACTTTACACAAACACACCAGTGACTTATTGGTACTTGAATATTTCTCATCGCTCATGCCATCAAATCCCATTTCAACTAATGTCCCTCACCCAGTTTGACCAAAAATTATTTCTTCCAATACAATCATTATCATCGTGTAAGTGGCAAAATATCCTTCCCAAAATACTTTCCACCTGCCCAAGGGTCACCTCATCTTCAGGCACACTTCTAAGCTCCACATCTTCACAGCCCCGCCCCATTCCCCCCACACACACTTTCTTTGTAGACACCAACCTTATTACCTAAGTCAGGTTTCCAACCCTGTGCTTTAAATTTCAACCTACCACATTACTCAAAAATCCTACCCAAAATGGTCACCTACAAATTAAAGAAAACATCACCTACTTGTCCTCCCCAACATTTACATGATCCATTGCAAACTCTGTACTGCTTTCAATATCAGCGAAACTAAATGACCTCTCTCTGAATGAAACTGTTAACCACCAAAGCTGTGTTGAACTGTCCTAAGCACAATTCCATATAGCTACTCAAGCCAAAAACTATAACAGCAACACATCCTTGAGTCCAGGCAAAGTTGTGGGCTTAACTTCCTTCTTTTTTTTTTCTTTTCACCTTCCTCCTCTTGTACTGGTGTGTGTGGTGTCTGCTTTTTCTTTGAATATTTTCCATTTCTTTTTTTATTCTTTTCCATTGCTGCCACCTATCCCTGAGAGAGAGAGTTTTTGACTTTATTGGGTGCCAATTGTTGTCATAAAATGACTGACACAATTTGAATTGTCACTGAGTAGCTGTCTGAAAAAAGGAGCTTAAGTTTGTAGCAAAGTCACACCACAGATGTCAAGACAAGGGGCAGAGATGACATAATATATATCATTGGTTGTCGTAGTTTATTCAAGTGTGATATGATGACTCTGAATTAACCTGACAATGTTACTTCCTGACACACACACGTGAGGTTAATAGATGGTAGCCAACGAGTCGTCGGCTAGCCAATAACTGGAAATGTCTTCCTAACTTTCTGATGAAGGGGGCGGTGCCTCTGAAAATTCAAGTACTCTAAACCTCACAAGGTGACCACCATCTATGAACCTCTGGAAAGCCACCTTCTTTCTATCTCTCTGTCCTTTCCCCATTAATTGTTTTAATTAACATGACAATGTCATTTCCTGACTCATATATATACACACGCACACACATTCTTCAAGTGCTAACAACTGCAACATTGTCAAAATACAATTCCTAGTAATTACCATCAATAATAAACAATTCAGATTGACCACATTTAAAACCTATACCCATAATTCATATGAAAATATATTTCATCTTTGGGAAATATCCTTACAGCACTTCCAATAGTCCTGGTCTAAATTCCATCTAGCTACTGAATTCTGCTAACACTATACTTTCCTCTGAGCACCATTACTTTCTTCCGCCTTTTACATGCCACCTCAATATGCACTATTCTGTTAAAAAAATTGGTATAGTATATGTAATTGGAAATTTAATTTTAAAAATTGGTATGAAAAGATAAAGGTGGCAGCTTATCTCAAATTGAGGGTTGGCGTCCCCATTGGGAGCAGGAAGGTGTTCTTCAAATTTTTGGAACCATTAGTCACCCTTCTTAGGTGTCATTTCCGAATAAGTGACCGGCAGTGGTCTGTATGTTAAAGTGTATGATTGTGTGTATGTATGTGTCTATTCTTTTTCTTTGGCTATGACCTTTCCTCAAGAGAGAGTGGTTATGAAAAGGTTGAAGTCGTCAACAATTTGGTGGGTCCATAAAAGGTACACAACTATCTCCAGAAGAAAGACTTGGTTAACATTTCTCTTACACAAGAACAAACCATTGATGGAAAAAAAATGGCAGTACACCCTTAAATCATGAAAAAGTAGAAAACATTATGGAAGCACAAAATAGCTTTTGAAACATTTAATTTGTAAACTACATATAAACAGTAAATGGTTCCTAATAATTTGGACTAATAACTTGTATCATAATTATATTTTATACATATAGCACTGATAAATTAAATTAGCAATACACATAGTTAAGAACTTTCCCACACCAATCCCACACCATGTATCCCCACATGCATCAATCCATCATCTATGTCTACTCACCAAACAAATTTATGTAAAAATCATTTACAACTTGTTGGATAGGAAAATAAATAACCTGTAAACAAAGAATCAACTTTCATCATGGTAACCAAAGTTAAGGACAATCCTATTATTTGGGGATTCTTGTAAAACAAAATCACTCATTATAATAAAACTACTGTTTGAAGGAATTATAACCACTCAAATCTGATGTTCTTATAATTTTATTATTGTCCAATATATTGAGGGTTCATAAAGGTATGAAATATCTCAATTAAATCCGCAAAATTAAAATAAGATAAACAATGACAATGAATGGTTTTAATTCATTTATTTTAACATTTGTATACAAAATAAATTGAAAAATATGGGGAAACAATTTTAACAAATATATATAATAGACAACTTCTTATGGCTGGTTATAAGACCAGACCCATACAATCATTAAATACAACCAGTAAATAATTATACAGTACATAGTAGAACTAATCCAAAAATAATGATATTATTCATTGATGCTCACACTTGCAACAATTTCACACAATCATTGTTTTTGCACTTAATTATTGTTGTTTCTGAAAAATACACACCATTTGCACAACAATCGCTTGACAAAAAATTAATGTATTTTCATATAACTTTTGGAATAAAACGCAGTTGAAGCACAAATACTGTGAAAATTAAATTTGAACGAAATTTGTCAAGGTAAGGCAAATTTTTATTGTGCTCTGACAACATTTCATCCGTGTCAAATAAACACTAAAAAATAAAAACAAAACTTCAAAATACGTGTTAATTAATTTTTGATAAAATATGATTATACACCTATTGCGCATAACTAAATTCGCACGATATAAAGGTTTTTACCGGTGATGTGATCATCAGTATTATTGTTTTTCACGGCCTACTCCTAATTCTCCACGGCAAATAACATAAATTTCTTTCTGTGTATGTCTTATGGTGGACGCTAACTCCAATTATAAATTGTGAAAAATTTATATTCTCTTCTTAATGCTATTATTTATGAAAAACGGATTGTCATATTATTAAAGATCAATTTCAGGTGTTATAAAGAAAGCGGTAAACGCGTTTAAAAATGTTAACAGCGCTGACAATGTACCTCCTCTAACATGGCAAATACACGGACGTCCGTCTTTAAGACGCCTGATCTTCCCTTGTGAGGTTACTAAAATGTAAACAAAAAATAACAAATTCTCTAAAAAGATTTAAGGAAGTAGAATTCTTACCTAACAAATGTTTCAGATTGGAAGAAAACATGCACTACAATGAAAAAATAAAGAATTTATCCTCTAAACACAAATAAGTTCAAAACATGTTTTAGTTTCTAGCCCTTGGATGTATTGCAGGCGTCCACAATCAGTAGGGCCAACTTAACATACAACATATTGGCACCATAATACATAAAACGTAATAAATAGTAATCGAATATTCTCTACAAACGACCATTTGGCTATGTGTAGAAGATAGTTTATGAAAATTACTTCAATCACTGAAAACCCTATTTGTTATATTAAGTTGGTACTTAATCTTTACCTACTGCCATAGGCTATGTGCAGTTGGTCCAGGTGCATAAGGCGTGGCATAATGAGCTTCAGAAATATATATTCATGCTTTGAAATTTAGAATGTGGCTTTGCGTTTTCTATACTATTTTGTAGCAACGATTTGGTTGCATCATGGAAACACGTAATTTATTTATTAATTGGATCGCCTAACTTCATTACTGTATTGGCAATCTTCCAAAACAACATGGCGTCGTAGCATATCAGAAAATGTACTCCAGCGAAGAATATTTTTTTCTCACAATCAATAGCACCAATAATTTGGTAAAATCATAAATTATAATGCATTCTTATATTTGCAAATGTATTAATATATCACTGTGCGTTGAGGAGAATTCCTCGTAATAATGTTGCTTGTCTTCACTTTTTAAAACATTTAATATAATCTTATTTAAGTTTCATTTATTGCAATATGCTCGAAATTTAAATATTACCTCAATTATAATCGAGACTTTGCTTGCATTTTTACAGCAAGGGTAGTGACACAACAACCATATAATGACAGCAGTTATGGCTAATGGTAACTGGGACCCTGGTAAATACCGATTTTTTTAAAATTCCTTTTTTCCTTATCGTGATTTGGTGGATAATTTTTCGAATTATATTTTAGCTCTTTCACGCCTTCTATCATCATTAGAAGAAGCAAGACAAGTTCTACCAAGCTCTGAAGAGGAATTTGGCTTCTTAAGTGATCTTTTACAGTCTAGAGAACTGCATGCATTAGTGAAGGTCCACAATAAAATTCTAAATAATGGAAAGGATGAAAAGTTTCATCCGACACTTTCAAATTCCATGCAAATTGCTTTGGAAGTACTAGATTTAGTGGCACCAAGGGCAACTGTCAGTGGTGATTGTAAAGAAATATTTATTTTACTACAGAGACCACACATTCAGGTATATCTCATTTTTGTTCTGAAGCTTCCATAAATACCACCCTTAGTATACTATAAGAAATGTAAGACTAGTCCAAGAATATTATTTTTTTAATTATTGGATTGTAAATCTGCATGCACTTAATATTTAGAAGTATTGATCTCAAAATTGGCACCAACAAAGTTTTTGCAGATAATGATTAGGAAAAAGTATTTGGAATTCATAGTGGGGTGCAGTGTTGTGAATCCTTTATAAATTTTGTAAATTTCAAATTATTAACTAATGACACTCCAACATTCTTTTTTGCTAAGCCATTCGTCATAGTTAAAACTATAAATTTTCAAATCACATTGACATAAACTTCTCAAACTTCCCTAACTAATTGACTGATAGGATGTTATAATTTTTTTTTCAAATAATGTTCTAGTACAATCAATAAAATTTCAGTTTTCAATGGGGAAAAAAATTTTTTTTTTCAGTTGCAGATAATTAAAGATTCCTTTAGAAAGTATTTTTCAATGCCTACTCGTAACTACAGCAATGTATGCCAAGATAGTTTCCAATTTTTGATGTCACCACTCACCAAAATTAGTTCAAAAGAAATAATTTGCTTGAAAAAATATCAGTCCTACAATTTTTGAATAAATAAAAGAGGGGTTTTGGATATTGCTAAATGTTCTTAATGAAGGCACCTTAAGTCATTAAAGATTATAAACTGTGCAAAACCTAATAGGTAATCTGTTTCATGTGATGTGTATACATAAAAAAATCTCAATTTAAACATTTGTTGTTTAAAAGCTTTGTATCAATTAATTCGTCAAAACATCACTTCATTGTTGCACATTCCAACAGACATTCACATCAGCATTACCTACACCTGTCATCTCATTTTGACGAGGGTCTATAATGATGTTGTTAATGTCTGTTTTTCAATTGATACAGTTATTTATTTGTATACACATATACATGAATAATAATACTACCATCTTAAAATATACTATGCAGTTATTGACCCAAATTGCTTATATAAAATGATAAACATAAAAGGAGAGACATTTGTTATATTTGCATCAATGTATTTGTACTACTAAGTGTAAAACCTTTTAAATTCATTATTTAAAGATTTCAACATTATTTTAACAATTATAACTGATAAGTAAAAAATTAATTTTGACCTATTTTTATGATACATAAACTCAAAACTATTATATAAGACAGACTAAAATATGCTATAGTTAAACTTCCAATTTTTGTTAGTGTGTTTAATACCAATTTAATAACAACAAAGAGCATAACCATGAATTTATGAAGTATAATGCATATTTGTACAATAAATTCTGTAAAATAGTTTTCTACTTTATATTTCTGTTGATGACCATTTATGTGTGTCAGTTAATGATGTCCAAATAATTAAAACAATTAATAGATACAGGAAAGAGAAATAAACTTCAGGTAAGGCACCAAATTTTTCTCATTAAAATATTACTTGTTTTTCTAGGGACTGTTGTGTGCTCATGATGCTGTTGCTCAAAAGGACTATTTCCCACGTCTGCCAGAGATACCTTTGGAAGTGGATGAAGATGAAGAGACCATAAAAATTGTTCAACTGGTTAAGAGTAATGAGCCTTTGGTAAGTTTAGTCTAATAACTTATTTCTTATATGAGGTAGTATTTACTTAAAAATTGTGTACATGCCAAATGAAACAAACATAAGAAATTCTTTGAATTGACCAAATAGGTTGTAGAAATATTGACTAGACCTGGAATGAAACTGGGTCCTCCACTTATCATGTTGTACTACCACACCAGGTACTAGATTTTGCCATTCATTATATAGACCTGAGCACAGGCTCACAGATAGCTCATATTGTTAAGAGCGCCAAGTTTCATGTGGAGATCCCATGTTAGCTTGTTTATAACATATGTACAAAGTATATTTTCTTAATTCATATATTCTGAAGTTAAGTATATTTTCACAGGTTTCCACCCATGTTAACACCATGAACCTCAGTGTTTTAGTGCTATCATTGGCATCGTCTTGGAGTCTACCATAAGGTGACGCTAATAGCTGTCAAAATGTCACTGTTCACGGGATCAACTTGAGAGATCAAAAACATTCTCCCCACCATACTACCCAACCTCCTCATCATTCTGGTCACAAGTGGCTACAAACCTTGTGATAGAAACAGGTGCCATGTCTGCCCTATACTTCCACCCACGACAACCTTACAGAATCCCACCAATAACATAACTTATAGAATTCAAGAAAATATAACTTATCTCTCCTCCAATACAATCTACGAAGTTCACTGTACACTCCACAGCCTTCTACATTAGCCAGACAAAGAGATCCCTCCCCGAACAGATAGCCAACCACCACAGCAGTTATATTTCAAAAATTCATTACCCCAGTGCTGCCTGTGCCCGGAGCCACTACACTTTCTATCTCACTCTATCCAGGTCTTATTAATTGTTTTGACAGTGCCATCCCTGATGTGTATAAATTGAATTGGATAGTAAAGAGAGAGAAAACAGTCATTGACTTTCATTAAATTGATAGTAAGCATCGACTGGCAAGGAAGTACAAAAATGTGAATTTTCTTTAATCCATCTTCTTCTTCAGACAAAAAATATATATAATTTGTATGGAAAGGAAAGACACAAAGTGGGTTATATTAAATTGAGGTTCACATTGCCATGCTGGCCAGGGGAAAGTTCTTCAAATTTTGAAGGCAAAATCTCGGTCTGCAGAAGACATTTTTTTTTGTTCTGGTAGACTACACGAAAATTGGAAAAACTTTCAACTTTCCTGCGTAGTGACGCTGAAGCTCAATTATATTTTTATAGGTGTTAGCATCTTTCTTAATAAGAATTACTACCCATGTGAGCCGCCTCCAAATTTTTTATTCAACCTGCCCTGAATGGTAACACCAAACTTTTATTTCAGACAAAATCGCCCCACGTTCTCTGTTTTCTTTCCATACAAACTTTCTGAAAACTATGTACATATTTTTACTTTATGTTTAAGCAACATTGTGCATAGTAATATTTGATGGAAACATTTATATCATAATTGATATTTTAGCATACGTAGACATTAACAATTTTGATTTTTAGTCCTTTTGTTCCCAATATTACAATGTTTAATGTAAAATATATCATACAGCTTTCTATAAAACTTGTGTTCATTAGAAGAATTCTTGGATTTTGAAAAAGAATGATCAAATTTACTTTGCACAGTACATTGCTGTATTGTATATTTGCTTTAAAAGCTTTGTTTCTATTATTGTCTATTCTTTTATCTATTTGCTTCCTAAGACTGGTGCCCAAAGTGTTGAGCCTATTGTGGTAAGTCATTAAGTACTCTTCTTATCTATTCATTTATTTCTTTATCTGCTAGCTGATTTCTGTTCACTCCTGTTCAATGTCTGTTATTACATGTTTTATTGTCAACTATCATCAAGTAACATTTGTGGGCTTTGCATTTTATTAAAACTCTTAAATTTTGTACTTTCTACACAATATTTTTTATTAGTTTTCACCTCCTGTTTGTTAGGCATTGTTAGCCATACTGTTATTGAAGATTAGCAGTTTCATTACCATTAATCATTGATTAAATGTACTTTTGAAATTTGTTGACAAAAATGTAATATTATAAAAAGTATTTTTTTGGTAATCCATTGTCTGAGCAAAGGGAGGAAAATGGTAAATACACAACAGAGGGAAAAATTAATAAAAAAATGAAGAAGCTAAAAAGACAGATATACAAGAAAGATAAACCAGGCAGATAGGTTTATTGTGCCCAAGTTTTTCAGCAAGAAAATCTAGAGGAAGAATTGGATAACAAGGTAAATATAGTGTGTAAGTAGAGATTACTGAAACATTTTCACAGTAAAGAAACTTGTTTATGCTTTGAGATACAGCGCAAGAGTACAAACTTGAAGGCATAAATTTATTATTAAATAAAATTAATGACCCATATAACAGATAGATATAAAAATTTTGAACAAGAAATAAAAACTTCTTGTAAATAGACATTTCATCCAACACTTGTGGTCCTTGCCAGTATTTATTTATAACATTGACAAGGACCACAAGAGTTGGTTGGAACATCTATTTAGTTACAGTTGAGCTCTTGTTCAAAATTTTTATAGTTGTCTGTTATACAAGTGATTAATTCTTATTTAATTTATTTACAGACATTAATTGTTCTTATAAACTTATTATATATGGCCTAGCCTTCAGAAAGGTTAGGGCTCTTGTATTGTACCTCTGATGACAAACAGTTTCTGTGTGGTTTGAAAAGTTAGAGTAACTCTATTGGCAATCTATATTTCCTTTCTTATTACTTCTTCCTCTGAGAAATTTATTACTTAATAATTAACAACTTTTCACAATAAAACTATCCACTTAGTTTCTCCATTTTCTATTTAATTTTTTCTTTTTGTTGTGCCATTGGAATGCCCAAAAACTACTTATTGGTTTTGTGTTATCAAACTTCTGTAATTAACTATGTTTCTTCTCCAGGAAACATTAATGAAATCATTTACAGCACTTGAATTTTTGTAGTATGGTTTTATTCTCTTAAGATTAATTCTCTTAAATTATTGTCTTATTTTCTGCTGTGGGTTTTAAAAAATATAGGTTAAATTAATTTTCAATTTCAATACGATTTTCGGACAAAGCTAGATAAGTGTTTTTTTTTCTGTGTTTTTCTTTATATATTGTCTTTTATTTTATGGTGTATTGTTTAAAAATAGTTGATTGTTGCCCAAATATATTTCAAACACAATTTAAATGTTTTTTCAGATGTTACAATTTCAATTTCAAGTTTATCTGAATTGGACATACAAATTTTAATGGCTTTTTTTTTCAGGAGTAACAGCATTTCTGTTTGTATTTAGAATAAAGTAATGTGTGTATGACATGTTCACATTTATAAAAAGTAGAATAGGAAAGATTGAAGGGTGTATGTGTGTGCTTTGTTGTAGTACTAGAGAGATGTCAATTGTGTTATGGGCTTTGAAGGCTACACACTATTCTGAAGCCATAACGTCAACTTATTCATGTTCTAGACCATTTGTTGAATATTTTGTTTTAGGAGCATAGACCTGAACTTAATATTCTTTTATTATATCATTCATTATTACCAGAACTTTAAGTCAAAATGGGAATGGAATATCAACTAAATAGTGAACCCCTTCTTAAAATTTATAACTCTGATGGCCCCTCTACACCCTCGGCAGATGGGCTCGGCCAAGCCACTTGGCAAACTTTAGTGAGGGAAGTAGTGGCGATCCACACTCTTGCCAATCCATACAAGCACTGTTGGTTTGGTATTTATAAGATAGGTAAAACAGTACTAGAACTAAAGGATTGAGCTTCATTTATTTTTTACAACATAGTATGTATGTTATTCATGAAGACATCTTTCGTTATCTGACTTTCCTCAGTTTTTTAGCCAACATTTTTCCAAAGAGATCACATTCCTCATCTTATTCAGAGACAAATCTCATTGACCATTTTCCTGTCCTTATGCTGTCTGCATATACAACCTTCCATTTCTTACAATTGAAGGAAAGTACATTGTCATTACTCCAAATAACAACTTCCGATGACATAGAAGTATCAATTTATCAAATAAATAAATAGAACAGTATAAAATAATGATCAAAGCAATAAAATAGTTAAAAATAACGGTGGTTCAACACAATACTCTGGCAACATACAAGATAGTGTGGATAGGCTACTCAGGTTCGCCACTAGCCTCCTTTCACTTGGGTACAAAAAACCAATTCCAGGCAGAGTGGGGGGCAGTCATGGCGAACACACCCACTCAGGTTTGGATAGGCTCGGGTCAACTTGGCCAGAGCTTAGAGGGGCCCTGACTTATTGAATTCATCATCAATACTGGTCAACCACTATTTCATTCTCTATTACTTATCACAATATATTTTTCATTGACTTTAGTGATATGAGATGTGTCAAAATATATAAGAGAAATTAAAGATGATGTAACCTAAAATTGATTGTTGGCTTCACTTAACTAAGCCCCTTACCTAGGACAAAACCGAACTCGGCATGCTGGCAGTGAGGTATGCCTTTTGTTTGTAATTTATTGGTACTTCCTTCCAAGGTTTAAAAAACTAAGAAAGTGAAGGTTTTCCAGAAAACCTATTTTTCTTTCACCAAAAATGAAAACTCATTGCATAATAAACTGATTAAGAGCCAGAACTAGATTTGGTGGTGTATGTATGAAAAACATTGGCCAACTTTAGCTCCAATTTTGTATATGAAAATGGTCTTCGCTTTCACTCTATTCTACTCTCGACTTATTAATAATTGTAGTACTGAAGTCCTCAGCTACACTCCAGTTGTTGTTATAGGTTTTCATTGTCTTCCCTTTGGTTTATTTAATTGTTGTGTTATCACCTTTCAGCATTGCATACGCTCTTCCACAAAGCAAGAGCTTTTGAAGAATATGTACAAAAAATCTTCCATTATTGTGGGAATGACATTTTGGCATTTGTACACTTCAGAGCTGCTGTGTCTTTTCATCATGTTGATAAGTACAGTAATTGTATACCTTTCTATGTTGCCTTTTTAAACATGAGTCAATTCTGATAATCATAGTGTTTTAATCTTTTCTCCTCATTAATAATTCAGTAGTTGTAACCTTCATACTGTTTTCTCTATTGGCATGGCAAATTCTGCCCCCCCCCCCCCCAATCCCCCTTCTAAATGCACTACAATAATCCTACTAGTGAAATATGAACCAATATGCTCATACAACATTGTACAAGGCTATTGAATGAAAAAGAAGCTGTCGTCACTTCGTTGTCATTCTGCTAATATAAGACTTTGTCCATATTGATGTCCACATATCTCAGAGTGGAGTTTACTCTCTCACCTTTTTGCTTCTTACCAGAACTACTCAAGTTTTATGATTGGCCAGTAGCAGGTCTAGCCTCCACTATCGTCAATCTAAACTCTTTCAGGAGCCTACCTTCACAACTCTGGACATTCAAATATCTTTCAGTTCCAAAGTAAATGCATTGTTGGGTCCTCAGCATAATTCCAATCATTATTTCCAGTATGTTGCTAGAAGAGTATAATTGTCATTTTTATGATGAATCCTCTAAGAGATTTTTTAATAGTTTCGACACATGGAGGACTAGTTGAAGGTTCCTTCTCACAACTGTGTATGTATAAACAATTTTAGTTGGAGATATATGGGAAAGGCAATGTTTATATGAAAATTAATTAAATTTTGAATTAGTCATAATAAAAAAATTATTATATTTTTTTCCAATTACGTGTAAGTGCTGGGGAGTAATTTTTCATTTTATTTCAGGCCTAATATTTTAATAATGTCTGTAAATATATTCTTCTTGTCATTCGTTGTATAATTTCTTTAGCAGAAGTGACTCATTAAATATTAGTTTCATATTGTGTGAATTTTGGCATACTTAATTTGTATATAAATATATTACTTATAAGTAACTGTTAATATTAACAGGTGTTTGTTACACAGGGCGCTACTATCAAAACTGATGAGGAAACAGGAAAAATAGTAATAGCACGTATAATGCATGGTGGTGCTGCTGATCGCTCAGGTCTCATTCATGTAGGCGATGAAGTGTGTGAAGTTAATGGAATTAATGTTGAAGGCAAGACTCCTAATGATGTGCTGAAAATTTTGGTTTGTATAAGTAAAACTTTACTGTGAATATTTCTACATATCAGTCTATAGCTTGATGCATAAAATTGGCTTGTTACATACAACTATTCTGATTCTAAATAAATGATATGATAATTTAAATAGTTAAACTCTTTTAAGTCTGATATTAAGTCTCATAGTATTAAAACTCTCTAGAATTTAGTATATAACGTAAGTATGTTTCTAGAAAAGTTGAACGGTTGCATTTTATAAATTATAATCAACAATGAGCATCTCTCTACACCAACTTATTTTAAGTAGTAAATTTGTCACAAATAAAAGTGATAACAATTTTTATTGGTCATTCTATCTTCAAATGCTATTAGAGAAATATGTAAGTTAGTGTTGAAACATCCAGATGCATTTAAAAATTTTCTTCTGCACATTTAATAGAAACTTTAACCATATTAATAAAGATTTTATTAACTGAAAAAATAAAATACTAAACATGTATTCTATATTCTGTGAATAAGATTAATTTTTATATGAGTAAATACTATCAGAGTGCATTTGCTCTCTGTTTTCACTTGGTTGGTGTCTAAGAATTACATGTGCAGTATTTTTTTTTCCAAAGTGTCATAAATGAATTTAAAAAAATCCCATATTGCATTGCATTATTTTCTTCTAATTTAAATAGTAGATTTGAAAGAATAATTCATTTATTCTTTTTTCCTTCTGCTGCTCTTAGGATTTGAGTGTATATCTCAAATATTGCCATGCCAATGTGAACAATACAAACTGCAATACTATAAATTGAAAACTTAACTTTCTATGCATTCATGTTTATTGAACAATATTTAGATGTTCTAGACAATAAATTATATTAATTAGATAGCCATGATTACTTAAAAATTATAATTATTTCTATAGCAAGCATCTGAAGGCACAATTACTTTTAAACTAGTTCCTGCTGATAGCAAAAGTGGTCTTCGAGAGAGCAAAGTCAGAGTTCGAGCACACTTTGACTATGTGTCTTCTACAGATCCTTATATTCCATGTAAAGAAGCAGGCTTGGATTTTAAAAAGGGTGATGTTCTACATATAGTTAGCCAAGATGATGCATATTGGTAAGTTAATACAAATATCTGTCTGTATGATTCTGGCCAGACATTCATTATGAAAATCGCTAACCTTGGCATCGGTCTTATAAATAAAATTGAGAACGTACATTCATAATTTTTACATGAAATAAAAAATTAATTTGATTTATATTAATGATGACAATTCCTTATCACATATTTACTTTATATTATTTTATATTAATAATATTTATATTAATTTAAATACACAGATTGTTTTACAATCCTTCTCAAGTGTGTAATACAATTAGGTATTAGACTGGTCCAAACTTATGTAAAGTGCTTGAATTATTTGATGACAACTCCTTATCACACATTTACTTTGTATCATTCTGGTTGTATACAACTGCCCTGTATTTCTTTCTAGCATACCTTGTGAGGGAAATGGAAATAACCAACACAGTAAATGGTAAACATGTATTATGTGTAACAACTAGTGAACACAGGCATGGTATAACAGAGGAGAAGCACCAGAGACAACCGACTACGACTGAGTGAAAACATTACTTCGTTATAGACCCACAATACTAATAATTTATCCCCACAATACTTCCCTTAAATTATTATTACGACTAACAAAATCAGAAACTTATATAAATACAAAACATTTCATCCTATTTACTTTGGGGGGCTGAACCATGGCTTCACATCCAAAAATTCTGAGATAACTTCAGCTAGGTTTCCTTCCAAACCAAGCTTCAAAAGGAGTCATACCTTGAAGGGGTTTTGTAAGACTAATATTGTTTAGATATACAGCAGTGGATTCTGCATCTGTCCAATAATGTTTTGGTAGGCATAAGTAAATATCTTGCCTTTTCAACGATTTTTTGGTTGGCATGTTCTAAGGCTCCATTTTGCATGTGTGTCAATTGAACAATTCTATGATGGAGAATACCTTCGTTCTTTAAGAAGGAAGAGAAACTGTTTCAGTTCCATTATTAGTTTGCAATCATTTTAATGTACAATATAGCCGATTTTCAACTAATAAAACATATTCCTTGAGTGTCTCTAGTACCTCAGTTTTTGATTTCAAAACGTAAACCTTGTAAAATCATCCACTAAAACAATAATATTAATATATTTACTTCCACCCAATGATGCCGACTCCATTGGACCAAGTAAATCTAAATGTACCAATTGTAATGGTCCCTTTGCTCTGAATTTGCTTCTCTTGAGTAGTAGATAGGCCTGTTTCCCTGCAGCACAGATCTTACTAGTTTCATCACTGGTTGTCAAATCTTGAGAAACCATTTGCCATATTCTTCATCAAATTTAAGTCCTATCTACATAAATTACCTAGATGGTGGTGACATACAATGTTTTTAATAGTCTGTAAAAAGACATGTTGTACACTTAAGGTATCTGAAAAATCGCATTGTTTAGAATAGCTGTTGCTATAAACTCCCTGTTCTTTATAATCTTACCACCACTTTTATCAAATATCACTTAATTACTCCTTTTCTACAATTTTACTCACAGATGATAGATTCGCGGCAATATTGGGAGCATAATGAACATTGAGTACATGAACATTTATTTTATTTTTCACTTCCAAACCCAAGTAGGCTGTTAGCTGCAGTGTATATTTGTACTTTCCCACTGGAAAGTGTAGCTCCACTCCCTTTGAATAGGTTCTCCTTACACAAATGTACTGAGGCACAGGAATCTTAAGTTCTACACAGGTTCCTTCACATTATATGATACACTACTAATAGAACACAATTATCTTTTCCCACTGCTTCAAGTTTTATATTGCTTGCTGACTTTGAATGTCAATTTTTTACTAAATGTCCCACACAATGACACCGATAACACTTTGAAGATTCTTTCACCTTATTTTTATTTGTGTATTTCACTGAATTATTTGATCAGTCCCCAGATCAATTACTATAGAGTGCTGAATCAATGCTTAAACTCTGATTGATATATTTATTCTCGTGGAGTAATTTAATTTTAATAGCATCAACTGTTATGTGAATACTCAAGCTTTCAAGGCCCATAATCATCATGGGGAGGGGGGGGGGGGACCTGCTAACAATAGAATATACCAACTCACTCATCTGATACCTCGAATTTAATGTCTCAAAGCTGTTGGGCTGTGAATATTATTTGGTCTACAAAATCTGCCATTGAGCTGTGATATCCAATCTGGTTAGGATTAATTGTCTAAGCAATCCTACTCTCCTTATCTTTGATCACTTTAGGTGTTATTGTTCCATCTACCACATGCCATTGCTCTTCTAAGCAAAGCTTTTTAACTGGAACTACCGGGAAGAACAAGTTTCCCAGACCTTTAGCTTCTCTACTAATGAGAACATATTTGCCATATTGGTGAGGTTAGTTTCCAGTGGAAAATGTTAACTATTTGATGTCAGATAAACCTTCTTTAGCCACTTAAAATTGTCCCGAGTCCATAACCAAATGTGAGGGCAGTGGAAATAACCAACACAGTAATTTTTATTGAAGCATATAACTTTTCTGATTAGGCTAAAATGATTGTCAATTAAAAGGCAGTTTTCACATTTATACTGAAAAACATTTAGTCCCAAAACATTCCAAGGACACCCAGGAACATCTGTATTCTTAACTTTTTAAAACTTCATACATATATATATATATATATATATATATATATATATATATATGAGATAGGAAATTACATTGTCATGTTTAAAACAATTAATGGGGAAGGACAGAGAGATAGAAAGAAGATGACTTACCTGAGGTTCATAGATGGTAGACACCTTGTGAGTTTTGGAGAACTTGAATTTTCGGAGGCACTGCCCCCTTCATCAGAAGGTTAGGAAGACATTTCCAGTGATCGGCTAGCCGACGACCTGAGCAGCCAAAATTTGCTGCTCTGCTAACTTGGGTCGTAAACAATTGACCCCACCCAGGTCACCAACTTTCTCTCTCAATAAGGGTCTGGGAAGAGGCAAGGACTGGATGGGGGTTTGGGGAGATGCATACTGACACCCCATCTTGACACACATTCATTCAGACACATCCACCTTAGGGTGTCAATTATTTAAATATTGAAAAAAATCTGTTTCCACCACTCTCCTTCAATATCCTCTCACCATCACCTTGCAAAAATCTGCCCACCGCTCTCCTTCAATATCCTCTCGCCATCCCCTGCAAAAATCTGTCCAAAATTGTCTCCGCCAGCCTCTTTAAAACCTTGTCCCCACTTATCCGACACCTATCACTAAGGTGGCAGGAATGGATATTCTCCAATCATATCCTTTGTTTCATTTGGGGAACACACGCCACCCGGTCACCAAATTCCCAGGCAGATTAAGACATTTCGAAACCGGCGACGAGGTGTCCGAGCTTTATGGTCCAGGTGTCAGCCGCAGTCCCTTTGTTATTATTCCGAGGTGCCAAGACGGCGCGCAGAAAATCCCCTTCTTCCTGGCAAGCGACTTGCTCATGCCGGAATATTTGTTATTTAAGTTTCCGTAAATAATAATAAAAAATTGGGCGGGGGTTCTACTGCGCTACAATATTTAATTCATCATTATGGGTTATGTGTGGTTTCACTATTTCAGGAAATGGGGGTTTCTTTACTGGTCATCCTTTTTAGATTAAATTTAGTAAGACTTACATTTCATGATCTGTTTTAATTTTCAAAAATCATTGGTAAAGAGTTGGACTACCAAACACACTTGTGCCGCTATCTCTTTTTCTAAGCAATTGGATTTGTCATGAATATATGTGCTTGGTAAAGTGTCAGCTATATAAAGTTCTTTGATTTATATTTCACTTGTTGTGGTATTCAGTCCTAAGACTGATCTGATGTAACCCTCCATGCTAACCTATCTTGCGTAACCCACATCCTCCCTAATCTGCTTAACCTTCATTACCAGATCATATTGCTGTAAATTTAGTATTATTCACTGTAACTTGCTGCCTTTGACCTAGATATTTTTTGTAAATACTTTCAAAGGGTTTGTAGTTGCTTTCTTTCAATACTTTTTACCAAATATGTATTGGTGAAATTTGGAACAAGCAAACACAGTAGCAAATGCCTCCTCCTGAGCATGCGAAGTGTCTATGTCGTATGACTTACTGCCACATGCCATTGGAAGATTATTCTACAAGAAAATACAACCTAATCCATATTCTGATGTAGCTAAACTGATTGCCTCATCTTTTGAAACATTGAAATACAGTAATACTGAATTTTTTGCTAATATTTCTTAAAGGCTTCCTCAGTGTTTGCATTCCAGTTCTAGACTGAATTCCTTTTAATCAAATTTCTCAGTATCGAATTTAATTGTTATGTTAGGAATAAATCTATTTAAATATCTATTCATCCCATAAATTACTTCTATTGGTGAAAACTTTTAACTTTCCGATAACCTTCATTTTATCTACATCTGGTTTAAATTCCTTTATTGGAAAATATTTAGCTTCCTTAGTTACACTATTTAAGGTTAAATGTTACATTTTCTCTGGGTGAAACATTTTTAAGCCTTAATCATGTTTGTCCAGATTTTTCCTGATATCAATATATCAACAATGTATATACAAACATCAAGAAACATTTCTTGAATACAGTGTTGGAAAACATCGAGATACCATATGGCACCAAGATGATGTCTATGGTGCAAGTCAACAAAATATCATGTTGAATCAACACCACTAAATTGATATCCAAGAACATTTCCAAAAGCCCATTCATCATCATCAGAAGAAGAAAAAATTAAGCAATTGATGAAGTCTCTAGTTTTTTCATATTAAAATGTTTCAATTAAAAGTATTACAAAATTTGTTCAAATTATACTGTTGTAAGTACATACATACTTTTGCTTAATTAGGTGGCAAGCCCGCAAAGAAGGTGACAGAAATATGAGAGCAGGCCTCATTCCGAGTCGAGCATTACAAGAAAGAAGAATTATTCATGAAAGATCTCTAAAAGAAAAGAATCCAGATGAAGGTACATTAAACGCTTAACAGTAATAATTTTCTATGCTGCATGTTTTGTGGCCCCATTTAAATATCCCATTCCATATAATTTTGCTTTTATAACAACATTGAAATAATTTTAAGAAAACGGTGTGACAATTTGTATCCTCCATCTCTCCTTGAAAATAAAATCACTGACTTTTGAAAACACTAATTATTGTTTATAAAACTTTCATATTTAATTTTTATGACTTGATTTCTCCAAATTTAAGTAAAAAGGTTAATAATACATTTTTTTTAAAAAAATGAAGTCATTTCATTAAAAGCCACAATTGTTAATTTTGTTTTAACAAAACCAATTATATGGGATGTCATGTGCATATTTCTAATTTCATAATAAAGTGGGAATTGATTCATTTGTAACATTTTTTTAACTGTTTCATAATTAATAAGTGAACATGGTGAATACAGTGCAGAAGTAGTTATTAGATTTCCAACTGGATAGCATTTAAGAAACATGACATTTTTGACATTTACAATCATTGGATATATGCTTCTGCCCCTGTCACTTCTGTTATGAAACAATCATAGGAAACATTCCGTGAAAAGCCAGGTTCTAGATTTCTGAAACCTTAATTTACATCAATCATATTTGAAATGTACCGTAATTAGTCATGTGTGCTACGTGCCACTTTTATACCCAAAATTTTAACAAAAAATTGGGCACACATTATATACAAATTTTTAATTATAATCTCTGAAAACCATGTGGTTGAAATTTGCCTGTGATTACAGTCAGGTGAGTTCATTGAAAAAACATTAAGTTTCAATGACATTCATCTAAATTGCACATGAATTTGACAAGCTTGCTTGGCTGACATTACCAGTGTTTCTATCGACATCAAGAAACCAATTGATCTACAATCTGAAAAACATGTTTTTGTAATTTTTTGGAAATTAGTTCCAAGAATAGCCACAATAACTTGCTTTTCTTTGTTTGATTTTTGCTAGTGTGTACTTGATCTCTGTCAGAGGTATCATTATTCAACTCATATGATTGATGTTTTGCTAATCTTAAACAATTATTTGTAGCATCAACATCATCTGTTAGAAAAATATATAAATCAAGAAAGATATTCTTTTCATTGCACCCAAAAAAAAGATCACTTACTCTTGAAAAAAAACTGTAAACCAGATGAGAAAATAGGAATGGGCTTAGCATGACTGCAACATACTCTAGTAAATATATTCATTTTTATTGGATTATCAAATCATTTCTAACAAAGTATGTGTTCCTTGTCAAAAAAATGAACATACACATTATTCATATTACATATTAATTGATTACTGTAACTTTCATGATAATTTTATAATATTATTAAATAATTTACTTAGTCATTTAGAGACATACTTAAAGAAATCAAAGAAATGGTAATATGTGTGAGAATACCAACTTTTCTTACATAAAAAAGTTACTGATAGATAAATAATTGATTATATTATTTGCAAAATCTTTAATTAATCAAAAATAGCAGTTGTTTATTTCATATCACTTGCTAATATTGTTCTTATATTAGTTGTATCTCTGGTTCCAGATATAGTTAAGTTTTCTCTTCCTTTGCAGATGGTAAATGTGAGTTGTATCCGCTCCTTATTAACTGTCATATCTCATAATGGCATGGTTTTATTACACATTAATACTTTTCGAAATTATATTTACATGAAAAAGTTTAATTTGTGTCATTAAAAAACATTTTTACAGCATACCTGCAATTATTGTAATACATGAGAATTCAATTAAATTAATTTTATAAATGTACTGATCTACATGAATAACACTTCTGACATATGTACATAAATGCAGTTGTAATTATTTAAACCTATATAAACTTCCTGAGGAGGAATAACATATTTTGTGGATAGACCCACCACAGTCTGCACTTTGTTGAAGACAGCTTGAACATTCCTTGTGACATAAACTTCATCTTGCTCTAATAAAGTCTTAAAGGAAGTGTATAGCTTCCTCAGAGTACTTTTGCATGAGTGGGGAATGTCTAATCCTTGGTATTTTTCATCAGGATATAAGGGAATGCATTCTGAGAGAATGTTGAATGAACAGTAAAAATTGCTGTGCAGCTGGTAAACTGTGGACCCCACCAGACCACCAACTTTTTCATTCAATGAAGGGCAGGGCATAGGTGAGGATTGGAGAGATGAACTCATCCCCAAGTTAGCACACATGTACTTGTAAAGCTATACATGGCCAGGTGAGGTGAAGTATCCAGGATGATGTCTTAACTGCAAAACATGTTGGAAGGAAGAGTTCTCAGCTTATGAAGAATGGAGAAGTTGGCTTTAAGAAAGGTCATTTTGAAGCACAGGTTGAAATTATTAGGTGAGAGCATGGGCAGCTATGAGAAATTGACTCTTGAAAATTCTTACTGTGCTGCAGTAGTTGTCAATTCACTCAGGGAGGGGTCTCTTTGTCTGGCCAATGTAGAAGACTGGACAGAGTCTACCATTAATTCTGTAGAAGTTATGGGAGAAGATGCAGGTTATGTTTTCCTTAATTTTGGAGGATTGTGGAGGGTAGGATTCAGCAGATAATGGCACCTGTTCCTGTCTTTGGTGGATGGAGACTTAGGGTATGGGCTTTATAGGGAACAGGTATTATTTGGAGGTTGGATGGGCAATATTTCAGTACAGTGTAGGCAAGGCAGAGAAAACTGTTATCATAAACCACATTTATTACCAAGTAATCAACACTGCTATGGGTATCTTGATAGCCCTTTCCTATGCAACCTCTTCATGGGTCAGCTGGAATGCAAAATTTGAATCCTCTCCACTTAAACCCTTAGCTTGCTTTTGTTTCATAATGATATTTTTATTTATATACTCACAGACCAGGTGCCCCTTCTGATTTTGTTCACATAATCATCTCCTGGAACTACTAACATCACTTTGAAGCCAGTTCTGGCCTAAATCTCTTCTGTTGAGATTAAACACTCCAACACCTTGCAGTACCTTCACTTTACCAGTTGCCATCACTAACTAACTGTACGCTCCCTCCATACAGTAAAGTCCTAAGGAAGCTCTCATTTGCTCTACTTGTACCGGTCTATCTTCCTATACCAAACATACGTACAATGTAATTAAAAACCTCCTCCTGAAACAAATTTCCCATAATCCATCCACTTGTCAATTTTCCATGTCACTCTTGACCAACTTACAAAGTGTAGACCACCCTTAACCACAACAAACTTTCCTGGTTTACATTGGCCTGTAATCTAACCCTGATATTAAAATAATCCCAAAATACTCCCCACCTGCCCCCCCCCCCCACCCTCACCTCAAAATCTGCCTTCAGATACCCTCTTAACCTCTGTAACATCCTTGCCTGGACTGAAGAATCGCTTAGAAATAAAATTAGAAAACTTCAATTGCAAATTGGTGACTATAGTTAATTTATTATTGTATTAAGTATTTTGACTATGTTATATCATCACTTATATTTATATAACAATATTTGATTCATGGCATAATCACACATTATATATGAGTAAAGATATAAATATGGGAGGAAGCTTACTTTGACCCAGGTGGAAACCCAATAGCTACTTACATAAGAACCAGGAAAACCTTAGAATATGACAGTCCCCATCAGTTATTTGTGAATATTCTTTATTGTTTGAATATGTATGTACAGATGTAGAAAGGAGGAGTTTAACAAAGGCTTGTATGCTCTTATCTTTTTTAGTAAATTACTTTCAATGTGAGTAATACATAAGAACTATTAGTTTTTCATGCAGGTATGCTGTAGCAGTTTTGTTTGTTTTTATCAATTTTTTATTGTTTTGCATGTAATTTAAGTTTATTATTGATTGTTTTTTTTCTTTGAATCGGTTTCAGAAGGAGATCATGATGGAATATGGACGTTAGGCTTACATTTACTACCCACTAACTTCCCTGTAGGTCTGTGCTCTGTTTCAGTCCTCCCTGGATGCCAGTCCCCAAAGTCCCCTCGCTGTGCCTCTAAACCTAAAACTAAAAAGATTATGTATGACACAGCTGAGAATGACGACTTTGACCGTGAGGAGATAGCAACATATGAAGAAGTAGCCAAATTGTATCCACGCCCAGGACTTCAAAGGCCATTAGTACTCATCGGACCTCCAGGGGTTGGCCGAAATGAGCTCAAGCGTAGGCTTATTGCAACTGACCCTGATAAATACAAGACCCCAACGCCTTGTAAGTTAATATTTATAGTAATTAGCCTTTTGCATACAGTACTGTAAATTAATAGCACTGATTTAAATTAAAAAATTATATTTGTATAATTTCATCAGAGTTTTCCTGCCATCTTATTGTGGCGTTCTCTCTTAATTTGTTGGGCACCAGAGTGGATGTCCTTTTAGCCAATTTGTATAAGGGAGGGGAGTTAAATAATTCTTATTTAAGGCCTAAAAATTTATTCTTAACAAATTATGGCGGACTGATTTGTTATGCCACTGGCTACTCAGCTATGAAATCCCAAAACCTCGGGTTGACCATGGGATACATTTGGTCGGAAAAATGACGAATTTACGTTGTCTGCGTAATCATGAGAATGTTAAGGACTACCATGAGTGGAACTTATCTGGCATTTTCCCCTTTGCGATGTCGTGTAGTCAGCTTTTCTGGACTCTGGCGGCTTCTGTCGTTTGCCATCGAATGATGGCGACTGCTATCTGTAGTATCTTCTTCAATGCCAGCGACTCCCTCCAGTAGTTTCATCGAGTGTCGCCTTCCGAATTTTTCCCTCGACTGACTCCTTATGAATTTTGCCCTCGACTGACTTCTTACAAATTTTGCTCTCGACTGACTCCTTACGAATTTTACCCTCGACTGACTCCTTACGAATTTTGCCCTCGACTGTCCTCATTTCCGCTTTCATGCCCTTTAAATATTTTTGGGCAATCGCGCTTCTTAATGGCACAAAAACTCCAAAACTTTCCATCGCCAGGGCATCTCTATCAGGGATAAGTGTCACAGTATGAACATTCGTCACCCTCGTGCGTCCGAAGATTTTGAAGAAGTCCGGCGCCATAGGAGGTCAGCTCCTAATATTCTTTCATTGGCGATTCTGCAGGCCTGTCACTCATTTCCTCCAGATGTTCAACCCCGGGGTCTGGACGTTCCTTACATTCCACATGGTAGTACCCAACAACTCATCATTACTCACGCGATTCACTGTCTAAATCGCAGTTTAAATTAATTGCGCCTATACTTAATAACGCGCTACATTATTCCATTTATTCTGTAGTGCTTCAAAGCTATTTCATCCAGGGTCAGGGCACTTAGATCCTTGAAAATTTGACATGTTAATTACTGATGACATTAATTATCTATTTATGGCAAGTCAGCTACTCTCCTTCACCTCCTCCCACAAACCTCATTTCCCCTCTCCTTTCCCCTTTCCTCTCTTCCCCCCATTCTCTCGCTCTCTCATTCCACCTTTCTCACCCTCCTTCCTCCCTACCATCTCTACCCCCTTTCTCTTTCATTAGTCAATTTGCAATGTTACATCATTCCTAGTTTCCAAAATTAATAAAATGAACTAACAGCCATTCAGTAGGATAACTGTGAGAAAAGTGTATTGTAATTCACTAAACATTTTTTTTCTAATTAGGGAGGAAGATGAAATCAAACAACAAAATTTCCAATTTATCAAGTTTAATATAAACAAAGTAAACTAAAGTTTTGGATTCAAATAATTTTTTTTTTCCGTGATTAAGTCTGTAACAAAATCATTGGACAATGTATAGCTTCTAAACAGTTTCTTTTAAATGAACTAAAAAATTTAACAACACAATTTATATCACATTCTAGTGCAATCTTCTGCTTTGAATGAACACAAAAATATACCAGATTTCAGCAATTTTTACTATATTTTCACTGTCTTTAAATTTATAGAAACTAAACATTATTAGTGCACAAGCTTGTAAAATCATATAACCTAACAAATTTTATTACTTTTAAAATTGTGTTCCTCTTTATTTATAAATAGTTGACAGTTAATGATCAGAGGGTGTCTCATTGTAGTTGTTGTATAAAGTGTGTAGGGTGTGTTGGGATATAATTTAAAGGGAATTAAAATTTACTGACAAAAGTAATTAACTAGGAAAACATTAATGAAGGAAATATTTATAAATTTTGAAGGTTCGACGAAGCAATCTGATCTCTTACTAAACTCAGTATAGAAACTGTGGGCAATACCCTCTCTAAACGTCAAGGATTAGAAACCTGCCAGTCCTTTGTAACGTGGTTACGCCTTTCTGCCACCTTGTCCATAGGATGCCTTCTTCAGCGTCAATGGTTGACCACCTTCAGACGTGTCTGGGCCAAGTGTTGTTTCCCACCTGTCTCGTTCAAGTTCCAAGAGCTGAATGATCAGTTCCCACTGCTGTGTGAAGAATCATTGTATTCCATATTTGATACTCAATTTTCTTTAGACCACGAAACTCCATTGGTTGTGGCAACCACGTGGTATTTAAGTAGTTTGTAGCCTTTCAGGCGCCTGATTCCCATGGGACCAGGCTGACACCAATTCCAAATTTCCAATCCTTCCTAACTTTATATTAAGAATTCATTAAATATAACCATCATGCTATAAGTTTTATAAACTGGGTAGTGTTGTAGATACACCATGATGCTTTGGCATCTGTAGATAGCTGAAGATGACAATGATAACAGACAAGAAGACAAAGATATATGCAAAATTTACCATACTATTTACTCTTTAAATAGAACAAGTTCTACATATGAATTAGTCTTTTATTCCAGGTAATTTCCCATCATCTCACAGCATTATTTTACCACAGTTGTACTACAGTGCTTTATTCCGGTTCACAACAGCTTACCATGAATCCAATACTTTATTATTTTACCAGGTTTTAGTTTTCAGGCAACACATGATATGTATTATTGTCCATCAACCATACTTTTTATCCTATAATGATTTGTTTTGTTCTGTTTATCTACCAGCACTTGTTCATACAATTATATCCTTCCAACATTTATTATCCACCAATATCTGGATATCATTCCTCCGAATCAACATAGCTCACCAACCACCCTCTCTCTCCACCATATAGTGCCCTCCAAAACATGGCTTCCAGAACTTTCTTGAATTCTCTATGGATTACACAACATTATTATTGTTATTGATTTACTCCACAGATGTCATTGTATGTGAATCTATTACATATACAATTTTAAATGTAATTATAATTTTATCTTCATAATCAAGTAATATAGACTTAATATTTAATAGTTGTTTAATTCAATCTACATATGTATGACCACTAATCATTATTAAAAGATAAATATTTAATCAAAAATTTTGATTAATTTGTGTTCAGAGACATTTGACCAACACAAATGTAGTTCGATAAGTAAATTTTTACAAAATAGCTCAAGTTCTATTCCTGTTCTCATTGTTTCTTAAAATTTCAGACAGATGTAATACACTAGGGTGGAGATGTGTAGTTCTCAAATGAACTAGTTCAAAAGAAGTATTCCTAAAAATAAACTGTGCAGATAGTCATGTTATGTGGACCTGTTCATGAACGGGGGAGTTCATACAGGTCCACAGAGACCCGGTCTTTTATGTTACAAGTCTCGTATTTCTTATTGTTGTCAATTATACTCCCTTTTCCTTTATTGAGTGTGTGCTCCTTTCTTTTATCATCATTCGGTCATCTAGTATGCGTTAATGTTACCAGGTTACACACCATAACATGAAATCAATAGATTTGTGTCTATTTCTAGATTATGGAAGTTGTTGATAGTTAAATTCTGCATCATGTAACACTGGTCACCCTGCTAGTCTCAATACAAATTGTGTGTTCCACATACAAATCTAAACTTGTGGGGAAATATCAACCAATGTGTTCTTTGCCACCCGGAAATCAGCATTAATATATGTAAATAAATAAAATCTACGACGACATTTCATCATTTCCTGTATTGTTGCCTGTGTATCTTAACAATACATAAAAGTGTAAATTCTATTATTACATTATATAACAAAAAAATATCTAAGTTATTGTATTAACAGAGCATAATAAAATTAACTTAAATTATTATCAGATTTTACATTTAAAGCTGTTGGAGTTTTATTAATAGAACAGAATGAAACAACAGTTCTGTAATAATTTAAAATATTTAAGTATTTAAGGTTGTATTGTATAAATAACTGCTTCATAATATCATTTGAGTTGACGTGTGTTCTCTATTCATTGTTACTTATAATGCCAATTTGATAATTTTTATTTTTACTCTTTATGTCCAGATACATCACGGTCAGTTAGGCATGGTGAAATCAATGGAAAAGAATACTTCTTTGTAACAAGAGAAAAAATGGAAGAAGAAATCGAAGCAGGAAAATTTATAGAGTTCGGTGAATATAAGGGTAATCTGTATGGAACATCAGCAGAAAGTGTCAAATCTCTAGTCAATGCAGGCTATGTGTGCATCCTGAATCCTCACTATCAAGTAAGCCTGGTTTACACACAGTTAACATAAATATAAAAATTTTGGTGTTAAATTTAACTTCATCTTGTTTTAGGCCTTGAAGATGTTGCGAACACCTCAACTTAAACCATACATCATTTATATTAAACCTCCAGATTATGATGTACTTAAAGAAACACGCAGTGCTGCTTATGCTCGCTCAACATTTGATGAAAACAATTCTCGTGGATTTACGGTAAAATACCATTAGTTTTTTCTTAACTTATTATTTTCATGCTGTGTACTTTCAATTAACTTGCAATTTTTGCTTTTTTATCATACTGTACTTATTTAATGTACTTGTGTAAGATACTGTGAGTCATCACACTGGTTATGATTAAATTAACATTCCATCAGACTTGTTAGTGTACAGTGTGTGAAAAGATAAATTTTCAAAAATGTGATGTTCTCACTATTGTTCACAAATAGATTACTCTTGGCTTAAATACTGTACCAGGCTAATATAAATTAATTTCTGGTTACCCGCTTAGTAATTTATAAATAATTAATGTTAGAAAACAATTTTTCTCCATGATCTAAAAATAATAATATAGTAGCTTACCTGAATGTTGACAGCCTTAATTTCAACTTATTTGAAACCATTTTCCAGAGTATGATCCTTGTCAATAGTAGGTCTGCTCCTATTAACTGGTCTGAAGCAGACGATATTAAAAAAGTAATGATTTTTCTATCATATTGTGTATTTTAATCATGGTCAAGTTAGCTATGAGATTTCCTTCTTTTATTCAAATATTAACAAGTTATGGCTGAAAATGTATTTGATCAGAAAACATTCTACTTTATGGTAGATGCATATATGCTATGTAAGTGAGACAATATGTTTAATTGTATAAATATTGAATTATATTTAACTTTATTTTTTAGGATGAAGAATTTAATGAGATAATTCATAGTGGAGAGCGTATAGAATTCTTATATAGTCACTTATTTGAAGATGTCATTGTGAATGCAGACCTGTCCACTGCTTTTGAGCAGCTTGTTCGAGCAGTTAGTAAAGTTGAAACAGAACCACTTTGGGTTCCAGCCTCTTGGGTGCAGTGATAGAAGTTTATATTGTGCTTGCACACAGTTGCTGTAAGTTTTGTGATAGTATTATAATGGTTCCAATACATTTTCTGTAATAATTTACAGCCTAGTATTCAGTTTCAGTCGGTAATTTGGGTCCAATTTTTCTGTTTATTTTTGTATTATTGTGTTAACAAACCTAAATATAATTTTTTTAGTATACATAAAAAGCAAGATAGCACAGGTAAGGAAGGCTTTCACAAAAAAGAGGAATTTACTTACAGGTAATACTAGGAAGTCATTACTAAAAAATTCTTGTAGTGTGGTATGCCGAGACACCTTCACCTATTTTAGGAGGTATATGTACTGGGGTCAAAGACCTTGGGCATATGGCAAGAGTTGTCCGCTAATCCCATTGGATCAGTCGGCCAACTGCCTCCTGAGGCTGGTGGAGACACGGAGAGGGGAATGCTGCGACCCCACAGCAGGCTCGTCTCCCGTCATTCGGAAGGGCATGAGAATAGTACCCAATGCCCGACCTACCTGATGCAGGTTTTCTAGGGTTTTCCCTGCATCTCTTTAGGTGAAACACTGGGTAGGATACTTAAACCATAGCCTGGGGGCCCTAGTCAACCCTTGGCTACCTTGCTCTACCTTCCGCATCCCCCCTTATCAATTCCCTTCCTATAACACAGAGTGAGCAAGTTTGAGTGATTGAAATATTTGAAGTGAATAGAAAGAAGGGAGGAGAATTCAGAGAAAAAGTATTGTAGTCTGGACTCGTATGTTCTTACTTAATTTAGCATAAGAAAATGAGGCTGATTTACAACTATTTCCATGATTTTCAATTTTTCAATCACCCATTTTCACTTGCTTTTGTCACTCTTCTTTTGTCTTCTGTTTTGTACCATGACCCCTCAAGGAATTTTGTGTGTTGTATTTGATTCTTACTCATCATATTACATAATTCATAGTAGGTCATTTAATGCTACAGTACAGAAAAAGAAACTCACGCCTCTAGGGAGGTATATTTTGGCTTTTGGAGACTTCATGTAGTTAATAATATATAGGCGATTGATCAAAACAAGTTTACTTTTACTTTATATGTGTCATGCACCTAAGAAAGTGAAATAGACTTAAGAGCATGTTATTCTAGTGATAATTGCACAATAAAACACGTTGAGACAATATTTGCCAAGAGTGCACTACAGTGAACTTCGACACAAAATTTTAAACCTTATCCATTGAGACACCAAAACGAAATATATATTTTCTATTAGATGAGGATTTTCTCTCATTTTCTAATAGTGTAAACTAGAAAATGATATCTGGTGTCATCCTAAATGATTTATACCTCTGAAAAGGCTCATTTTTGACTTTGGTGCCAGGTTTGGTGCTCCAAATTTACCAAAGTATATTGTCTACAAAACTGTAAATCATCTGACTTTTAGATAGTTATTTGGTCATGCAAACTACAAAATATGAATACTGTATGTACTTTACTTATCTCAGCAGGATTCTTTGAAAATATGGAAGAAAAATTGGCAAAATTTTTATAGTCAACTTTGTGGGCCCATATCTGCCAGGGGTGACATTTGTTTAAATAGTAGTTTTTAGTTTCGTAATCTACACATGCGATTTATCTTGTAAACAAATTTTCAGGGTCTATTCTTAATAACTGGCACTTTTGAAACGAAATCATCTCCGACGAACCGCAGTACAAACTTTCTAAATTTCATGAAAATCCTAAATGGTTGCGTGGTGACCCCTAGGTCAGTTGACATGGAATTTCCCAATATCTATTTCAGATTTTCATTTTGTCCTTGCCGTCTTTAATTTTCTTCATGTTGTTGTTGTGGTATTAACTTGCTCAAGCCTTTTCATTTCCTCATAACTAGTACATCCTCCCTAATCTTCTTAGCGTATTCCATCCTTGGCCTCCCTTTTCTCTTCTTACCCAACACACTTTCCTCTAATGGTAATTTTACAAGACCCTTATGCATTAAAATGTGGCCTATTGATCAATCCCTTCTCTTGGACAACATTCTCTATATTGTTTGCTCCTCCCCTTCCTCGTTTGTGATTCTACCCACCCATCTGATTTTCAACATTCTCCTACAGCAGCACCACATTTCAAAGACTTCTATTCTTTTCCTTTCCACAACTACTATCTTCCATGTTTTACACCAATATAATGCCACACTCCATACCAACATTTTTAGCAACAATTTCCAAATATTCACACTTATATTGCCCATAAGTAAATATCTCTTTTTAACGAAAGCATTCCTTGCCTGTGCTATCCTACTCTTTATGTCTACTATATTTCTACCATCCTTAGTTATTACACTTCCCAAGTAACGGAATTCTTTAACTTCCGTCAAAGTAACCCTTCCCAATCTAATGCCCTTTGTTATTCCACTCTTTCCCATACTACACACCATAGCCTTATTTTTTAATTTATCTATTTCAATTTATAAATTTTGATACTCAATTGGGCAATTTCTAAGAATATGAATTCCATACTATTTGTATTACCTCAGTCCGTAAGGCGTCACTTTAATCTTTATCAGTTTTCTTTAACTCTTTTCAATTGCTCTTGTAATTCTTTCTCCCATGTTTTTCCCCATGCTTGTAATTGTTTTATTGTTACTTTTTAATTACCATGATAATTCTAAATTCCTGCACAATTTTTTTTTTCCCGTCACAGTATCTGTAATATCTTTGCTCGATAATGGTATCGGTTCATCCACTAATTTTTTTCATGCAGTTGCAGTAAGCATAGCTGATTGACCTGCATTTATCTTTCCAGAAATGCCAGGCAGCTTCTGGTTTTAAATTTCAACTTCTCTCTGATTTGTAATTCCGTATTTTTTGACGCAGTGGTATTTCAAAATTTTCTTCAGTAAAGTGCATTGAACACATGTGGGATGAAAATAGCGAATTTTGAATTTTGGACACATTCCTTCTGTTTTTCTGTTACAATTTGCGCAACTAAATGGAACACACGTCGGCTTTAGCTTTCTTTAAATACATACGCACACTGTATTCAACGTAAAACAGCTTCCTTCAACCAACAAACTAATACAAGAAAAAATCCCTAAGGAAAATCTTCAGTGCTTTCGACACAGCGACAATCGTGAGCAGCTTGTGTCACGCCATGCTCAAGAGACAACCAAATTACATTCAACAACTCTCGCACCTTTATACGGTAAGGGAGGGTAAGAGTATGCATTTAGCGGTTGATATTTCAATACCAAAATTTATCACAATGTTATTTAATATTTACTAATTAATCACAAAATGTTTGAGAAGATACAATAAACAAGCTTGTCATTAAAAAAGATTTTCAGAAAAAATGTCATTTGCGTACTCTTGGTCTCCTGTGATGGTAAGAGTATGCACTAGCAAGAGTCACTAACAAATTACCCACTACCTTTGTAAGTGGAGCATGACCATCCTAGCAAATCCTCCACTGCATCCAGTTATTGGAAAACTATTGTCCACATCTTGGATAATCAATGTATTCATCATCATCAGTATATATTTCAGAGGTACTTTCACTTGGTTGTGGGTCAAATTTTAAACCCTTTCTGACCTTCATATTATTGATGGTTTCTCCTGCCACCTTCTTTTGTATATTGTTTAATGCTTTTTTTGATAACCCTTCAGTCTTTGCCTTCCCTTTTCTATTTGACATGGTGCATTCATTGGGTAAGTGAAACAATCGGCTAAATCTTTATTTGGCAGTTTCTTAAATTGAGTGGGAATATAATTTATTGGTTAGTAGATCCATCTGAAATATGCTGTTAGGTTTCGATGATCAACTGGAACCTTATTTTGTGTTTGGTAAACCTAGGAAAGGTAAAATTGTTGTCAAAATATGAAAGTAAAATAATTTCATTATTTGTAAAGTGAAAATAAGTATTAACAAAAGAACCATGGAATAAAACTAGAAAAAATGGCCATTCAAGAACAGATGGTGTTTGTGAGGCAAAGATTAGGCCTATACAGTGCTGCGTATTCTTGGCCTCCCACATAGTTTTTTACAAAATCGTCACTTGCTGCCTCCACCGTGCAGACACTAAATCCAAACTAACCTAAAAGTGAAGCTAAATCATTGTTCTTTGAAATGATATGTGACACAAAATTATAATTCATTGTATGTGCCTTGAAAGTCTTACGTTTAAACTCTTATCATTACATAAAGAAGTAACAAAAGTATATTTTACTTCATGAAATCCAAAAAATAGAAGCAATAGATGCCATTACAGTGTGTTCTCCTGCACTTGTAGACACACTAAAATAGTACCAAACAGTTTCTGTAAAGTGCTGCCACCTTTGTGAAAATTCACTGTGTACTCTTACCCTCTCTTACCTTACATAGTAATAGGAAAACTATATCGGGAGATTTGGCTATAGCAAAAAAAGGGAATGTTTTCTGTTGAACAAAAATAGTATGGAAAAGAAACAGAATTACAAGGAATATAGACTGCAAATAGCTGAAGTGTTATTACAAAACTTATATGCAGTCCAGAAACTGTTTGGCCAGGCCCAATTTATGGTCTTGAAAAGCGGCTACTCAGTCCTTTTAACTTATTTGACAAAAAATTACATTACATATATTTTCTTTCAATCTTGTAATTGCACTGTGCTTTGTGAAGTACTTTGATTAAGGAATAGATGTTTTTAGTATTAAGCTTAAGTTGTATTATGCTGCTTTTGAGTAAGATACTATTGTATTATTTAATGCTTTTATTACTGTAATTGGTTCTTTAAGCATTAATAGAGGTAAAGAATATTAACATACTTAAGTATCTGTATAATGTTCATAAACTATAATTCAATACAAAATTATTATTTTTCTACAGAACTATTATGGTATTTTGCTTGACATCCACTCTTGGATTCATAGCCTTCCTTTGGGAGTAGAAAAAGAAGATAGAAGATTAAGAAGCCATGTTACTGGAATGTTTTGTTTTGAAGATGGGTTTGTTTGCATTAATATATAAATCTATACTTTTATTAATTATGATGTGTCAAATTGTCAATGTGTACAATAATTTATTCTCCATTTCATAAATGTTGTGTTGTTAAATTTCCGTATGTCTAATTCATGTAGCTTTCAAAATAATTTGTATTCAACTGAATATTAGACATTAAATATTAAATCTCAGTAATGATATTAGATATTTTATAACTTAAATCTTTTTTAAAAAAAACTTGACAATTTTTATTTATTTATTTGAATGAAGAAGAGATTGTTATTCTTGTAAACAGATTGTAAAGGAAATGTATAGTTTGCTTAAATAGGCCTTGATGGTTATATATTTGACCAATCACTGCCACTGCCACTTGAGATTCAGGATGGTATTATTAAACCATGTGATATTTGATATTTGTTTCAGAAGTATTACTCTATAATGATATTCAACCAAAGACATACAGACCTTTATACCTGTTATGCTAAATTATTCTAGTTATTAAGTGTACATTAAATTATTAAAATGATGTGTACAATTCTGTAGTTTGTTATATAAATAATTACCATATATGTGTGTAAATAATAAATTGCTAATAATAGAAATATTCTAGTTTTCTGATTTGTTGGTACAAAATTTTTACCAAATTTATGATATTCATGTTTATATATTAAACGATTGTTTCAGTGTGATCCATTTATTGACTAAAGGCAACACTATATTCTGTTCTCCCAAAAATTGTTTGCTACATATTGTAATAAGGAATCACAAATATTCAAATAAATATTTACAGTTACAACATTTTATGTTAAGTTTATTTACACTTTTCAAGGGAGTTTAACAGTGTATAGTGCTTTCTAAAAGTTTGTCTGTAATATTAATAGCCTTAATTTTATTGTCCTCTGTGCTTTTCCCATGACAATATAATTTTCATATGCAATATGAGATAGGAGTAAGAATATAAATATGCACATGTGCTATAGATTTATATAGATCATCACTGCACACACTTTGTGTAGTAGTGTTTGTCAGGGATTATTTTAATTAAACCATTGAAAACAAATGTGATATTTCCTGCAAATGACCATGACTTGCTATAACTTCAAGTAAATTAATGTATATTTATGAAATTAGAACATATTTGTTTCATTTTTATACTCAGTCTGGAATTTTTACTTCAATAAATTATTACATGTCTCAAAAATTGCTTCATTTAAACCTCATATTCACAGGAGATTTAGATAATTTCATAACTGACTCAGTTTTTAACAATTCTGTTACCTAAAGATGAAATTCCCATTTTCTAATTTTATATCAGAATATTAATTCTCCGGTGGATTAGTTCATTATTATTATTATTTTGTTATTGGAAAATGTTATAAATTTAAATGGAGCAATTTTCATTGTTATTGGCCATTCCACAAATGTGTACATATTTGTTTGTATAGCAAATTCATATTATGGTATGAAATTAATGAGTCTCGTGCAGTACAAAACTGCATATGTTATCTCAATATCGTTTCATTTGTCGAAGTACTATGCACTATATAATTTAATGGTAGTTTTCAATGAAAATGTGATAATTTGTGTCAAATTTGAAAAGAATCAACATTTGAGAAATGAAGTACAATTATTTATTTTCAATACAAGTTAACAATTTTGTTTGCTCTAAATTGAAACCGCTGATATTGGTTATCTATTAATAAAATTGAAGGAAAGATTATCATCATTTTCTTTTCACACTGATATGATCCATTTAATTGTCTTTTCTTTTCCTTTCCATACTAAGTATTTTGGCAATGTCACATCCTTATATTTGAAATAGCATTTATTGAATATTAATATTAGAAGACAAATGCTAACTTATTGATAATTATTTGGCATGAAAAACATTCATTGAGTTAAGGTGGGGAGTTCTTAGCTTGAATGATAATTTCAGATCTTTGAAAGGACTAAGTATAGCTTTAGGAAATTGATATTCTTGTAGTTGTTAGCTTACTGTTTTTAGTCCTCATATACATAATGTAATGTAATTATTCTCTCTTGACAAAGATCTCTGGTGGTGTTGCAAAGGTTCTCAATGTTTGTTATTGTGTGGATGTTTCCTTCACAAGCCTGTGTTCTGTTAAAACATCTATTTTTGCTTTAAATTTTAGTCTGTTAAGCTGAACCTTCAAGTCAGAAAGGACTCCCCATCTTTACGCCCACTTTCTGAACAATGGACCTCAATCATATGACACTAAGCTATGCCCCCTGACCATAGCAATGCACCACAAAGCATACAAACAAGTTCTATACATTACAAAAATGTATTATATATTTACTTTACTTTTGATGACCAGATTTTAAGTTTTGGTATGGATTTAATATAGATTTTAATATAATAAAGATCATCTTGCAGCATAAATCAATTCCATAAGATAGGGAATGCATAATGTTCATATAAATTACTAAGGAAAGAATAATAAATTCATTTGCATGCATTTTAAAGAATCCTGTAATAAAAAGAATACTGCTGTACTAGTCTAATTTGAAAATGAAATCTGCAAGTAATCAAGTCTGCAAAAGCTCAGGATTATTTTACTTCCAGCAGGAGGAAAAATGTCACAGCGAAAATTTGAGTATATTATATTGACCAATGCACTTTTTCGAACTTCACTGTGTATTAAACGAGGTTGTTTAATCTAAGTTTTTGTTAAGTAGTACTCACTTGTAACAATAAAACACAACTAATGGCAGAATTTGGCGGCACTGAATCAAAGGCAAGTGGCGTGATGGAAGGTACAGGTTACAGACACCTGGGGATTTTCCCTATTGGTGGGATGGTGTTTTTCTCCAAAAACATTGGTTGAGAGGGGCAAACGGCTCCTCCCAAGTAGGACAGATACGAATTTGGATTGGGCAATATCGACCCCCGCCACTTACGGAATATGAAGTAAAGAAAGTGGGAAAATTATTAAAACCCCGACGAAAAATGATTTTTGAACATTATTATTCAACATGTGGAGTTTGAGAAATTAAGGAGATGATGGATGAGGACGTGGAGGTGATTATACAGCACAAACAGTGGAGGGCATTCAAAGCATGTCGGGTGGAAGCGGAATACAGTCCAGTAGTTGTCGCAGAAGTGGAGCGATTTATCTGACGTTCAAAAGAGTATGACCATTGGCTTTCGGGCGAAGGGAGGAAGCATTTCCGAAACGGCTAAGTTTGTGAAGTGTTTGCGTGTCGCCGCGGTTAAAGTATATTGTACATAGTACAAATGACGATATCTAAATCCGGCGCCAATGCAACTGTGATGCATGACATGACAAGGGAGAACAACGGCTGCGGCGATGTGTACGGTCGGATACTCGTGCAACTGTAGAACAACTGACCGCCCAGATGAACCAAGGGACTACCAACAAGGTCTCTTCAACAATGGTTCAGCGAATTGCTCGCCAATACCATGCCTGGACGTTCACTGAGTGGCAACAAGTGGCCTTTTCAGCTGAATCACATTTTCTGCTCCATTGTTGGCGTTTGAACGCAAACACCCTGCAGCAATCGCCGCAGGAGGGATCTTGATAGTGTGGGTAATGTTATCGTGGCATTTCCTGGGTGATCACGTCATCCTGGAACGCACAATGGATCAATATAAGTATGCTGCCATCCTTGGGGACCATGTCCACCCCTAAATGAAGGTTGTTTTTCCTTAGCAAGACGGCATCTACGACCAGGACAATGCAACGCGTATACAGCTCGGAGTGTGCGTGCATGATAAAAAGATAGAAAAAAAATTATGATTTTTTCATGTTTATTGCATATTTTTATCTTGAATATTGTTCATACTTTCCATTATAATTCTCGTTTCAGTACATAGATGGTCGATTTGGCGGCGAGGAGAGACTCTAAGAGTGTGAAAACCAATGTTTCGCGGATTGAGGGACGTTTAACTACATAGAGCATCGACCCTTCGGGAATTTTTTTTTATTGATAATAATTTACTTGACCTGTTTTCTAAGTCTTTTTAACAATATTTTTCTTTTGTTGGTACATTTTTACATAGATATAAATATGTATGAATACAATAATAAAGTATATGCGTATATTTAAATTTGTTTTAGCATGTAAGATCATCTGTTACACTAATTTTATTATTATATTATTTTCGTGGAGAGACTGAAGGAAAGAATTCTTAATTTATTTGTCTCCTCATCCTTTCCACCTTTATACATTTTCTTTGTGGAACAATTCCGGTTTTCCGGTTACGACCCACGTTTCCGGATCTCCATGACGCGTTGGTCGAGTAGTTGTAGGTTCAAACATTTTTACTAATTTTATACTCTAATTATTTATGACTGTATTTGTATTAGCAGAGTTATGTAATTTGTTTAAGATAATTACTTGATTAATCATACTATTACTATAATTTATATTCTATTTTATGTTATGATGTCCATATTTTGGTCTTTATACTCATCCGGTTCCTGGATTTGAAAGTCCGGTCCGATGATGAGTATATTAAGTCTTATGATGTAATATTTTAGAGTCTATATTTTTAGTCCTGTATTTTGTCAGTTCTAAAGCGGTATCAGGTTTGTCAAATTTTCTAGAGCCGCGGTGAGTGGTAGGTTTATTATTATTTCTTTTCTTAAGGTTTCTCTTATTGTCTTGTCTACCTCATAATTGGGGCATTCCAGTATGGCGTGTTCCGGTGTTCCTATCTCTCCACAGGCACATAGATTGTCTTGTCTGCTATTTATTCTTCCCAGATATTGTCCGTATGGACCATGACCAGTAAGAAAATGTATAAGACCCTTGGTTGGGTTGAGGTGTCTAAGCTGTAATCTTTCTCTTATGTTAGGTAGAATTTCGTACACCCTTCTCCCTTTATTCGATGAATTCCATCTTTCTTGCCAAATGTTTAATATTTCTTCTTTAATTTCTATTTTGGTGTTTGCTTCCTTGCCAAAAATTTCTCCGACTTTGCACTGTTTCTCTTTTTTGAGCCAGTACTGCGCGCTTCGGGAATTTCGAAGACCGCTTCTCCTTCCACGAAATATGAAGGAAACGCGGGCCAAGCTGGACATTTGATTGGGGCTGGGGGTCATATGGTCCGCCATCCATCCTCATGTGGATAGTTGTCCTAATCGGGCCAACATTTGAGTCAGACGTTTACCGCATCGTGTGGCGCCGGCTTTACTTCATTTTAAATTCTATGAGATTTGGAGACGGTCGAGTGGGTTCCTTGGGTGGTTTCCTTAGAATAATCATTTGTTTAACGACAAAACACAATTGCATTTACTTCATTACATGTATTGAATTAGCATTTTTACATTGTCATCTGATTAGTTCTCGGAGCTTTAGTCTCAGCGAGCGGGGGTCGTCGCACCTCGAAAGAATCGTTCCTTTTACACAACTTACTCCCGAGTTACCCATCTCTTCTGCTCAGTGATTCACCTAAAAGAGATGCAGAGAAAACCCTAGAAAATCTACATCAGGTAGGTCGCGTTGTTGTGGTTTTCAGTCCTGAGACCTATCTTGCGCAAGCCTTTCCATTTATTTATAACTAGCACAACCCACATCCTCCTTAATTTGCTTAGCGTATTCCATCCTTTGCTTCCCTCTTTTCCTTTTACCCACACACTTCCCTCTGACGCTAATTTTACAAGATCCTCGTGTCTTAAAACGTCGCCTATTAATCCATCCCTTCTCTTAGCCAACGTTCTCCATATTGTTCGCTTTTCTCCTATTCTGTTTAGAACTTCGTCGTTGGTGATTCTATCCACCCACCTAATTTTCAGCATTTGCCTATAGCACCGCATTTCAAAGGCTTCTATTCTTTTCCTTTATGCAACTCCTATCGTCCACGTTTCGTACCAATATAACGCAACGCTCCATACAAACATTTTTAGCAACGGTTTCCTAATCTATCTATTTTTGACTCTACAGCCCTCGGTGGGTCTTGGTCTCCTCCACAGTTAGCCTCCAATATCGTCGGTCCTGCGCACTTTTCGTCCATCCTCTTATTACCATCGTTCTCAGATGTGCAACGACATCGTCTATCCATCTATTCCTTGGCCTTCCCTTTCCTCTTGAATGGTGGGTCCTTTCTTTCAGGATTCTTTTTAGCATTCTCTCTACATGGCCCATCCAATCAATCTTCCGTGCCTTCACGAATCTAACTACATCTTTACCTTCCATCATTTCATCCAGCTCCACATTATATCTTGCTCTCCAGCCTTCAACTGCCATTACAGGTCCAAATATCTTCCTTAAGATCCGTCTTTCAAACACTCTGAGGATTTTCACATCAGTATCTTTCAAAGTCCAGGTCTCTGCTCCATAAATCACTTCCGGTTGCACCAGTGTATTATATTTTATATATTTTTTGTATTCGTTGTGATAAGCTGGTTAATAATAAATTCTAATTTGCATAGTATTTCACAATTATATTACCCGTAAGGAAATAATTTTTTTTCGCGAAAGCCTTCCTTGCCTGTGCCCTCCTACTCTTTATGTTTACTATACTTCTACCGACCCTAGTTATTATGCTTCCTAAGTAGCAATACTCTTTACCTTCATTCAAAATATTCCTTCCCAAACGCACTCCTTTATCTTGGTTTTTCCTCTATTAAACATCATATTAACTCTTTCTCCTAGTCTCCGTTCATGCCTTTTATTATGGTTTCCAAGAAATTTTCTGACTCCCCTAATACTACAATATCGTCGGCAAAGCGTAAGGTTTTTATTTCTTCTCCTTGCAGTATGATTCCTTTTCCATATTTCCGTTTTAACTTTCTGCATCGTCTGTTCTATATATAAATTAAACAGCATGGGCGACAGACTGCATCTTTGTCTTACTCCTCTCTTGATTTATGCTTTCTTTTCTTCATCTTCAATTCTAATTACTGCTGACTGCCTTCTGTAGAGGCCTTCTTTCTCGTTATTTTATTATTGTTCTCTTCAAAATACTTAATAGCGTGTTCCAGTTCACATTATCAAAAGTTTTATCTAAATCTACAAATTCCATGAACGTAGGCCGGTTTTTTCTTATCCTGTCTTCTAGAATTACACCCAAAGTCAACATTGCTTCTCTTGTCCCTACATTCTTCCTTTTACAAAACTGATTTTCTCTTGCTTCTTCGCCTGATGATCTTATCAACTCTGCTGGAATGTTATCAATTCCTGGCGCTTTACCATTACTCAGGTCTTTCAGCGCCTTATCAAACTCTGACCTTAAGATTTTGTCCCCCAACTCTTCATCATGAGCCTCCTCTTCTTCTTCTATTACTGACCGATCGGGTTATTGGGTATTAGTCTTACCCCTTTCCGAATGACGGGAGGAGTTTGCTGTGGGGTCCCTGTATTTCTTTTCTGTGTCACCGCCAGTTTGAGGAAGCAGCTGGCCGAATGATCCAATGGAAATAGCGGACAACTCTTATCGTATGTTTAAGATCTTTGACTCAAAAGAGATGAAAATGTATAAGCGTGTGAGATTCTTTAAATCAGAGGTAAAAAGGAGGTATCTTCGAAGGTAAACCCCGTCATCGCTCTGTGGAGAAATACCTTCGATGGAAAGCTCCCGCAGCTATCCTCGAGGTTAATAAATCACATAAACAAATATACATTTGCCTATACTACCAAGTTGCTAGTCTAGGAAAGAACTCAGCTTTATAGAGACATAACATGAAATTTTCCAAAAATTGAACCTTTAAGTAAAGAACAGCTTATACATTAAAGCTGGCGAACCCAACCTAATACAAAACTACTTTCTTCAAATAACAAACTATCTCAATGAATTTATTAAAATTTTGTTAAAGGATTGATTTTTACTTAGTAGGATAATAATTTTTCCCTATTATAATCACTCATAACCCTCCATGCTAACCTATCTTGCGCAAATCTTTTCATTTCCTTATAACTATCACAAACTACATCCTCCCTAATCTGCTTAGCGTATTCCATCATTGGCCTCCATATTCATTTCTTACCCCACACACTTCCCTCTAATGCTAATTTTGCAAGACCCTCGTGTCTTCTTAAAACGTGGCCTAATGTATCCCTTCTCTTAGTCAACGTCCTCCATATTGTCCTATATAAACGAAGATTTTTAGCAACAATTTCCTAATATTCACACTTATATTACCCGTAAGTAAATCCCTCTTTTTCGCGAAAGCCTTCCTTGCCTGTGCTATCCTACTATTTATGTCTACTATATTTCTACCATCCCAAGTTATTACGCTTCCCAAGTAGCAGAATTCCTTAACTTCCGTCAAAATATCCCTTCCCAATCTAACACCCTCTGTTATTCCACTGTTTCCCATACTCCATTCCATTAGCTTTTAACGGTCGGTTTTAACGACGAAATACCAAACAGCCCAGCTGTATCATGTGGACTTTTCATTTATAATATCTATATTACTCTGAGTTAATTTGTAAAATATATTTATAATTAATAGCCAATGATTCTGACAAACTAATTAAATGAATAACAATATTAAGTATACGACGTTTCTGCCAGTAGCGGTGGTCCTCTTTGAGTATTTTCAGGATATTATAATGACAATGTTGCGAACAAAATTGAATACATACAAATCAATTCTTTTCATTAATAAATGTTGTCGTAACATGTGAATTTCACTAAGAAAATACAAAGAACCTGACATTTTTGTAATGATTATTTTTGTTTTTCTTTCTTTATATGTTTATCACACTAAATTGTTTTA